>BDMB01000009.1:6032897-6632897 GCA_016859785.1 Macrotyloma uniflorum | reverse complement strand
TTAATGCTTTTGTTTGTAGATATTACAGACTCGCTTTGTGTTAGAATCTGATATTATCTTCAATTATATCTTTATCATTACAAATTTCATGTCCTAGATACTTTTTGCTTAGTCATGAGTACTTTTTTCTCAAGTCAATGAGGAGCTATCTAGTTTTGCCTATTTAAGCCTCTGAGGAACATTTTGTATATGTTGCATTACGGAATACATGAAATTCAGTTTTCCTCCCTTTGTTTGAGGTTACAAATTTCTGTTTTTCATTTCGTTCGGTATTACTTCCGTTTTGTCTGTTTGATTCTTCTGTCATTTCATCTTACATGTTTCAGCTTCATCTGATAATTTCATTTAATATGTTTCAATTTAGTCTGATGCAACTAAGTGTTTAATCTAATAAGTGTTAACTTATTCAGATAATTGTTTCAGTTATGTCCTGTCTCGTCTTTTACACACAATATTCTAAAACTGTGTATTGTGGATGCAGATTTGGAGCAATGATGCTTATGAGAGTGTAGAGCACAGAGTTGTGGTGAACTCTGAGAAGGATAGGTTTTCAATACCGTTCTTTCTGAAACCAGCACTCTACACTGATGTGATGCCCTTTGAAGAGTTGCTAGACGATAAAAACCCTCCTAAATATAGACCAGTCAACTGGGGAAAGTTCCGCATTGCAAGAATGCGTAGTAATTTTACCAAATCCAATGTTGCCAACATCCAAATTTCTCATTTCAAGTTTCCCAGTAACTGAATCAGAGTTCATAAATTGAAGGGTGTGCAAAATGTGAACTTGAAGTTTATATTGTAGATACTACTAGTAGCTTCATAGAACCATATTTAAGAACTATAACAATATTATCCATCATATAGAATGCATTCTCTAAGTTAGAAAAAATGACCCTATGCAGTCTTAAACCACAACCCCAAAAATATCTGATGGTAAACTAAATTGCTTTGGGCAGGTGTTTGTGAATTATGATTGGAAACAGATTTGTGATTGTAATGACTGGAAAAGCCATGACTTGCTTCCTGAAATTCTTTTAAAATGTCAAAGTAAATACAGTTACTCAGGAATCTTAATTTAATGATTTAGCGTTGTACTAATTCATCTTCCAAAGACTTTGATACCACATTAATGAACATAGAATATCAGTTGCAAGCAATAGGACCTAATAGCACTACTATTGCTGAGATCAAGAAAATGGGCCTTCGAATTCTCTACCAAGGTCTCAACGAGTGAAGATCATAGACTTGCTTGGTGGAAAGACTATTAGCAATATCACTCACATGTATGCTCAACTATGATTGAAAAATAAATCAAAGTATTACTATAGTAGGTGCAATGTTTTAATCTGCATGATCTATTTTCATGTAACAAAAAGTAAAACTACATGCTCTCCTTAAAATAATTTTATCTCTTTCATAGCTCATTATTAAATCTCACCATAGTGTAATAACTCGAGAAAAATATAATTCCTCATAACCAAACAAAAAAAAAAAATCTTAAAAAATATTTTGTTGTAAATAAAAAAAAAAAAAACATAATAAAAAGGTGATTTTAAAGAAAAAGAAAAAGAAAAAATGAATGTCCTGGTAAATTATCTATGAACTTATAATTATAAGGATACGGGAAAAATTAGTTTTAATAAGATGAGTAACTTGGAATAGTGAGGAATGAAGAGTTAGGAGTCAAGTCCTTCTCCTTCATTCTTCCAAAATCTCTTCTTCCTCTAAAACTTTTTTTCTCTCTAGTTCTCCATCTTCCTTCTAAGATTTCTCACATTCTCTTATTTTTTCTTAGACCCAAGACCATCTTTGGAGAGCTCTTGAAAAGGAGAATCATCCTCACCGATTGAAAGTTCATTTTGGGTAAGTTTCAGTGTAAAGTTTTCCCCTTTTATCATTAAGGTTTGAGTTTGGGTGTAAGATTACTCGTTCCTTTTGTTTTGGGTCAGTTTGAGGTTGTTCTTGATGTGTGTAAGTTTGGGGTTTAGCTACTTGAGGAGTTATTTGGAAGTCAAGCTTGTAGATCTGTGTGGGAGGGAAAGGACTTCATAGTTGGATTTTTGAACAAGGTAAAAGAAGTTAGAGATCTAGTCTATTTTGTGAAATCTGTGATTGTATGTTTGAAATATAAGTTGTATGCTTAAAATACATGTTGTGTGTTGCTTTTATTGTGTTTAAATGTGTTTGGAATGCTTGATTGAGTGTTGGATTCGCGCGATTTTGCAGTTCTACAAAACTCTTGTTCTACATGATTCACTCAGCACAGGCCCTTGTGTTGAGCGGATTTGTTCCCAAGAAGCAAGAGGGCTTGGTGCTGAGCAGATTTTTTCTTACTATTTTACCTTGTTTGACTTGAAAATGGAAAATGATATATATATATATATGCATGTAAATCCTAAAAAAATGGGAAAAAATCATGTAGACTAGAATAAAATTCATGTGTTGAAGGTCGATGGAGACTTATTAATTGTTCCGGAAAGGCAGGTAAAGTTATCCTGAGATAGTGTTGGTTGTGAGGTGTTGAAAGATGATCTTAAGTAAAAAAGTCTTAGAAAGTCGGTTAGTGGGAAGACCCTTGTTCCTTAGATCTTTCAAGTGTTAGCTCATGTGTGAAATTCATATAGTATATCGAAAGTCATCGTCTAATTTGTGATTGTGCTTATATGTATAAAGTCTTAAGTAGGTCTTTACACTTGTATCATGATTTATATTGTTGAATTGATTATTTAATTGTTAACATGAAAATTTTCAATTAATTTACCTTTTCTTTATTCTCTTATTATGATCGTATTTTTTACGTGAAAGTAAAAATTATTAAATGACAAGTAAAAAGTAAAATAGATTTTATTTATAATTTATAATAAATTAATAATGATATAAGAAAAAAGTTATTTTGTTAATATATTTAAATTAATTCAACCAAAACTATTGTAATAACAATTAGAGATTTTACTTTAATAATATTAGATAATTAGAATTAGAATTTTTAATATGTTACCGTAATAATAATATTAGTTAGGGTGTGTTTGGATTAGAGAGGGGATTTGAAGAAATGGAAAAGGAGAGAAATGAAGAAAAAGAAAAGAGAAAGTAAAGTTGTTTGGATTAAAGGATAAAGAGTAAAAATGAGTGAAAAGTAAAATAATATTATTTATTATAAATAATTTAATTTATTATTATTTTTATTATTTATTATTATTATAATTAAAAAACAAATATTACTTTATAATATTATTAAAAAAATATTTATTATTTAATATTAATATTTTAACTATTTATTATAATTTAATAATTATTATTATTTAAAAAAAACTCAAATATTTTACTCAATTTACCCAGTAGAGTTACTCACTCAGCATAATAATGACACATGGCTTTCAATTCATTTTTTCTCAAGTTTGCTGAGAAAATTTCTCTCTCCTCCTTCTTCTTTTCTTTTTTAAATTTATATATAAAGACAAAAAAAATTCAATCATTTCTTCCTTTTCTATCCATAAACACAGTATTTCTTTTGATCCATACATACTCCTAACACAGGATTTCTTTTGATCCAAACATACTCCTAACTTATGACCCCTTTCAATACTAATTTTTCTTATAGTCATTTTTTTTTTATCCAGAAGACTTAATCTTAAATTTTGCTTAAAGAGAATGAGTTTATCAATCATTTGTTGGTAGATGTTAGATTTTGTTGACAATTATATTTCACATGACAGCAGCACTTGAAGCCCATCATGTCACACAGTCAATGTCATCCTTATCTGATTATGAAAGAGTGATCCTTGCTGGTCACACTCACTGCCTTGGTGGGTTTGTTATTTCTCATGCCTTCTGCCTTTTTATGTCAATGCCTTCATGCCTGGCCCAACACCCAAGACCTCTCACTCTTTCTCATTTTCTCAATTTGCTTATTTTTCATTGCATCAGTTTAAGTAATAATAAACTTATGCTAAGATAAAAAGATATAAATTTCAAATATATTTTACTTAGTAAAAAAATATTTTATAATTATTTTAAGATTAATAATAAGTATACCCGTTTGTCAAATAATTTATTTAAAAATATTAGAATCGTTTGATAAATATATTATTTCTATAAAAAATTAATTAATATAAACATATATTCGAAACTTAAAATATTCATTTTCAAATCTTTTACTAAATCTATCGGTATTATTTTTTATTAAACAAATTTATAAATAATACTTAAAATTAATAAAAGAATATAATTTTTTTCATAAATATATTAAGATGAAAGATTAATAGAAAATTATTTTTCATAAATAATTTATAAAAAAAATTTTACAAATAAATTTTTAACAAATTTTTCATAAATATATTAATGAAAAATTTTATCGTAAATAAATTTAAGAAAAAATTTATAAAAAAATTTTATAAAAATAAATTTGTAAGAAAATATTTCATAAATAAATAAATTTATTGCGTGTGATCATCTAAAAATAAAGAAAATAAAAAAAATAGTTTAAAAATATATAAAAAAATTAATATCTCGTAAAAAAATTAATTTATATTTTCACAAATATAAATATATACAGGGACATATTACAAATCTTGAATAAGATTACCACTTAAATTATAGATATAGTTAATGAAATCAACATAAGATTGAATTAATTAATTTGATAAAACAGTAATTTCAATATTTTTATCACGGAATTGAACTACAAACCTTCAAAACATGCAACAAATAATATAATTTAATTGAAAATAGAATTAAATGACATGAAAAATAAGAGTAAAATTGATAAACAAACATAAACAGTTAGGTTTTTTATCATTTTCAATGATTAACTTTCTGAATACTCCAACGGAAACAATTGCTAAAATAATTGGATGGTGAAAAAAAATCATATAGAAGGCAACAACAACACGGAACGTTGTGGCTCCCACAAACCGTCCACAACGTTGTCGTTTGGTACAATCTTAATATCATAATAAATCCTTCGTGACACGTGTTTTGTTTTCATCAGTTTGATGCAGACGATGATGCATTCATCGTACGTTTCTGGTTTCAAAATATCTTCAGCCATAAAGTACCGGAAAAGCAAGCGAATTTAGTATCTGTCATTCTAATCTAGAAAGTATTCATCATCAATCATAAAAACCTAACAAAATGTTTAAATAATTGTTTCGTGTGTAAGTGTAAGTGATTAAGAATCCAAACTCTTACTTCTCCTATAACAATTTTAGTTTTTTTATGTTACTTTATTCGCTTCATAAGTAACCTATTAAAGAAAATTCAATGAAAATAATTAAAATCCTCGAAGAAACATGTAACATTTACATTACTTAAAATAATTAGCTAAGATAACTAAAGTAAGAAAATATGGAAAAATATCACCTTAATCAAATCAAATAAATTATATCATAATATTATATATTAGTATTATTCTAAGTAAACATTCATAAAAATATCATATACATAATATTATTTTATAAATATAAATATATCAAATTTCAATTATATGATTCAAATATAAAAAGTTTCATAAATATAACAATTTAAAAAAAATATAATAAATGTTGGTAATTTAAATTATTTGAATACGTATTATTATAATTGAGAAAATAAAGTTAAAGATTTTATATTGTTTAAAAATATAATTAAATAAATATGATTATATATATATATATAAATAAAAGTAGGGGTAAATATTTTCTTATAAACTAATTTTATAAAGTTAAGTTAAATTTAAAGTCTAATTCTCTTAAAAATAAAATAATTACTAAAAATATTACACTTTAGTTTTACACTAAAATTCAATTTTCACCACATTCATGTCATCGAAATTATTTATTCTCAATTTAAAAATAAAATTGGTGAATATCAATTTAATGACAATATTAGCAATTTTATTATTTATACAACAATGTAACACATCTTTATTATTAACCCTTAACACATCAAAAAAATATTTAAAAACATCTTTAAACTCTAAAATTTCAATACAATTCAAATAATCTTATGAACAAATTTCCCTACAAACATAACTCATTATTTAAACAATATCACATACTTCACACCAAAATAATTCTTGTAAAAGTCAATACTTATAACTAAAACACATATGCACATTTCCACTAGTGAGATCTTCTATCTTAAAATATTATAATAATATTAAAAATAATTAGTTTCTCTTATTTTAAACTTTTGAAGAGGTTGAACTAAAAGAAATTGAAACTCACGTATAAATCAAAGTAAGAGTTAAGAAAATTTAGAAAAAAAAAAGTTTATTTTATTTTCAATTATAATTGATAAAAAATATTTTATCCGTTAATAAAAATATATTTAAATATTAAATAAAATAGAAATTGAATAAAATCTTAAAGAAAAAATAAGAAAATAAAAATAATAATAATTTTTATAAAATTATAAATTGAATAGTTAAACTCTTTAATTTTAATATTCTAAAATATTCATATTTTAATTTAATTAAATCATTTATCTTTAAATAAATAAACGTGGTAGTTACACAATTATTTTTATTTTTTTAGTGCTCAATGAAGAGATAGTCATTGATGATAGAGTGTTTATACACATTTTAGTAAAAAAAAGTAGAAGAATATTTAAAAAAAAAATCTATAAAAAAACAAATGGTGCTTATAATAAAGTGCAATAAAAAAATAAACATAATTTATAAAAAAAAAAAATTAGTCATTTGTGAAGTTGATTAAGAGAGATTACTTAAAAAAATTATTATAACTCCAGAATGATTAACAAAAAAAAAAGGTATTATATTTTTTTTTGGACGCAAACTACAATACAAGAACAACAAAACAAGACGAGGCATTATATTCTTTTCGACACTTCCAAACGTAGTTAACATATTCTGTTGGACTTCTACACGTAACTTTTTATTTAAAAACGTAATTACACAAGAATTAGAAGAAAAATATAATTTATTTCAGTTATTAAGCATGCTTATATAGTTGTAGAGGATTAGAAAAATGAATGATTTGAAGATATGATAAAATCCGAAATCACGTGATGGAGAAGATGGATCTACCACACCATCTTCTCGTGAGATGACAAAGACAGGACTCACGGAATCGTATCGCCAATGCAATCTCTTCTTATCCCATCATTACAAATTACTAATTTATTTAAAACATTACATGATTATATTATTAAATGTTATATAAAAAAAATTATTATATTTTTCTATTATAATAATAAAAGGAGAATAAACCTATCATCATCAATTTTCAAATTAAATAACATAAATATAACAAAAAAAAATTATTGATGATTTAGGAATGAGCGATGTTTTGAGTATTAGAAAACAATTTTGTTAAGATAATTATATAGATATAATTGTACACAAAATATATTTTATTTATTTTTAAATAAGTTAACAATTTTTTAATGGTGATAATTAATTAATTAGCAATTAACATTTGTTGAATGATTGGCACTTTTATATCTAACAATGTTTAAATTTAATATAATGTATGTACTAGATTTCAATTTAATAGATTTCAATTTAATCTTAAAGGAGATTCATCTTATTATTGATTTCAATTAAATATTAATTCATATTAGTTTGATTTAATAATCTTTCATTTTTTTATTGAATAAATTTTAGTAATTTATAATTTCATTTAATTGATATATATATATATATTAAATCAATAAAATCAAAACAAAATTTCTATTCATTTCTTTTATTTTTCAAAATTTCTCCAAATACAAATAACCCTATTTTTATTTTTTATTTTCTATTTTTTCACTTTCCTTTCTTCAATCCAACCAAGGGTAATTGTTATTTAATTTGTTTCACAATTTTGATATAATAAAATACTTTATCTTCCAAAAATTTGGTAAGTTTGTTTGTAGTGTCATGAAACACAATTGCAGTGCACCAATCCTTACGTCTTTCACTTTATGTCCACTGCACATTATTTTGTGAAAAGTAGGTATCTTGAACAAACGAGACTCTCTCTTCGCTTATCCAAAGTTTTATTTTTTATTTTTTTATTTTATTTTTTATTTTTTTATTTTTTTATTTAATATCATGTTTCAATATAACACAAAATAGCTTATATCAATCATATATAGTTAGAACTTTTTTTTTCACATTTACTTTGGTAGATGATATATTAAATGAAACATTGATGTTCCCACAAGTAATCTTCTAATAAAAATATATATTCACGTGTCTTCTAACATTATATTTGTTTATTAAACATCAAAATTAGGATTTTATCCATCTTTGTTAGTACCCTAAGTTTATAACAATTAGAGTTTACTTCATACTTTTTTGTTATTGAAATTTCTTCTAAAGAGAGTTTGACCTCAACACAAAAAGGCTTATGGGCCCAAAATAAGCATACCATAAACAGAAAAAAAAAAAAACTTTGGAATTGTATGGCATAACTTGAATAACAATAAGCAACGAAGGAAATGAAACAAAGTTATTAGGTCAAAATGGAACATGTATTTTGAGTTTGAGTATTGAATTAAAGAATGAAGAAAGAGAAAAAATAAAGATAACATTGAATGTTCATAATTGGCCCATTTAACCTAGGTTTTATCAAACCATATCAATAACTTAAGTTTTCATATCATTGTAAATAGTGATAAGTAAAAATGTAAAATAATTTTATATCGTGTTAGAAAATCTCATATTAATTAAAAATAAGGTCGAATTATAGTATACAAGTGAGGTGTAAACCTTACCTTCTGAACCGGTTTTAAAGGTGAGTTAGATCCATAATTACTTTTTACATGATATCAGAGTCAGGTAACAAAATTGTTGGGTTTAGATTCGGTCACTTATTAATATACTGAACCTTAATTGATAAGTTGTTGGACCTAAATTGGATCACCTGTTAATAGATTATTATCCCTTTCTATATGACAGAGTCACGTTCGAATTAAAAATATTTCTGAATTAAATCCATAATTACTTTTTATCTATCGAATTGATAAATCAGCTTTTTGAGATGAGTTTTTTTATAAAATGAATAATGTTTACACGAATTAATTTAACACACCACTTTTCTGGTTAAATTATGATAGCATGCACACATAAGTTCAAAGGGGTTGTCATTAATTATTAAATTTGTCTTTTATTGATGATATCTTTCTGCACTAGTTTAAGCAAACTCATTAATGATTATAACGTAGAAGATTAATAATTTGTTTTATAAGGTTTATCATAATTAAAATAAGAAAAAAATCAAAGGTTTTTAAAATAGTTTCTATATTGTTCAAATTATTTTAGGGTTCTTACTTTTCTCTAACTACTGTTTTGGCCTATGATGTGATGACATATCACTATAAACAAATTTTAATACTTCCTTCTCATATTCTTTTCATTTTAGTCTCTAAGAATCACCTCAATAGTTTACTAAAATTAAGCGACAACAAAATTAATGTAAAAAAAATGAATATTATATTTTTTTATTAATCTAACAGTTAAATATAAATTATTTGTTAAATTTTATTATTATAATCAATGTGATTGTATGTGTTTTGTAGGGCAAAGAAAAGGACATTTGAACAAGTCTTGAATTATAATTATGGTACAAACATGTTAACAAGTAATGTGTGGTCAGCAACAAAAAAGAAGTTTGAACTTAGAAGTTACACCAAAACCACAAAGTCAATGTTCAACCACCATTCAAATTAATTAGATTTACTTATATTAATCTTATTTAAGTTTCAAAATTTTCTCTTTTACCAAAAGAAAAGTTTCCATGTGCAAAAACTTAAAATTCAATTTTTATTTAAAAATAAACAAGTTTAAATATTATATAATACTAATTATATTAAAAATAACAAAAAATTTAATGCGTAACCATTGTCAATAAACAAGTTTCCTTGTGGTACAAGTTTAACATTAATATTTTTGCAAATAACATATCGTGGTTAAACACATCATTTACTTAAAAGTATAAAAAACTAAAGTGTAAGAATAAATATAAAATAAAATATATATTTATTTATTTATTTGAGAAGAAAGTGATGACAAAAATAAATAAAAGTTGTGACTTGAAATTAGCATTGACTTGGGGGATTCTCAATAACATATTTTAATTAACTTACATTTTTTTTTTTTTCTTAGTAAAAATATTTTCAAAGTTCTAAATTATAGTTTAATATTTTATAATGGACTAACACTTTATAACAAACTAAACCCGTTGACAAATTAATTAAATCTTTGATTTTGGGATATCTATATTGACTTCTTGTGTCTTATTTTCTTATTTTTAAGGTATTATACATATGACTCCTATAAGGAAACTAAATGTATTGTTTAAAAAAAAAAGAATGTTAAATATAATAATAATTATAAAATATGATGTGTGAGTATAATTTCTAAATGCAAGATATTTTGTAAGGAAATTTAATGTTATTCCTTTGACTTTTTATTAAGATATTTTTAAGAAAACTCAATGTTATTTCTTTGACTTTTTATTAATATATAATTTTAATTTAAAAATAATTTATATTAATATATAATAGAAATGAATTTATAATTTAATTTTATTTTATAAAATTTTATAAAATGAGGTTTATATATTTTATAAAAAATTTTAAAACACTCTCTTAACTAATAGGTAAAATAAAATTATTTAGACAAACATTTATAAATTATCTAATAGACTTAATAATTTTATTAAGATAGTCTTTAATATTATAATAAAATAAATTTATAACTTAACTCAACTTTTATAATATAATATAAAATCTCTAATAAATTAGTAATAATATTCCTAACAATTTATATATATAACACGACTTTAATTTTAATGTTTTTTTTTCTTCTTTTGAAAGGAACTTTAATGTCATTATTAAAATCTATGTCTATGACTATGTCTATGATTATAATACTAATATCAAAATTAAAAATAGTTTTTGAAAAAATAGTAAGAAAAAAATATATTCAACCTTAATTTAAAATATTTAAAAAATTGGTTGAGTATGGAAGAAGTTGATGTTGAAAATTGGAAGGCACTAGATAGCGTGCAGCCAAACAGGGGACTATGTCAAGTTGTTCTGTGTGATGTGTTACCGGAAAAAAATAAATTAATAAATAAATAAATAATAATTACTATTATCATTGATAGAGACATTACAAGTGTTAATTTCTCCATGTGAATTTTAAAGTGAGTGTATCCATTGTTGAAGATAACCCTTGGATGGTGTTTATTTTTTATTTTATTTTTTCTCTCTTTTCTATTTTTATAAATAAAAGGGGAATCTTTGAGGTGGCCATTGTTGAACTGTTGAAGAGACTTTGATATTAGAGTAGTCCACTAAAGATATTTTTTATTTTCAATTTTATTATAAGGAAGGAATCTTTTAGTTGGCAATTCTTGTTTTTATAATAAATTACAATTATTAATGTTAGTAACAACGTTTACTAAACTAGTAAGCATATTATAAGAAACTCTTAAGAAATTTTATTCTCTTTTAAATAGATTTTATTATATTATATAACTTTTAAATAATTCACATTATAAATTTTACTCAAATGGAGAAGTATTATAATTTTTTTTATATAATTTTAAAAACTAATTTATTCAGTGAAATGTTGAATTTTGTTGTTAGGATATGTATGATTTTATATAAATTATTAATCTTTGCTGAAATCATCATTGAAGTAGCTCATAAATATAAATGAAAAAAAATTGAATATTTATTCAAAAAATTTATAAGAAAAATTAATTTGTAGATAAAATATATTTTGATGGTGTATCTAAATTTTATTTTTTAATTGATTTTAATATCTTATATTATTGTATTTACATATAAATAAATTAATTATATATTTTTTTTCAATTGGTATATATTTTTTATATTGTACATTTATTATTAATCTTATATTATATCTTACAGTAATGCTATTCAAAATAATATAAAAGAAGGTTAAAATACACAATGTAATACAGAAAAATATTTTTATATGAAAAAGAAGGATTTTGGAAATGGTGGTTCGCTTAATAACACGCTTTCATTCATTCATATGACATGCTTTTGTTCAAGTAACATGGTTTTGTTCAAGTGATACTCATGGTAGTGACATTTTTCTTGAATGAGAAGTAAGTCGCTCAAGCAAAAATGCTTCAAAGGAGAGAGAATGATCTCAACATATTTTTTTGTTTAAGTGAGAATGATCTCAACATATTTTTTTGTTTAAGTGAGAGTTACTTATTCGAGTGAAACATATGCATGTGAAATGTGAACTGAGGCTTTAGTTTTTGCTTAAGTGAGAGAAGCTCTTTTAAGCAAAAATGCACTAGTGATGTGTAATGATTTTATTGTTTGAAGGGAAATAATTAATTAAAGATTATTAAGTTTATACCTAGTTGAGAAATGAGATATGTATGGTCGGTTGAGTTGATGGTTGGTGTCAAGAATCAATTTATGTATTTTAATAATAATATGATGGGTTTGTTAGTTAAAAAGAACAATTAAGGTTGATGTCAATAATTAGATATGATTTGTGTATGTTATTTGGTATTGGTGTTATGGTTATATCAAAACGGATTTAATGAGTTTCTAGACTCCATTGATTGGTTGAATCATGTTTCTAGACTCTATTGATTGGTTGAATCATGTAGATTACAAAATCAAGTAGTGAGGAGTCGATTGAAGGATTACTAGTAACATGTCTAGGGTATTAGAAAGAGTGTTAGAATGAATAAGATTACCAATGATCCTACCTTGTATGTTGAGTGGTTAGGATAGTACTCAGAACTACTCGATAACACAGTGCCATTTTACAAAAGGATACATTGAAGTTGATGTCTAAATTTGGACATAACATTCAATCTTTTAGAAAACGTTTTTACATAATTTACTAAATGGTAAATATATTGAATTCTACTTATTATTAATATTATTGTTATTTTTTAATAAATTATTTTTAATTTATTTGTTAATTTTATTATAATGATCGTATTATAGGCAAGAAATTGTTTCAAGATAAAAAAAACCTTTAAATAAAAATCAATAGAAATCTGATACCAAAGAATTGGTGGCAGATTTTATATATATATATATATATATATATATATATATTTTCTTGATATTATATATTAGAATTACGAATTAATAAAAATTTCTTTATGTATATGATAAAATTTAATATATATTTATTTTAAAAATAAAAATTAAAAACTTATTTTTAATTAATAATTATCAATTCAATAATTTAAAATATTAATTTATCTTAATTATTAAATTATAAAAAAACAAATAGTAAAAATATACACTTACTCATATAATAAATAAATATCTTCTTTTTTATATATATATATATATATATATATATTAATTAGTATGAATATATGTTTAACAAAATAATAAGATTATAAAAGCTTATATAAAATATTTTTACAATAATTTACTTTTTCAATACTTATTTAATTTTCTCGTTTTTTTTTTTCACTTACTAGCACAATTCATATAAGTAATACTATTGTTATTGGGCTGAGTAAATCCCTTATTACTACTAGACTCATATTTCAGCTTATTACAAAACTCAGATTTAAAAATGTCCAGTTTTCGATGATAATACACTGTGTGCTAAGTGACCTAAGAGAGTATTAAATGGTTTTTTTAATAATTAAAGAATAAAATAATTAAAAATATCGTATTATAAATTAAATTATTATTATTATTAATTTAGTTGTATAATTTTTGTTTTTATAAACATGAGCAATATTTGCTGTATGATAAACAGACAAAGAAAACTCCATACACAAGCAGCGAACAACTAGCATGTACCTATTGATTGTTTGTTTTCTCATACATATTTGTTGCGACAGAAGACAAAATTAATAAATAATAATAAAACAATAAAAAAAGGACAAATATTGTGGATAGATAAGCACTAATTTTGTATAAACAAAAACTAAAACAATTTAATAATTTTATCAATTTTTGCTCTAGTGCCGATTTTATAAAAAAAAAAAAGTATTTATTCATTATATAGCTTTTTTGTTTTGTTTTCGTCACAAAAGGATTGAAGTAAATGTTATTTTACAAATTCAAGGGGATAATCAAAGTTTATATAACTAAGAACTAAAATAAACCTTTCAAAAATGAAAATGAAGCTTTTATTGAATAGTTACCATAACACAGAAAATCAAAATGTTAGATGAATAAATATATACTTACTATTGTGAAAAATATATAAACAACAATAAATTAAAGATAAAATGCTTTAGTAATATGCAAACATTTTTATGATTAAAAAATTTAATTAACAAATATTTTATAAACATAAATTCTTATAGAAAAAGTTTTAGAAGATAAAAAAATTATTAAAAAGTAAAAATTAATATGCATTTTTTTGCAATAAAATAAATTTTATATAAATATATTCCTGTTTAGCTACTTGCCGAGAGTCATTCAATCTATTGAAGGTGATAAAAATATTTAAATTTATTGTTACTTATAAATTTAAATATAAAAAATTTAATTATATATATATATAATATGATCAAATTCTATCATTATTGTTTCTCGCAATTGTTATATCAATATCATAGAAAATAAAATTTGTCGATTCAATAGTTGAATATAATTTATATTATTACGAATATTTATGTAAAATATTATAAAAATAGAATAATACAAAATTTATATTAATATATTCAAATAGATCATATTTAAAAAAGTTACATTAATTTGGATTTATAAAGAGAGACTTCAAATAATTTATATTAATATATAAAGAAGATACACTAATTCGATTATAAAAACATTAGATTTAAATGTAGGTATTGAAAAAATATCCAATTAAAAATTATTTAATTAGAATTACATTGATATAATTTATTTTTTTATATTAAATATTTATTTATCTTGATTCACTTTGCTAGTTTTTAATTTCTGCTAACATGATTGATCTTTTTTTATGTAATGAGACAAAAGTTTCTATTTTTACAGAAACTGCAATAATTTGATGAAAACCACATACGATGCGTCAATTGAATTACCGTTTGTTTCTTACTCCTTACGCATTTGATGAAAACCGGTTTCAAAGTTCCAACAACAATTTCCAGAATTTACCACCAGAAATTGTTGAACCAGAGAAACAAAGTGTTTAAAGTCGTTCTCTTTACCAAAATCTTCACAAGGGTAATTGCAACAACAAAGAAAGAAAAATAAAGTGTGCAGAAACAACAAAAGTTTTTAAAAATGAAAGTGCTTTTTTTATTCATAAAGACCAGAACCCCTCTATAATTGAACTATCTTTGCGCCTTTGTCTCTGTTTGGAGTTTTATGCATTTGAAAGATAATATTTGTAAAAAGAAAATCTATGAAAAAGATAAAACATACACCAACTGGTAAATATAGCCTTATCCCATTATCTATATATTGAGAGAGATGAACAAGAAAGAGGAAAGGACATAAATTTAAACTGAATCATTCATATGTAGAATGAAAGGAACTGGATTCAAAGAAAGCAAGAAGTCCAGAAAACCCAAAAAAACAAGGGCATCGATTTTCCTTACAACAATTCAACTGTTTGCATCAATCAGAGTTTGATGCAGCCAAAAGGAAAGCATATGTTCTTCTATACAACATGAAGAAAATGAAATAAAATAAAGCAATAAAATAAAATATTCAACGAAGGTAGCCATAGAAAGGGAGAGGAGTACTTGCACGATTCAAACTTCCAAGGGGTTCTGCAGTTCTCTGTTGAACTATGACCACTGTTTCTGCCACGCTCATGACGAATTCTATGGCCAAACGAACCATGGTTATGCACAATTCTAGTCTGTGGATCACCATCACTTCTCTGATCTGTTGTTCTTTATTGTTTTCTGCTTCTCTTTCCTCTTCTTTTGTTACTTTCTCTCTCTAATGGCTTATCACGATTGGGTTGGGTTATCTCATATCTGTGTACCTCTTTGTGGGGTTATATAATAAGACGATGCTGTTTGTGTTTACCACTGATACGCGATACTGTGGGAATAATGGCCCACATCGAAAAGAAAAAAAGAAAAAAGAAAACGGGGTAAGTTTTCCGGTTTAAAATAATATCTTCGAAATGGTAGGGTACATTCATTATGGCAAATTAATAACTGTTTTCTTTTTTTATGCTTTCAGTTTAACTACCCCTTAAAATTTGATTACGTTAAATATTTAAAAGTTTCTTTCTTTATCACTTATAATATTTATTTTCCATGTTTTAGTAAAAGAATAAAAAGTTAGAAACACGTCTTTTAACATGTTCTTGGAAAGATGTGGAACCTGTTTCTTATTTAATGATGGTTTCTCATAATTTATTAATGTAAATTTTAGCATATATATTAAGATGATTAATTTTTTAAAATAAAAAATTTATTCTTACTGAAAATATACTATCTCAAATAGATTTATGATGAAAATATTAAGGTATATTATTAAAAATAATAAATAATAAAGAAAATATTTTTAAGTAAATGAGGTATAAAAAAAATGGTGAGATTTAGTTATTAAAAATTTGAGAATTAAATTAGTAATAATATAAGAGAAATAGATAAAAATAATAAAATAAAAATGTGTATAAGAATATAATAGATTTCTTATCGATATCAAATAAATAAATAATGTTATTTTTTTATTATGATTATAAAAGATTTTAGAGAATTTAATTATATTTTAATATTTTTCTTAAATAGTCAGTAGTTAATTAGGATTATTCAGATATTATATAAGTTTTAATGACAATTTTTTTTTTCGAGTATTTGTGAAGAATTTCGAGATGGATGAAAATAGATACAAGATTATTTTAGAAATTAAAGTAAAATAATAATTATTAATTTTAAAAAATTACCATTTTAAAGTTATGATGAGATTAAATATATTTTTTGAAAAATATAAAATTAATTATACTCACAATAATTGATTTTTTAATATTACATTTTATTCTTTAGATTGCCAAATCCATAAATGATGTTTATAAATATGTAATTTAAATTAAAAAAATGTTTTTTAATTATTACTAAGTCACATTGTATAATTATTTAATTTTATTTATAATTTTAGTATTTAAAATTAAGGGAGTTTGATTTTAATTTTTTAAATTTAGAATACTAATTTACTTTTTTTTTTAATTTAGAATAAACTAAATTTTATTTTTTTTATTTATGTAAGGATTATGGAAAAATGAGTTTTATTGAGATGAATAATTTAAATTAGTAAAAAATGAAGAATCTAAATAAATTTTAAAAAAGAGTATATCATTTCCTTAATAGATTTATGCAGAAACATAATTCTTAAAAGATTAGGAAACCATGCCAAATTGGTTCAAAATATTAGTTGTTTGTGTTAGGTTGCTCTATACTAGTTTAGTTAAGTTTTCTAACATTTCACGAAACAAAAAAAACTAACACATAAGTTTTATAACATGCAAAACACAACTTACTACATGTTTAACTAAAACATCTACCTTCAATGGTCAAAGAATTTAGAACTTATAACTTTATTCTCAAATTAGTCTAAATTTAGGGTTTCACACCAAATTCACATACTGCAACTTAATTATCTATTACTAAAACAAAATCATATCTAAAGCTTTTTAAACACATAACCAAACTCTTAAAGAAAACAATTCCTTAAATTCCCAATTCAACTCAATTAATAATTAATCTTCACATTTTTGCCATTTTAATACAAATTCAGAAGTTGAAGATCGTAAGAAATTTTTAATATTGAACAATACACCCACATAGAATTTCTACCATAATATTAACATTCAATTCAAGATTCATGTAACCTATATTATCTCAGTAAAGTTATGAAATTGGATATTTAATTGATGTATGTATGATAAATTTTTCTATAAATATTATGTTCTATATATTTGATAAAGTGATTCGTACTATTAAAGTACTGTATATCTGGACCAATTTAATGATGTGCAGAGTTTGTGAAACAGTGATATTAAACTTTGTAAGTTTGTCTTAATCATTGTTGTTGTTTATTTATTGTTGGTGTGGTGTAGATTAAAGGTGTGAAAGTGAAATTTGAGAGATGTCACAGGATGACTGGGTTGAAGATTAAAAGAGGTGGGGTAGTACGGTCTATCATGTTTATCTTTGAAATTGAATTATGGAGGGACCAAACATGTGAATGAAACAAACGAAGCGGAAAATGTCCATTCAATTTACCAAGGGTCAAGTGTTTCTCACACACGCCAAATATCATTATTTTCTCCATTTCCAAAACTACTTTCTCTTTACTCTTCTATGCATTCTTTCCTTTTTAAGACCCAAAAATTCTACTTATCAATTATAATTTGTGTGAATTATAATTAAATATCATATTAATTTAGTGAGCCATTTAATTAACAATAATTTAAATCAATAAATGACTAATTAATGCTTAATTAGTTTTATAATTTAGATAATAATATATAACAAGTTATATATTTATTAATCAATCTGTTAAAAGTGTAGTGAGGATGGAGATTAATCTGATATACTTATAAGTATTTTATTTGTTACTTTTCGATTTTTTTTAACTTACTCTATTAATTTTTTTCTCGATTTGTTCACCTAATTTCTTCAATATTGTATAAAAATATTTACATTTATATTTCGATACTCAAGTTAGTATATAATATATGCATAATTTAGAATTAAGTTTAGAATAAAAATATTCTAATAGATACCATTAATAATAGATTGTTTTAATATATCTCAATTGATATATTTTATATCTTATTAATATTTTATATCTTATAAATATTTTATATCTTATACATATTTTTTTATAGATATAATATTAATTAATATATCTTGTAGGAAATAATTTATTGAGTCTAAATTATTTAATTTGATAGAATTAAATTATTTCAGTATAAAATATTATAATTTTTTAGTTAATAATATACAAAATTATTCATAAAACAAATTAAAAATAAATAAACAAATCAATTATTATTTCATACTTAAAAAAATTATATACAATCAATTAATACAAAATTAAATTAAAAATTAAAAATTATTATCTATATATATTTTAAGATCTTTCCATTAATAACTATTGTAATAAACATAATTTAGAAAATATAATAAAAACAATAGTAAATCTTAACAAAGAATAATAATATAATACAATATTTAAAAGATAAAGACTCAATACAAATACCAAGATAGAAGAAAACAAGTTGCTTAACTTTATTTATTTTTGTCTAATTTTGAGTTTTAATTTAAATATAATGTAGTTAAATGAAAAAAGTGTATTGATCCTAACCTTTTGTCTCATAATATTTTTAAGGGTTAGGAGTAATAAAGGTCCTTATTTCAATCATTGTTTTGTACGTGTAGGGTCTTTTGAAGGGAAAAGACTTTCAAAACAATTCCAACATTGTTGAATTAAATATTAAATAGATATTTTAATATTTTTTTTAATTATTTATTATTTGCAATAATTTTCTTTATTATTATAATATTATTACCTTTTAATTTTTTTTAATATTTTACAACTTTCTTCATGTTTTTTCGAAGAAATATTGTTTATAGCGAAGTGTGATTTTACACCATCAATTCAACGACTTTCTTTAATTTTTTTTTTTCGCTTTTCGTGCTTGAATGAAACCAGCGGTAAATCATGAACTAATCAAATTCATAAAATTGAATAATTATTTCAAAAATATCAAACTCTTGAAACTGATTAATGATTTAGAAAATTACCTACGAGGTTTCCTATAGTATTAATTTTATTGAAATTTTAATAAGTTTTATTTAATACCAAGTAACCATTAGATGGTATTACATTGTATTATTAAAAAAAAAAAATAGAATTTATTTAATTGAGAAAGGAGGAAATAAGGAAAAAGAATGAAGTTGAGAAATAATTTAGAAAAATATCTTGCAAATATTTATGATGCATTTTTATGTTAAAATTTTAATAAATTTTATTTAATATCAAAATAATTACTCTAAGAATCTATACTAAAATTATTATTAAAGGAATTAGTAATTTTTATTGATTGATTATATTTTATATATTATTCACAATTATAAAATAAAATTTCTGAATTTATATATATATAATTCTTTTTCATTTTAAAATCCTATAAGTTAGAGTTAACGATTTATTTATTTTTTGAATTATTTTTACTATTTGTAACATTATTTGTGCAATAAATAATATTATAGTAATTTATATCATGATAGAATTCTAGATAAACTATGTATTCAAATTATAATAAAATTAATCAATTATTATATAAAATAAAATTACATAACTCATATATATATATATATATATATATAATATAGACATTTATGAAAATCATTAGATGTTATATTCAAATTTAGAGACTAATACATGTATATAACATTATGATCACTACTGTGTTATTTATAATGTTTGGGGCTGAAATATTGTATTAATTATGCTGGGCAAAAGTAAATTTGATGGGTTTAGGGTTTACCAAACACATGAAACACTTAATTTTCAACCAAAACTTAATTAAAAATGATTTTGATAACTAATCGAACACATATATTTTCTCAAACACTAACACTTCATAAATAATTTTTGTAAATGACTCATACTTAATTCATAATTCACATAGTTTTATATAATCAATTTATACATATAGAAATTATAATCCTTTAGCATTTCATGAATCATACTAAAATATAGTTCTTATAAACATCAACACTTGAGAGTACTACTGTGATGTTTAAAATAATTAGTTTTTCTTATCTAATTTTTTTTTCTTTCAAATCTTAAACTTTGACAGTAAAACTTGATTAAAGGATGATTTAACTTGCTCTCAAAATACTTGACTCACAAATCAACTATATGACTAAGAAATTAGATTAGTATAGATTCATCTTTGAGAGAAAAAAATTCTCATGTAAAGAGGTTAAGGTTCACATGCAAGTAGATTTTCAAAAAAAAGATGTTAAGGAAAAAAAGAACTTACTCTATAAAAATTACAATCAAGTAGAAGTATTTTACTTTCCATTATCTTCTACCAAGTGTCTTGGATTTTGAAAAAGATGAGATATACTCTCCACTACTTTTTACCAGGTATTCTTAAATTTTGAAAAAAGATGAAAGATGGCTTAAGATCTTAGAGATAAGATAAAGAAGTTAAAAATAAAGAGTTTTTAGAAAGATAATAGTTTGATATAAATGAAGAATGAATTATTTAAATTTCTATTTATATTTTTTTAAAATTTAATTAAATAAAAATTTCCTTCTTCATTAAATTAAATCCTACTTATATATAACTCTTAAAATTTAGTCCTTACAAAGTGATCCATAAATGTTTATTTAGTTGAGAAATTTTATCAACATCATTCTTTATAATGATTGTCATCAATATGTACAATTAAATAAACACACGTTTCAAGAGAAATATGCTAAAATAAAAAGAATGATATGCTTTATTATATTTTAGCCTAAATGTCTTAATAATGTGAATATAGATAGACCAATGCTATTTATAAACCAAACTAAATTTCCTTAAGTAATAAATGTAGGAGGTTAATCTATGTAAACTTTACCTCCTACCTCACCACGAAAAAAGATATTTTTGTTATACAATTGATGGAAAGACTAATAATACATAGCTTAAAAAATTACAAATAAAATAAGAATTATGAATAGAATGAGTGTCTTTCTGAATAGCAATTGATGTAATCATATGATTTGTTACAATTTAGGATGATCAAGTGCATAACTCATAATATAAAACAAATAAAAAAAAAATATGAATGAGATAATTAATGACAACTTAAAAATTTGTAACTAAGATAAGGAATAGGAGGAGTTATAACGTTGATTTGGTGATAAAAATTGAAAGAAAAAATAATGGATAATAAATTTTTTCGGAGTATAATTTTATTTTCTTTTTTATATAATTAATTTATTTGTTTTATTAGATTTTGTTGTTGTTTAAAAATATTATAAATATTGTTTCTAATTTTGTATTTGAAAGTTTTCTAAATATAATATAATATAATAGGTTTTATTTTAATTTATAATTTATAATCAAACTATTAATTTATAAATTGAAATGAATGAGGAAAATATATTATTAAAAATATTTTTTATAAAAAAGTAATTGATGAAGATAATTTTGAAAAAAAATATAATTTGAGATTATTGAAAATGTTAAAAAAAAAAATCAAGTTGATATATTTAATTTTTTAAAATATTTTCTTAAGATTAATATGGTAAAGATAAAATATATATATATATATATATATATAATAATTATAATAAAATAGTAGAAAAATTTTATTTTATTTTTTTAACTATTACATAATCCTTTAAGTATATATATAAAAGACAAGTCAAGAAATTTAGTTTACAAATTTTATATGATCAACCCATCTCATCTTATTTTTGGCAAATTATTCATATATGGAATCTTCCATCTTCATTATATATGTATTTTCTTCTCTCCTACTAACTCTTCTTTTGGTTTTTCTTTCATGAAAAACCCTTTGGTTGGCATAATTTCCGATTAAAAAGAAATATTTTCATTTACTTTGTTACATAAAATAATATTTTCAGATTCATACAATTTATAAAAAAAACTTAAATTTTAAATCTAAATAAAATATAAATCAAAACTTAAGAAATAATATTTGTTTTGGATAACCATGTAATTATGTAAAGGGATTAATTTTGGTTGAAGAACTTGTTTCACTTTTTTTTTAATGGACTCTGTTTTTATTATATTTTTTTTCATTCCTAAGACAAATATACGAAGCATTCCTTAAAAAATAACACAGTTTTATCAAATCAACAATTTGTTGATGAGAAATAATATTTAAATAGAACAAAAAATAAAAAAATAATTACTTAATGTAAGAGAAGTCATGCAACTTAACAAAATTAAAAATAATCATTACTCGTAAAATTACTAATATGAATCAATTACTTTTTTTTAAAACAAAAAAAGTCTTATTTATAAAAAGGCATAGATCAGTTGCGAGAAATACATATTTTCAATTTTTATTTTTCCTCGTAATAATATACGGCCCATGTCCATGCAACAAAATTGTAGAGAAACCTAATAGAAATGGACCCATTATTGAATGACCCATAAGTCATTACTAACGGGCCCAATATTAGTCACCTCTCACGATGTAGCCGTTGAATTTTTGAATATTGTTGCAATTATGGACCCATATGGAATGACCAAAAAGCCCTCGCATTTCAAATCCTCAAACCGCGATTACCTTAACTTTTACACATTTTTGAATTCTGGATCAAATCTCAGCCGTTCGTTTCAAAGACCCTTTTCCTTACATCGATTTCAACTGCGATGTTCAAATCAAACAGCAACAGCGAGAGAGAGTGAGTGAGTGAGAGAGAGAGTGCAAATGAATGATTTGGATCTATGATGAACTTGAACCTTCCCGTTCAATTTCAAATCCCTAGCTACAATTCGCTGAACACAGATTGAAGCAACGTATAAAAAACCGAAGCAATTTCAGCACTCCTCAAATTTTTCGCTTCGGGATCTTGTTCTCCAACTCTTCCTTCAGGTGCTGCGAATTCCCAATTCCTTTCAACATATTTAAACTCGCTTTCTTTTCTTTAATTTTTTATAAATGCTTTTTGCGTCATTCGTCAATTTTCATTTTCGTTACGCTATAGAATGCTGAGGGATTTCAAACTCCCACGCCGAAACCATGGAAAACAAGAAGAACCCGAGAATGTGGATCCTTTGGATTCATCCACCTCGGTTCAGAGGCAAGCCGAAGGTTCTAGACCTCCGTTGAACACAATTCAAGAACCTGATGCGCATTGCGTGAGCAAGAGTGAGAGGACTCCTTCGAAGGCCAACAACAAAGGTCGCGGAGGAGCTGAGCTTCGCACGCCGGATAAGCACGGAGGAGGGAGCATGATGTGGAAACACCGCTTCGGCTGGAATCACAAGAACGACGCTGTTTCGTCGTTCGGTGACGATAGGAGAGGCTCTGGTGTTGGGAATGTGACTCCTCGCGTGCCTCGCACTGTGGGGAGAGCTTCTTCGAGTGTAACGGTTTGTTCCGAGAGCAACTCCACGCAGAGCACTCCGACTAAGAGTGTGACTAAGCCGCCTCCGAGCTCAAGTGTTCGGAGCAAGGCTGATGGAGGAGGCTTCAGTGCTCGTTTGGGGAACTATGCTGCATTGTATAAAGGGGTTCCCAGTTCTGCTTGCTCGACTCCCACGGTTGTGAACACGGTCGAAGTGCCTCACTTTGATCTCAAGGAAGATTCTTCGTTTTGGATTAACCACAATGTACAGGTGAGTGATCCAGATATCTCTCCAGTTGAGCTGATTTGATTTGGATGAGAAAGTTTGTTTAATTCTGGTGCTATTGTGATTTGTGATGTGAGTTTTCGTTATGTATAGGTTATTATTCGTGTTCGTCCTCTCAATAGCATGGAGCGATGTACACAAGGGTACAACAGATGCCTGAAACAAGAAAGCTCTCAGAGCATTAGTTGGATTGGGCATCAAGAAAACCGGTTCACCTTTGACCATGTTGCATGTGAAACCATAGACCAGGTGTGGTTACATTGAAATGATTGTTTTGAGGTGCTAATTTCTTGGGAAGGAGTTGCTAATTTCTGTCTGTGGTTTATTATGGTGGTGTAGGAAATGATTTTCAGATTAGCTGGTCTTCCAATGGTAGAGAATTGCCTTTCAGGATATAATAGTTGTATGTTTGCGTATGGACAGGTAATATCCTGAACTTAGCCACTGTTCGAGATTATTTGATGGAAACTGGTAGTATATGACAGCAAATAGATGATATTCTAAGTGAATAACTCTTTACAGAAGAATATAATTCCAGCTTAGAAAAGAAACCAGGAAAAACAGAAAATGGCAATGCAGCAAAGAAGATAGCCCGTCCTCTACCATTCTTTCCCCAAGGCAAATGCCTAACCAATTCCGCACCATTTTTCCGTTCCCCTCCTGCTACTCTATCCCCTAACCTATAAACACGTCCTCCACTATCCTTCCCATCATAATATTCCACTCCGATATTCTCTTGCCATGTGGACATTCTGTTATGCATATCACCCATTCTGTTTTAGCATTTCCATGTTTAGCCCATTTGTTCTCAGCCCATCTTCATTCTTTTTGCCCCTCCTCTTATAAACATGGGTTAACATTATCTTTTCTGTAAATTGGTTGTCCTTATTAAGCAAAGAAAGATTCAGGCATTAGTTCACATGCATAACAACAGACTTCTATGCGCATGTTCCAATATATTGCTAATTGGATAACCATGTGATTCGAAATTAAAAATTGAATTTGTGATATCATCTGTAATCTACGTTAGTGTTTGGTTGGCTGGCTCGATAGTTTTCCCATTACCAAACAGTGATAGTTAACTCCCAAGTTTTCATACATCATAATTAGGAGCTTCAGTTTGTCACTGCCATGGTTTTATATCAATAAGAAGATGGACAGTTCTATGAATTAGGGATCATAAAATGCCTAGCACAACTTTTACATTTTTAAGTGTTTTTTTTTATGCAGCATATTAGCTCTCTGTCCAGTATAGGGATCATTTATCACAAACTTCTCAGTTGTAAATTCTATGTCATCTGTTGAGTGATTGTATGTTCTGTTTTTGTATAAGAAATGGACAGTAAGTGACATTTGTTAACTGTAAGATGATGGACGAGTCTTTTAATTTTGCAGACAGGAAGTGGGAAAACATATACAATGCTTGGTGAAATTGAAGATTTAGATGTGAAGCCTAGTCCCCATCGTGGAATGACTCCACGAATATTTGAGTTTTTGTTTGCCAGGATTCAAGCTGTAAATTCATTAATCTTTTATGGCTAATTCAATTCTTTATATGTAATCAGTATTGATTATTAATCCATATTTCTGTTTTTATGTTTTACATTTGTTCTCTCAATTGAATTTGCAGGAAGAGGAAAGCCGAAGAGATGAGAACCTTAAATACAATTGCAAATGTTCTTTCTTGGAGATTTACAATGAACAAATTACCGATCTACTTGATCCCTCCTCTACTAATTTGCTGGTAAGTGTAGTAGTTCTTCACTCCTCAGATGATTGTCGAAGCTTTTTTAATTATTTCTTAATGCCCCTATTTTTCTTAATAGCTGCGTGAGGATGTCAAGCAGGGTGTTTATGTGGAAAATCTATCCGAGTTCGAGGTTCAAAGTGTGAGTGACATTATAAGGCTTCTAATTCAGGTACATCTATGGGACCAACTTGTTCATTTTAAGGAATCCCCAAACAATTCCCTATCTTTGTTATTAAATGCACTTCGTTCCACTAAGTTGTAGTTTTTGATATGTAGGGATCTGCAAATAGAAAAGTTGCAGCAACAAATATGAATAGAGAGAGCAGTAGGTCTCATAGTGTTTTTACATGTGTAATTGAGAGCACATGGGAAAAGGATTCTACAACTAATTATCGTTTTGCAAGGTTAAACCTGGTTGATCTAGCTGGCTCTGAAAGGTATATATTAACTTATAGAGTTGATTGAGCCAAGTGTATCTTGGTAATTGGGCAATGTAAGTGCATTTATATTAACAAAGTTATCATTAACTTATATAACAGACAGAAGACTTCTGGTGCTGAGGGGGAGCGCTTAAAAGAAGCAGCTAACATTAATAAATCATTATCTACCTTGGGGTATTTTGATCTTAGTACATAAAGATTTCAAATTTTCATATTTCTGTTTTCTCATTGAGTAACTAGTATTCTCTAATCATTCTTGTAGTCATGTGATTATGATACTGGTGGATGTGGCAAATGGGAAGCAAAGGCATATCCCTTACAGAGACTCCAGACTAACGTTTCTTCTTCAGGTTGATTTATGTGCTGGTTTGCTTTGAATCTTTAATCTCAGGGTTCTTCTTTATTCATCACTATTTGGCATTAAATGCAGGACTCTCTTGGTGGAAACTCGAAAACAATGATTATTGCCAATGTCAGCCCTTCTATCTGGTCTGTTCATTTTCTCTGGAAGTATATTTCCTTTATTTAAGTTTACCACTTGTCGTGGAAGCCTGATGCAGATTTATTCATTTCACTTTGCAGTTGTGCAACTGAAACATTGAATACACTTAAATTTGCTCAGAGAGCAAAACTTATTCAAAATAATGTGAGTGCCATTCTAATATTCGTATTAATTGCTTTCAAAGGAATACATCTCATCAACCTATCACCCTTATTCATTTTGTATCTTTTTCTTGTAGGCTGTGGTGAACGAAGATTCTACTGGGGATGTAATAGCTTTACAACAACAAATTCGGCTTTTGAAGGTTGTATAGTTATTTCTTGTAGTATAAGCTTTGTGCTAGTTGATAATTTAACTCAAATAGAACAAATTTTGGGCAGGAGGAGCTTTCTACCCTCAAACGACGTCAGAATGTCTCTAGGTCTTTGTCATTTTCTTTGGCTTCTGTTAGAGATATAAAACAATCACTAGAACTAGAAGACTGTAGCCTAGAAAATGAAACCGACATGGTCGACCAACTTGAAGATAATATGTCTGATTATGAATCCAAAGGCATCAGAATGTCCCACAAACAGGTATACAGGCTTTACTTTGTTAATGATAGCTACTGGAATGACAATTTATGTTCGAAGATTTTATGCCTTGTTCCTTCAAGATGTAATGAATTAAGGACTTCTTGTAAATAATTTATTTTCTAAGACATAAGTATCCGAAGTAAAATGAAAAGTCGTGATTATGTTGTTAGTTTTTTTGGGAGACGGAGCCTCAGTGGAATGGTAAGGCAATGCCTAATGATTTATTCCAAGTTTCAACAGTGGAAAACAACCTCGACACCTGGCCTTCCCTCGATCCCATGATGGTGGAAGGCTTGTGAACTAGCCTTCTTATGGCTAAACAACATATATCTACCACTAGCCTTCTAAAGTCATATAATTGTTAGCATCTCCGTGAAGTGAGCATGTAGTTTTTTTCCCTCACCTTCACATATTTATATATTCAAAATCATTTGTTGTTCAGTTAAAATCATTGGAGACAACTCTTGCTGGTGCTTTGAGAAGGGAGCAGATGGCAGAAATTTCTATCAAGCAACTAGAAGCTGAAATTGAACAATTAAATCGTTTGGTATTTCTCTTATGAGGTCTTCTTTCTATTGGCGTTTAATATTTCAACTGTCTTCACTCATTATCCATAAATATGCTGTCACTTAGGTTCGTCAAAGAGAAGAGGACACAAGGAGTTGCAAAATGATGCTTAGATTTCGCGAAGACAAAATTCGTAGAATGGAATCCCGACTTGCTGGTTCCATTCCTATAGACACATTTTTGCAGGAAGAGAATAAAACACTTTCTGAGGAAAATCAGATACTTCAGGGCAAACTTGATCGAAATCCTGAAGTTACACGATTTGCTGTAGAGAATATCAGGCTTCTAGATCAACTTAGAAGGTAATATATCTTTTCTTACCAAGATAGTGACTATGAAATATTCTCTCTTTTTAACAGTTTCTAATAATTACTTGTACAGATATCAAGAGTTCTATGAAGAAGGGGAAAGAGAGATTCTTTTGGCTGAAGTATCTTCTTTGAGGGAACAGGTACTTGTGTTTTAGAATTTAATACATAAATAATTTCCATTGTAGATTCCTTGTTTTTAAGATTTTACGTTTGGGAAACCCTTTTCCCTGTAGTTGCTTCAATTTCATGGAAGAAACAGCACAGAGGGTAGTTCAAATCATGACATTCAACCTCAGGTCAGTCTACAATTACCTTAAGCCATTCATGTTTTTCATTATTGAACATTTCATTCCTTTTTGCATGTTAAAGCAATACATGCTGAAATTATATTTCTAAACCAGACCTCCATCATTGTTTGCACTTGTATGGTATGAGATACGGTCATTATTCAAATAGTTATCACTAATAAACTCCTAAAATAGTTCCTTAATTGAAGTAGCAATTGACTATTCATGTTTAAAATGCAACATATTTCTGACAATTTCTTTTTAACGCTGCTGCAGGAAGCTCAATGCTGCAAGAAAGAAAATAACTCTGTGGATCAAGAGGTTTACTTTCTTCATAATAATTTTTTTTTTTTTCCCTATCAAAATAGTGATGTGTGACCAATTCTTTTCATGGATTGCAGCTCAAAAATACCCTTGATGAGTTACAGGAATGCAGGCGTAATTTAAATTATTGCTTAGAGGAGAATGCAAAACTTAGTAGGTATAATTTTTGTAATACTATTGAAGTTGTTTTGGTTTATGCAAGCAGATTGGAGCTTTGAATTTTTGCTGTAAATATTCTAATGTTTTTTGCATTGCATATTTATACAGGGAAATAGACTCTCTTCACTCAATGTTAAGCAGCACAACTGCTACAAAGGTAGTCTTGTTATTCTGATTTAACATATATTCATTTGATGAACTCAATCATGTGCATTCCTTAGGGCTTATTTCATACACATTATGGTCATTACTTCTACAAAATTTATTGTCATTTACTACACCTTTCTATGTAAGAAAGTTATTTTGTCGTGTGAAATAAAGTCTATTTTTTTATTATCATTATTGTATTCAGGCTTCTACAGAAGGATCATTATGTGATGCTCAGGCAATTCCACAAATGGGGGTGAAGCATGAAACTCAAATGTTAAAACACACAGATGATGTTTTAAATTTGCAGCTGGAATTAGATATAATGAAGGTCATTCTAAAAGAAGAGAGGACTTTTCGTGGCATATTGGAGGAGCAAACAACATGCTTAAATCAGGATTTTATTATGGCAAAAGAAAAGCTTAAGCAGACAAGCAAACAATTAGAAGATGCAAATGATGAGTTAAAAGAGGCAAAATCTGTTATTGAAGCTCTAGAATCACAGCAAATATTATCTATCACAGAGATTGAAGAGATAAGGAACAAGAACAACCATTATCTGGAGCTTATGGGGAAACAAAAGCATGAAATCATGACTTTGAAGAATCAACTTGTGTCTAAAGAGTTTAAAGATAATTTACCTTCAGATCATCCAGAGTTTGAAAACAAGTCCCCCTTACAGGTAAAACTTAGAAGGATGCATGATTCTCTTGAAAGAGCCAAGCAATTGAACATGTCATACCAAAGTGATCGTGCATTCCAGATATCCAATGAGGAAGAGATGGATGAAATCCGTCGGCAAGCTGAGGCTGAAACTGCGAAGGTGATTGTTTGTATGCAAGAAGAACTTGCCCTGCTCCAGCATCAAGTAAATGATAGTCGTTTGAAGGAAACAGAAATGAAAGAGAGTATGCTGAATTTGGAAATTGAATTGAAGGAGGTGCACAAAAAAATGCATGCTACTATTGATGATAATCAAAGTTTAAGGGAAGAGATTAGCCAAAAAGATATAGAACTTATATCACTGGCTGAAGAATGGGAACTATTAACCTCTGAGATTGAAGAAATTCTTTTTGATGGATGCGAGGCACTTGTTGATGCCTCTGACCAACTTGGTGACATAAGCAATACATTTCCACAGAAAAGGATTTGGATTTCTGAACAAGTTGGCATGGTGGTTAGAAAACTCTCTGAAAAGGAATTATTAATTGATGAACTTAGAAGATGTTTGGAAGATGCAAGCAATAAAAGAAGTGATATGGAGTGTATGTTGAAGTCCTTAAGAAGTGCAGCATTAGTGATTACAGAATCCCATCAGAAGGAGTGTGCTGAAAAAGAAAAAGAAATTCTTCTATTGACCTCACAATTGAGTGAAAAAACATCTATTGTGGCACAACTGAAGGAGCGGTTGATAATGGCTCAAGATCATATTAGTAAATCATCACACTGTGCAACAACGGCTTTTGTGGTTGTGAATAGATTGTCTGAAGTGAATCTTGGTTACCTTGATGATCTAAAGCATAATAGTATTCAACTTAGTGATTTAGCAGAGACTAATCAAAGGAAAGATGCCCTTCTCATCGACAAATCCACTTCACTTGTTCAAGCAGAAAGTCAAATAACAGAGTTACAGGAAAGATGCAAGGAATTATCGCAGAAGTTGTTTGAGGAGCAAGAACATTCTTATGCTTTGGAACAAAAGCTTGAAGATATTGAAAAGGATGCCATTTCAAGGACAAGGGAGCAACTAGCAACATTACAAGACGGTGTCTCTTCAATCAGATCATGCATGGCCTCTTTTTCAGACCATTCAGAAAGTCTTGATAATAGAAATTCGTTGGATGCTTGCACATCAAACTGTAATGATATTGGTGAACCAAGGGTAAGCTAATGATGCTTTCTGATAGATTTACTTTAGGCAATGTCACATTTATTCATTCATTGTCACGTTTTATTCAGTATTTGCTATTTTGGCATTGTTGCAGAACTGTTCTGAAACACACCAAACCATTGATTCAGATCCCCATTCTGTTGAAGAACCTATAATTGACCTGGCTGACTTACCCCTTAACTTGGACAAATGTGGATATTATATGAATGACTCAAAATCAAGAAGAGTTTGCAAGGATATGCAGGAAAGAGATGATACCATTTCACTTTTGAGAAAAGAAATAGAATGCGCTCTTGAAAGCTTAAAAGAAGTACAATATGAGATAGCTAGATTACACGAAGAGAAAAAGGAGATGTCAATGTGTGAAATGAAGAGTCGACAAAGTATAGAGTGCCTCACAAAGCAGATACTTTTCCTGCAAGAAGCTATGAACAACTTTGAAGAGCAATCCAGAGACAAGATTGAAATACTCAGTCAAAAACTTAGAGACCTGGAGAAACCTCTGAAAGAAGCCAGCTCCCACTGGTACCAAAAGAAAGAGGTAATCCTTTAATGAATTAAACATAATGTCCAGCGTTGAACCTTTGTTGCTGTTTTCTCTCTCTTCCATGTACTAACATAAAAATTGTGTCTGCTTTTGTCACGAGCTTCCCCAATCCCCATTCATGCTGTAGACACTTGTTGGTGTTAATATATCCTACACAATAAACACTTCTTATAAGACTTAGACAGACTCCCTTGAGCTAGTTTTTGGGTATAGTTAGGCTTGGTTCTTCTCTGATAAAGATAAATTTTCAACATTTTTATGCACATTTTTTTTTTCCTTTGCAGTCACTTGAACTTGAAGTTGGGGAAGCAAAGATAATTCAAGCTCAGAAATCTCAAGAGGCATCTTGTATTCTTGCTAAATTTGAAGAAGCACAAGATACAATGAGAGAAGCAGATATTATGATCAATGGATTGGTGATAGCTAATGAGTCAATGAAGATTGATATTGAAAGACTGAAAAACAGAGAAATGGCATTGCTCAATGAAAATGGTATATTAGTCAGTAATATTGAAAGCTTACAAACTGTTGTTGATTTGAAGCAGCGGGAGATAGAGGACCTTGTTGAATCAAGCCTAGCAGAAACAAGGGATCTAACAGTTAAGTTGGATGATGTCATTAAAGAAGTCCAATTGATGATGACAGAAAATTTTATCTCTTTGGCTTGTGATTTAGAGTGCTTAAAGTCTCAATGTCTATATTCCACTAAGTTGATACAGCCGTGGCTTGAGAAGATATGGTCTGAGATAGTTTTTAAAGATTGTGCTATGTCTGTCCTACATCTCTGTCACATGGGTATTTTACTAGAAACAGTAACAGGAATGCATGCAGAAAATGGTTTGCTTTCACATGGCTTGAGTGAATCAAACTCTGTCATAAGTGATTTGAAGGAACATAATTATAGGACAAAGCAAGAGCTTGATATGTGCAGAATCTTGAAAGGGAAATTGCTGGCTGACATCAAGAACAGTTTTGATCGCATAACTAAGAAAGAAGTTGAAGCTGGAGAGATGACCATTAGGCTAAATACTTTTGCAAAAAACATATCAGACCTACAGCTTCAGGAGGAGATGATGTTGCAAAGGTCTAATGAAATGGGATCCCAACTTGCTAAGCTGATGAGGGAATTGGATGTGAGTAATATAGACATTGTGACATCCCTTTTAGATCAAGAGACACTACTGAAACAAAAAGTAGAGGCCATTGAATCTGAAGCTGATTTGTTTAAGGAAGATTCGTATGCCAAAGACTTTGAGTCACTTATCTATGCTTCTGAACTAAGAAATATGTCAAGTGATATAGCTATTGTGGAGGAGTATTTTGTCAAGTACTTTAGATTAATTGAGCAATTGAAGAAAGAAGCAATCTTGTCCCAAGTAGAAACTGAGTTAGCAGAACAAGTTTTGATGGAAAAGGAAGTTGAAGTTTCCCTTTTAGAAAGAGAAGTTCAGCAGACAAAAGTGGAAAGGAAGGACCTATTAGCAGAACTGAACCAGAGTGTCTTAAGGATTACAGAGATGGGTGAAGTAAACAAGGTCCTTGAACAAAATATTGAGTTTCTAAAGGATGTTACTTGTTCTAACAATGCATTGAAGGGTGAACTTGTTGATGTTAAGGAGGCAAGGGATAGACTGCTGGACAAGATTCTTGATCTAGAAGCTGATTATGATAAGGTAATCGCTGATGTCATAGAGAAGGATGTGACTTCTGTATTTTCTTTCCAGCAGATTTCTTTACTTGAACATCGAAACACAGAGTTAAAGAAAGTAAACTGTATGTTGGAAAATTCATCTTGCAGACTTGAGAATGAGCTGAGCCTAAAAGATTCAGAACTAAACCAAAGTGTCTTAAGGATTACAGAGATGCATGAAGTAAACAAGGTCCTTGAGCAAAATATTGAGTTTCTAAAGGATGTTTCTTGTTCTAATAATGCATTGAAGGGTGAACTTGTTAATTTTAAGGAGGAAAAGAAAAGACTGATGGACAAGATTCTTGATCTGGAGGTTTCTTATGATAAAGTAATCGCTGATGTCATAGAGAAGGATGTGATTTATGAATTTTCTTCCCAACAGATTTCTTTACTTGAGAATGAGCTGAGTCTAAAGGATTCAGAGCTAACTAGAATGCAGAGCTTATTGCAAGTTGAGTTATCCAGAAAGGATGATGTAATAAAAGGACTATTGTATGATCTGAGCTTACTGCAGGAATCAGCATCTAACAATAAAGACCAAAAGGATGAAATTGAAAAAATTGTGGCTACAATGGAGGCATTAGAAGCAGATCTTGCTGTTAAATCAGGTGAACTTGCTGATGTTGTCGCAAACTGTCAATTGCTTGAAGTACAGTTGCAGGAAAAATCAGCTATAATTACAGCTCTTGAGTCGGACCTCTCAAAAGAACGTGAGGCTCTAAAGTTGCAAGTCATTGACAATGAAGAACTTAGAACTAATATTGAAGAGGCCTTGGCAGCAAGAAAACTGTCTGACAATGAGCTGAGAGAAAGAATGAAGATAACAGAGAGCTTAGAGGATGAAATTCTCGAAATGAACAGTGTTATTAGCCAAATGAATGATTCAATTAAAAACCTGAGCAGTGATCTGGATGAACTCACCATTGAGAGGGATCAGCTTCAGGGTCAAGTAATTACCCTAAAAAGCAGGCTTGCAAAAGCGGAAGCGCAGGCTGAAGCTAATGAAGCAATTGCTGAAGAAGCTCATAAGGTAATGCTTTATTCTTTATCTATGAATAATTTTCTTCCAAGACATTATAATTGAATAATCCATCAATCAACATGATAAACTTTGTTATGGAGTATTATGTCTTAAGGAGTTGTATCTTCAACAGTTCCAACATGTAATATATTTTTTTAATGTCATATGATAAAGCAAGCCATATCAATTTGGGATTTGAACTTTGTAAAGTTTTGTAGAGATAGAAAACTTTGCAAATTTCCAACTCTAGCATTTATTTGTAATTATACAATTTCAGATGCAATTAGTTAGTGAGAATCAGAATTCTATAGAAATTAATGTGTCAAAGGAAGCAAAACATATAGTACAAGTATGATTTTGATATAACATTAAAGTTTGATCTTTGAAATAAAACATTTCCTAAGCTGATTTATTTGCTGCACAGGGAATAAACTAAGCAGTTAAAAGAAAAGAATAGCGTACTAGCTGAATGTTTGTTTCTGTCTGATGTTTCTTACATTGATTACAGGTGGCAGAAACAAGAAAAATATATGCGGAAGACAAAGAAGAAGAGGTGAAACTTCTAGAGAGATCAGTTGAAGAGCTAGAAAGTACTATAAATGTACTAGAAAATAAAGTGAGTTGTAATTTTTTTTCTTGATATATTTGACAAGAAGCTTGTCTACCTTCGTATAGTCATCACACTTTAACTGGAAGCTGGATATTTGACAAAGTGAGTTTATTTTGTTCAGGCTGACATCATTAAGGAAGAAGCAGAACGACAGAGGCTGCAAAGAGAAGATCTAGAGTTGGAGCTACATGCTCTAAAAGATATGATGCAAAATGTCAAAAATGTTGATGGTGACATGAGAAGGTTTAGACCACTTAATCCCCATTTATGTCCCTTTTTTTTGTTTTTATATGGTTTTAGGGTTTCAATAAATCTTTTAGTATAAAATATTTTACTGCTTCTATTTCAACTCCTGTAGATTTTTGGATGAAAAAGAGAAAGGCCTCAATGAAGCGGTAAATCACATACAGGCTCTTAAGAGGGAGTTAGCAGGAAAGGATACAGAGGTAGGTTTATTACAACGTGACTACTCATGTATCTTGTATTGAATTTCTAGGTAACAATTCATTTTTTGTTTCTTGGCTGTATCCGACAGATTCAACAAATGAAAGCTCATATTTCAGAGCTAAATTTGCATGCTGAAGCACAGGCCAAGGAGTACAAGCAGAAAGTTAGTAATTTTACTGAATAAAATGATCTTGGATGTATTAGTTGTAATTTATAGCTCAGCAATACCAGTTCTGCACACAGATCAATCTTGCATCTTTTCTTTACAGGCTATTTATAGTTATATTATATTAAGTATGCCGTTGTTTTAAATCAGTTCAAAGCATTGGAAGCCATGGCTGAGCAAGTCAAACCTGAGGGCCTTTCCACTCATTCTTCCAGTGCTAATACCTACAATGCATTGTCGAATAAGTCTGAGAAAAATGGCACCAAGTCTCGAGGTTCTAGTTCTCCTTTCAAATGCATTGGGTTGGGCTTGGCACAACAAGTAAAATATGAGAAGGTTGAAGAGCTGTCTGCTGCAAGACTGCGCATTGAAGAACTAGAAGCCCAGGCAGCATGTCGACAGAAAGAGGTTGACTTTTCTCTTCAACTGCATATTCTACAGTAGTTGGTTTTGCTTTATGAGCCTCAATTTGCCTTTACTTTTCCTTGTCCAGATATTTGCACTGAATGCCAAATTAGCATCTGCTGAGAGCATGACCCATGATGTAATTCGAGACTTACTTGGAGTAAAGTTGGATATGACGACTTGTGTGGTAAACAGTCTACTTTTTGCGATTTCTCTTGCAAAGTCTAAAAATATTTTATGTTCCGTATCCACATGAAAATCAAACTTTCATGTTATAATTATTCTGACAAGAAACTATGCACTTGAAATTAATAGTTATGGATATATGGTAAAAACAGAAATCATTCCATGTAAGAAAGGAATAGATAAAAATGGAACAAACAATGTTTTTACAAGAATATTTAGTTCTATATTAATCCAATGACGCCCATCTTTAATTTAATCTCCTTAATGTAGTCACTCTTCGACAAAGAGCGAGCGGAGGATATTACAGAGAAAGTTCAATTTCTTACTCTAGAGCCTCAAGACAAGGTAGTCTAAACTTTGAACTAGATTGTGTTATTATTATGCTGGAGCTTAGTTAAGCTGAATTGCTTGTTCATTTCTACAACAGGAGGTCGTACAACTTAAGAAGCAGCTGAATGAATTCATTCAGGAGAGACAGGGGTAATTAAATTTCACATTCTTTTTCTATTTTTGAGAGATGGTGGGGTTTGGGAATCAAATCTTATATCTGAACATGAGGTTATTAGATTTTCTTTCCTGTACAAGTAAAATTCTTATGAATCTGAATCCCTACCTAGCAGATGGCTGCAAGAAATGGATAGAAAACAAGCGGAATTGGTAGCTGTACAAATTGCATTGGAAAACCTTCGGCAGCGAGACCAATTACTAAAAACAGAAAATGAAATGCTGAAGGTAGAAAGACTAAAACTTTTATTCTTTTTCAGTTTTTGGTGCGGTTTGTTTATTTTTCTTCCGTTTCTAATTGACCTTTGCTTCTCTCATTTCCTGCAGATGGAAAATACAAGTAAGAAGAATAAAGTAGTGGAACTGGAGGAAGAAATTAAAAAGTTGTCTGGTCAGCAAAACCTTCAGCAACGTATTCATCATCATGCTAAAATTAAGGTAGGATGTCATCATTTTACTTTCTCAAGGTTCAAACAGATATCGTGTTTGCTTCCTACCTTATTTTCGCAGCACTAGATACGTGTTTAATCTAAATATAGTATGTAATATCTACTAATGTTTTTTACTTTACAAGGATTTTTTTGCCTATAATATCAACTCTATTTTTATCTAGTTCTTTCCTCAAAATATTTTAGAAATATCAGTAAGAAAAAATTATAAAACTTCATTGCTCTTAATTGGCAAGATATTTTTAAAATATAGTTATATTCGTTGAAATCAATCTTGAGACTGATCGTGGAATTTTGCAACAGGAGGAAAACAACAAGTTAAAGACCCAGAACGAAGAACTCACAGCAAAACTACGGAGGGCAGAGATCTTCCTTTCCCGCGTCAAAGAAGACCTTGCTCGTCTTCGTTCTTCTGCTGGCGTGAAAACAAGTATTAATTTTGATGAGGAACAACGTCTGATGATAAAACTGAAGGTTAGTTACAAAGAATTAATGTGTTGTACACAGTATAGCTAAATATAACGCAAATTTAAATATTTGAGTGAATAATGTCACAGGAGCTCGAGGAGGAGAAAGTAGAATTAGCCCAGCAATTACTGAGATTGTCCACAAATGTTCTTAAGGTCAGGAAAATGATTTATGGTTCTTGCTACCTCTCTAATGCAATAAAAACAAAATCTGTGGTTTGTTAAACAACATCATTTATGCTTTCACTTTCAGGTGGCTGGAATATCAAGACCAACATCGGACATAAATCCTTCTATGGCTGAGGAAGCCCTACAGGAGCTCAAGAATAGGATAACTACTCTGGAAATGGAACAAGAAGATTTGAAGTTTAAGGTAAGTACACAAAACACTAAGTAGTGTAATTCGTTTACGAAGCATTGTATGTCAAATTTTTAAGAACATTTTGCATACTTTTTACACAGAATAAAATTATCAAGGAAAAGATTCGATTATCCGAGCTCATGCCACAAACTTCTCCTCTGAACTTGAGATCTAACTCCACCAAGGGCATCCCTAGCTCCATTCCTTTCCAGTTTTGATCGATAGTGAAGCGTGTATTATATTTTGTTGTGTTTAGTTTAGCCATTCATGTTATATTCTTTAATTTTCTTGTAAATAACGTGTATGTAGTTGTCTACGTGTAAATAATCTTTATGCATAGTTTTCAAAAGCGGTTCGTAGAGATTGTTTTTTCGAGATAATTTGATGATGGTGTATTAAATAGTTTTCAATTGATTATGTATTAAAATTCTTCAAATTATATGAAATTGTGTTTTTTTTTTATATATATATATGACAATTTCATTACTACATAAATTTGAGAAAAATATTATTGTTTATAATTTATAATAAATTTATTATTTTTTAATAATATTTTTATCATTTTTACATTTTATCAGAAGAGGATTCATCATTTTAAAATAAGAATTATATGTAATTTTTTATTATTAATTTTTTTATGATATAATAGTGAGTTAGTATGGTAGATTATTGGATTGTAAAAATAAATAAATTATGAGATTAAATTTTTTATTTTTGGAGTGAATGAATTTTTTTATTTAAAATTAATTGAAATAATTTATTTTTCTAATAAAATATCAATTAGTAAAAATATAATCGGTAAATAAATAATGAATGTAGTTTTAAATTTTATAGATAAAAAGAAATAATTTTTTTGAAAAGAAATAGAGTATATTTTGTTTGTGGCTGTAAGTTTTTAAATTGTGTCCATAACAAATTGACAAATTCAAGTATGTTATGAGATCATCCTTTCTCTCGTCGGAAAAAGAGGTATGATACCTTGTGCATGTTTCATAACATTTCTTCCCATATTTTTTTTCTTCTTTAAGTTTCTTGCTCAATTGAAATGTCAGATTAATTGATACCAAATGTATCTAGGATTGTACACGCACACACAAAAATCTAGAATCATATGAAAAAACAAACCCAAGAGAACTCTTTCCTAACATTTAAAACCAAGCATACTTTTCATTACTCATTAGGTTGTCAACGGAATTGGAAGATTTGTGCATCATTTTGATAAAAAAATTTGTTTTTATTTTGAGAAAGGCAACCTTTTCCATTTTTTATATTTAAATACTTTCATAAGAACAAAAACAAACAAAAGTTTTCACCCTGTTTTATACAAACTTTAATAATACAAAAACAACATAACGCTTTCTAACTAAAAGTAAAACTGAGAAATGAACACAAAATTGTTTCTCAAATCAAAAGATACACTAAATAAATATGCAAACAAAAAAATGAGGTTTCGATTTTCAGCCAGCACAAGTACAGATAGAATGGCAAAGGCCCAGAACATGTGGCCGAAGCAAAAAAGGTATATCAAATTTTCTATCTTTTAAACTTTGATACTACCCGTTCTTATTTTATGGTGGTAGGAAAGAAAATCAGGTTTCACGGATTGCCTCTGAGTAACTATTGACAGCCATGTATTGGATGATTCTCGTGAGGAGAAGTATACATTTTATCTAGGAAAATATAAGTACATACAACACACATGATTTTATCATTTAATTTGATTGATAAGACTCAAAATTCAGCACAAGTTCCTTTTATTCTAGATATCAATCTAGGTAAGGTAAAGCAATGCAGAATTTAGATAGCTAATCTTCATATTTCAGAAATCCAAACCTACACATGTCATTATATATTCCTAATTTTTCTTATATGTTTAAGATTAACTGTTCTTATTTCACATCTTATTACCTGATATGCCATGAAAAGGGAAGGAAACTCTATAAGCAAACAACAAAATGTACACCCAATTCTGTTTTTAAGGTTGTTCTTCAATTAGAATTTCAGTTTAATTTTGGTAAGTTGTATGATAAATGTTTGCATTAAAAATCAACATAGATTATAAAAGTAAAACTTCAATTTTAATGAAAGAATAACTGCATCCAAAGGCAAAGAAGACAAATTCATACTGTATAAAAAAAATAACACAACTATCAATAAGGAAGAGAAGTAATGAGGTAAGATCATAAATACAACTTAAATTCAAGTAGGATGGATTTCTCCCAGCATAAGGAAAATTCAATCACACAATCCTTCATGGTAGAAAGTGAAGTATATTTGTACATATTTCACAAACAATGAACACCTCAGGACATAACACTGTATTAACTCTCAAAGTCAGCTCAATGATCTTCCACCAACTTACATAGCATACACTATTTCTCCGCTGCTATCTAAGTCAAGATCAGGATCTGTATCCATGTCCTCATCAATATCCAAGCTTCCAGTAAGATCATGGTTGGGAGACTGAGATCCAGCTGCAGGAATTGTAGCCTCCCTAATTATCTGCATGATTTCTTCAATGCTTTGCATTGGTTGATCAGGCTCCTCAAACTGGTTGTTGGTATTCCCGTCCATGAGATCACTTGGAAGGTTCTTCAAAAACCACTCGTGGTTTCTAATCTCAGGAATGGTTATTCTCTGTTTTAGAAACAAGTTTAGTTGCTATGTTATATGTCAATGTCAATGTCATCGTCCTTCACACTTGCACTTGAATACAAATTTAGAATGAATAAATAATACAAGTAAAGGTATTTTAACTATCATCCAATTAAAAACTGTTATCAATGATAAGTTTGTTGATTATAATAATAATATTAATTAGCTTAAAACTCATATTAATAATGATTTCTGATTGGTTAACTATGATAATGCAAAAAAATTAAACAAAAGTAAAAATAGAAAACTGGCCTTTGCTGGATCCGCAACAAAAATCCTTGATATCAGATGACGGCACTCCGGAGATATATGAACATAGTCAGGAATTGAGTACTGAACATTCAAAATCCTCTGCAGCCAACATGCATCAGTTTAGGAAAACTAATTCAATCAAAGTACTACATTGGTTGAAAAACAGGTGCAGTTAGTTACATGTATTGTCTTGCGGAAATTTTTAGGTTCCTCTGGATCCTCAAACGGATATGCACCCACCAACATGACATATAAGGTCACCCCACAAGACCACACATCTGCAATCTGAGTCCAAATTGAGTCTCAACATTAGTATGAAGTAAGCAATTAGAAAGCACAATGCCGTGCTGGTTCATCATCAGGGCTTCAATATTTTGATGCAGGCCATTCATGCATAATAGTATTCACAAATCTTTTATTCTACCCGTAAATAATACCAAAAACATGTGCACTTGTCTATTACGTTTATTTAAATTTCTTCCTCAAGGTGCTCCCCATCCACCCAAAACACGCTGAAGGAAATAACTTATCAAACTGGAGGAAGATTTTCCGTTTTCCACTCTTTATTTTCTTCTTTGGAGAAAGAGGAGTTGATTTTTTTGGTCAAGTGTGTGTAAATACCATTCTTGTTGGTCTTTCTCCATCAGTTAACCAAAACATATATACCTCAGTTGTAAACTGAAGATTCTCATATTTAGACAAAACAAGAAGGATGAGGCTAAAACTCCATATCATTGTAGAAAATGATTTATGGTTACTTTTTATTTTCAGGGGAAACCTAGAGTAAAGTCTGAAAGTAACGGAGCCAATTGCATGTCATTGTTGTAAAGCATACCAACTTATAAATCTGAAGTCATAAGCAAAATGGAAACTGATAGGTGTCAAATGCATGTAGCAGCAGGCTATTGGAGAGTAAGAGATTCGACAATCATGAGGGATCCAAGTATGAAGTAAAGGAGGGGGGTATTGAGTATTTTGAGGAATATCTGGGGTGGTAGAGGTCGCAAGGCTGCATTTACATTCTATGAAACAAAAGTCTCTATAAGCTTATGAACATAAACAAAATCTATAAGAACACAACATAAATAAACAACATTTTCATGGGAAATTATCAAAGTCTCACCAGTTAGCTGAATTCCAAGTGAAGGAAGTTACAACATACCTTGCCATCATATTCCTTCTTAAGCAAAACTTCTGGAGCGATATATGCTGGTGTTCCAACTGTAGATTTTGGTTGTGAATGTAGCACTGAGGACTGAAGAAGTACGACAATCAAGATGCATAGGTAATGCAAATTTATCCGTTATCAACAAATGTCAGATAAAAAAGAATTCTTGATCTTGGACTTGGAGAAACCTACAAATTGATTAACTTTCTAAACATGCCCAGTTGAAATTTGAGCGCCACATCCTGGAATGCAGATACTATGTACCTGAAGGTCTCTACAAATAAAAAGGTAATATAGAGAATGAACTATACCTTTGAATAGCCAAAATCACAAATCTTCAAACGAGGAGCTGGACTACCATCCAACAATGTGTTTTCCAACTTCAAATCGCGATGGCATACTTGCTTCATTAAAGAATACCAACAAATATAGAAATTCATGTCAGATATTTCATGATACCTTCTGAGCAACAAATAACTGTAAAAGAAAAGACTACATGTGCTACCATTGCATGACAATAGCTAACCCCTGATATAAGTTGTTGGAAGAAGAAGCGTGCCTGCAGCATAGAATTACAGAGATTAAAGGCATATGCAGCAGCATTATACAAATGAATGAATGCAACAGATAAGAACCTCATCCTCACTGAACCGCCCTGCATTGCATATTCTCTCAAATAGCTCTCCTCCAGAAGCATACTCCATCACAATTGCCAAATGTGTTGGTGTCAATATAACCTAAAGTCACATAAGCAAAGGACTAATTACAATACTTCTAAGATAGGAGGAACATATAGGATAAGACATTAGGAGTTTACACACCTCCTTGAACCTGACAATATTGGGATGCCTCAGAGATCTGTGATTTATAATTTCCCTCTGTACATTTTCATCTATCTGTTAAGAAATGAGCATGACTCTGCCGTCAGGTCTACCAAAGCAATTCTACCAACAAAGCCATTATCCAAATTTTTACATTGACGAGATCATAACAAGCAAAAGTTACCCTTATTTCAACTTGTGTTAGTAACCAAAAAGAGTAACAACAACATGAATTCTATGAAAGCAACTGCAACGAAGCTCAGTTAACCAAAACAAGTGGTCCTTGAAATGAGAATCATTAGTTAATCAAAACACTTAAAAAACATAAAATGCTACGAAAAACCATTGCAAAGAAACTCAGCTGATAAAAATACCTAAAACATATTACCCCTTGAGAATCAAAATACTCATTCAGTTCCCAACTTCCACCCCCACATACAAGCATAAACTTGATTGATATGCCGTTTATAGTTTGGTTTCCCCATGTATTCTCTTCTGGAAGTGATCCTGATTGAGATACAATCAAACATTACAAGCAGACGCCTCCTCCAACAAAGGTTAGTTATTAGAGACTAGTCTCTTATGCTAGAGTTGACCCAACTCTAGTTAGTTGGTTGGTTGATTGATTTGCACATAAAGCACCCAAAAGAAGGGTAGAGAATGTAGAAGACAAACCTTTTCACCTCTCTCAATATACTTAACAGCAACAAGTTCCTCGGTGTGCTTGTCCCTCATAAGCCTGGCTACACCAAAGTTGCCAGAACCAATGTCACGCACAAGTTCATAGCGATCACTGTCATGCATGATCGGCATATCCATTCCGGGCCCAACAGTCATAACAGGCCGATCCATTTGGTTAAAAAAGAAGTCTTATTGCAGCACAACACCCGAACAAGAAGCTCAACTTCACATTATTATCATTCCGAAAGATAAAGCAAAAGCAGAAAGGTGACACCGAAACCCGGTTGAGGTTGAAGAAATGCGTGGGCTTTGACGTGGTTGGGCGTGATCCACAGGATTTAGAGTTGGTGGGTGAAGAAAGAGACCAGAAATGGTTCCACCCCGTGAAATGTTCACCAACCCAAATGAATATTTTTTGGATTTTGAGAACTTGGATATGCACAGCATGTAGTAGCAGTAGTAGTATTAGTATAGTTTGATTGATTCCAGTTGCAATTGGCGGTGACACACTCGTGAACTGTCTCTCTCTAGATGCTTGTGTGTGTTATATGCTGTCTTTCTGTTCGGTGCTCTAAGTTTTTACTTCTTTACGTATCTTTGCTTTCCACACACAACAAATACACATCAAATAAAAACACCACTCATTTGATTCACGTAAAATGGAAAACTTTTTTTAGATTGTTTAATTTGCCATAAATAATTTTATTTATTATTCCTAGTATTTATATTTTGCTAATAATAATGATTTAGTTTTTGCTTTTCAGTTTGAACGAAATTTGACTTCAAAGTAATCCAAACTTGTTATAAAACAAAAAATATTTTAGATAAATGAATATAAAATATAAACTTCAATTTCAGAACTTAAACATTCAAAGAGGAGATAATATAGAGTTTCGCAAAGCTTAAATTTCATAAAGAGATTATAAATTGTTCTATATGTTTTTCATACTTGTAAGTATTTATATAAGAATCTTTAAAAGGATAATTCTTATGAGATATTAAGAGATATCTTCAAATAAAATTTATATACTTTATGATGAGGTTTATAAAATTATCTCCTTAATAAGAAAATACAGTTAATTTATTTATCTTTAATTAATAGATTATCTCTAACTTTTTACCAACAAAGAAATTCTCCATACATCTTTTGATACTTTATGTTTTAACATCTTGTCTTAATTTAAGAACAAACTATTTCTTCATATATAAAATATTTTAAATGATTTAAGTTAATTACATTAATTATCTTTGTGATTTACAAAATTATATAAAAAATCTCTTTTTACCTTTACATTAATTTCTTAATTATTTGAAAACATTACATCAACAATTTTTTCATATTAAATTAACTCTATTTAATTGTTTAAAGAATATTATACCGTATTTTCTATAATAAAAATTATTATAAAAAAATTGTGTAATTTTGAAAAAAAAAATTGTAGGTAATGTAATTTATTTGTATCTTCTTTTGTTATATTTGAATGCGGGCCCAACCTCAAGAAATCACAATTATGTAATGTATAGGCCCAAAGTGTTGATTCGATCATGGAATGTTTAGGCCCAAATTGTTGATTCGATCTTGGAATGTTAGGCCCAAATTGTTGATTCGATCATGGAATGTTTAGGCCCAAAGTTTGTTTTTTCCTTGAAATTTATGAATCTAGTTTCATGGGCTCAATGAGGATGAAAAAAGAAGAAAAAAATCGTTTTTCTTCTTTTCTTTTCTGGCGTAAGCGACGTTGATGAAGCTTGAGAGTATGAACTTTACAAATTATACATCAACTAAAAAAAATAAAAGTTAGGATTTTAGTAAATATAAATGTAAAGACATATATAAAATAAACTTTAAAATTGTTATAATCCGAATTATTAATTCCTTTAATTGGTAACTGTAACGCACTTTCGTATTTTTTAGAAGTCTTAAAAATTGACTGATATAGTTACTGTTATTTAAAAGACTTGAAAAGTGAGGTTTGAAAATGTGAAAGTGTCAAAGACTTGGTTCGATTGAGACCTAATGTGAATGTAGCTTGAAATCTGTTACTCCATTTACGACCATTCCTTTGTATATTCATATTTATTTATCAATTTAAATTATTAAATTACATAATGCGCAGACTAATTTAATATTTTCACAGTGAAATGTTTATAATAAACTATTATTTATAGACTATATTTCACGCTTTATTTTATTACAGAAATATAACATAGAAGAACCACATGTCTATTATATTTTAATTGAAAAAAAAATTATATATATATCGTCATGGTGACGATACATATAATTTTTTTGTCTACTAAAATATCTTCTTCATTTCAATTGTTTTATACATGCATTCTTTCTAATAACTTTCTTTCAATTTTTAATTATAGTAATATTTTTTTCTTTATCTTATCAATTCGATTCTCTCAATATTTTCACACTTTATTCTTTTTTATAAATTATTTTATTTTATTAATAAATATCATTCTTTTTGTTATTTTTTCAAAAAAAACATCATTTTTCATCTTAGACTTTCTATCTCAACTATTTTTATCATTAAAATAAATTTTTATACTAACTTTTTATTTTAAAAAAACATTATTTTAATATTTTTAAAGTTTAATATTTTAAAATGTCTAAATAAATGTCTTATATTATTAAATATTTGAAGTCAAAGAATAATTTCTAATTATTAATAATAGTAGATGATTTTTTAATAAAGGATTTGAGTATTTTCTTTAACACTTTAAAATCAAACATTAAGTTTCTTCGATTGAACATCCATAAAACTAAGATGAACCCTATCTATAATTATTCAATCGAAAATTATACGTATAAACTTGAAGTTGACTAGAAAATTGATAATAGAGTGCAACTAATTCTAAAACCTATCCTAGTTAATAAGTTAGAAATAGAGATTTATTCTTTTTTCCTACACTACTTATTAGTCCAAAAACATTATTTTTAAATTAACACATTATCATGCATTATTAATTATTCAATTAATTAATTTTTTCATGAAAAAAAATTATTAATTTATATTTTTTAAGATATTTAAGATATAAAATATATATGAGTTGCTTACTAATAATATGATATTAAAGTAAAATTATATATGAGTTGCTTACTAATAATATGATATTATAAGACCTTTATTTTATATTTTTTAACATAAAAGAAAAAAATCATGTGAGTTGTTTCTATTTAAAATATCCTAATACCATTATCTCATGATTATTTAAACAAATTGTCCCTCACTCAAATTACTTTCTAATTGGATTTTGAACTTGAGGATTAACGTACCTAATTATATTCTATATACTTGCAACATAATTTAAACATTTTATAAATTAATTATTAGTAATAGATCAGTTAATAATCGCTTAGAATAAAATCTAATAATTCGATTATCTTATATTATATCTTTAATATATTATTCAATTATAATAACATTACAAAACTTAATATAACTATATCATTAAAAAGATAAAGTTATGAAAATCTATAAGTAAACTCATTTCAAATATTATATTTACTTTTTTTTACTCATTATTCCCTTTTTCATATACTAACTTAAATATCATTCATAAATATACTTTTTATTTGTTATTGTACTCATTTTCATTATTTTCTATAACTTAACTCATACGTTAAAAATATAAGAAATCTACCTTATTAAAATTTTGTTCTACAAACGTTCTATTTTTTTATAATAACAGGATTATATATTTTTTGTATTCAATTAATATTATATCAAAATTAATACGCTTATTATAATTAAGATTCATTATATTTTAAATTATTAAAAAAAATATGCAAACATGGTACTATTTTTCTAGCGTATTAAATATACTTTTCAATTTTGTTTTAATTTATCCCATATATATATATATATAATTTAATACTTATTTATCCATAAAATGGTGCATGTTTAAAAAAAACAAGCTTGTTATTCATCTATATATTCACGATTCACACGGGGTCTTATTTTTGTAGAAAATATTATATTTTCACTTTTGAATTTAACAAATAAATTTATTTATATTCTTAAAAAAAAAAGATATCAACTAATTTTTGTTAGATTTGACGTAAAGCATATACGAGTGTCTTCTACTTTAAACAAATAAAGTATACATTGAATCCAAGGCTCAGATCTAATTCCACTTGAAACTACTATTTTGATCTCTCCACCTGAAAAAAAAATTACAATTTTAGTAAAAAATTTAAAGTTTCAATCTTTCTAACGTACAATGGGGGAAAATTTAAATTATTATCCATTAACTAAATTATTTTATATATGCAAAATACTTCATATACATGTTACATATTTCTAATAAGCATTTTACTTTAAAAAAAAATGTTGCATTAAAGGGAAAATTTAGTAATGTGTTGTGAAATTAGAGGTTGATTTTGAAGAATGAGAAAATTAGGGCGCAATAATAAGGTGCGGTAGAAGCACCGCCGTTTCGTATGCGGCGAAGCGATTCTCCTTTTCTCTTCTCTCTCATCATTTGCCACCGTCACGCCGCGCTCCTCCAATCGCACCCACGTTTCCTTCTTCCTTTTCTATTCTTTCAACGTACTTATAATTACCCAAATATTATCTCACAAAAAACACTTTCTTATTCTTCTCAATACTTCCCAAATCTTTCACACTTTATTTATTATACCACATCTTTGGTTTATTTTCTCTAATGCATGTACCTTTTTTTTTAATAATTAAACACATGTTAGAGGTTTAAACAACTCATATACATACCCTGTTTAATCTATTGAATTGCATCATCCCTCACATGTTTTTCATTATTTCACTTGAGAATTTTGTCAAGATATGACTCTAGAACAAAATTTCTCTAATTTTTCTTTAATATTCTTAGGGTCAATAAACATAAAAACAACAGGAAAATAAGTTTAGAAATTGAAAAATACAGAAAGTAGAATATTTATGCAATGAATAAGTGTATGTGCAGTGTTATTGATGTGTGTGCACAAACGCATGCAGGTTGCAATTGATTTTACTGTTGTCTTAAAAAGCTTTGGGTCTGTAAATTATAATGGTTGAATTTGTTCGAAAGCAACAAAAATAGATATGGGAGTCTGGAATACTCTTCTCATGGAAGCTATAATGCAAATTCTTGAACTGGAAAGTGACCCTTTTGCTCTCTTAGTGCACCATCACGTTGTGAGAATAACAAGACTTATCATTATACTGTTGGTTATGCGCATGAAGCAACAGATCAAACGTAAAATTCATTCCTCATAATTATCCATTGCATTTTCCTTCCCAATCAAAGTTTCTCAGCTACTAAATACCACAGAACTCTAAGCTTGTAATTAAAATAAGACAGATATGAAATCTTATCAGAGACTACCTTATTTTTCACCACAATGTTATTTTTTTTCTTCTTAGCATGTCTTAAAATTAGTTTTCTTTTTTTCTTCAGTAAAAGTATTTCAAAATCAGTATACTGTCAAATAGTAACATAAATACATGAAAGGGTATGTGGGAAGTTGTAGCCTTATATGGATGGTGATATGGAGAGGTTGTGTTTGAAGAGATAAAAACTTTGGAGGTGATTAAGATGTTAGAAAAGGAGGAAAGAGGGATATAAGAGCTAATCATGAATCATGATGTATTGTGTATGTGACAGATGAGAATAAGTGGATTTCTTGCAAGGGCCAAGCAAGAGCAACAATAATAATGTCACAAACAAAACAATCTCTAAAAGAAGACAAGGACACCAAACTCCAAAAGCCAAAACCAGCCTCACAAAGTAGTGAAAAACTGTTAGATGTACCATGAGTCATTATTTTAAAAGATTCCATCACAAAGAGGCAAAAAATCCAGGCCGTTGTTATTATTATCACATGGATTGGGGACAAATAGATGCCTTCATGAAGAGGGGGAGGGAAGGACTGACACAAATGCAATTAACCCATGAATATGAGCTTGTCATCACGTGAAAGATGCTCTTATTTGGTAGTTGGATGGGGGGAATTTGTCTAAAGCTCTTATATAAGGTATCTTATGTTCTCTGGATCCAATCAAAACAACTTGCCCTTCTCTAACTTTCTTCAAACTCAAACCAAATTGCCCTCTTCACTGAACCTATTGTAAAGTTGAAGCTGACCTTCAATCAATTCGCTACACGCGATATTAACCACTTTGTGTTCATAGAATCACCATTCAGGAATCTCTCAAGTTTATAGTGTTAGAAGACTATTAGACTAGACCAAAAAGAAAAGTTACAAGTGTTATGTTATATATATACATATCAGTAGTTAAAAAGAAAGTTTTGATCTGAAATTGATGGTACTGATAGAAATTAACCAAAATCACAGTGACCCTTTACTAGTTATTTTGTTTTGTGAAGAAAGCTAGCTTGTTAGAGGTAGAAAAGTGTGGAAATTGGGCAAGTAACTGTTACAGATACCATTTCTTGGATTCCTATTTTAAGAGTATCTCCTGAAAATAGATGATGATGCGGGACATGAAAGTTTGGAGGATTGGTTGGCAACTAGCTAACCTTCCACAAACCACTAGGTCAAGTAACCCCCCACCCACCACAACCCCTTGTCTTTGTCACCAAGAATCAAAATTCCATATTTCCCACTTTGTTTCCACCTTTATTTTTCCTCCTTGAATTGACCTAATCAAATATTTTGTTCTGAGTTGAAATTTGAAAGATCCTTGCAACTCATGATCCAAGACCCGGTTGTCTTCAATTCCATGCTATCATTACTTCCATTGGAAGAAGGATTCCCCTTTGACTGCTTTAGGGAATAACATAACATAATAATAACCAAGCAATAGAAGAAAGCTACGGCAAGAATAAAATTACCATTATGCTCTTCACTATTCTTGGAAATTTTAATATCTCACGTCCTTTGGTACTATTCTTTTAGTTGACAATTCATTACTGTTAACTTATTTTATGGGTAGAAATAAATAAAGCAGAATTTTTGCACACATCTGAAATGGAAGGTCATTCATTAGACTACACTCTTTCGGCTGAAAACTAGCATACCCTTTTTTTAATTTTCTTACCCAATTTTTCCTTCTCAAAAGCACAATGAATTCAATAGTAAATCATATTTGGCCGTATCATGACCGTAATTAAATCTGCTAAATCTATCAGTCATCTCATGTTGTAACTTTGTTCCTGCAAAACCAAAAAAGTAACCTTTTGCATCAAAAGTAATTTCTCATTTATCCTACCCCAGGAAATGAAAACACTGTTATTGAAAGAGGGGTGTAGAGGAAATATAAAATTGTTATGAGGGTATTTATGAAAACTGGGATGAATTGTTTGTAGGTGTGGATTCTTTGATGGTAAGCATCCGACAAAAGCAGTGGAAATGCGGGAAACGGGAGCGAACAATTCAAACTGCATACTTAAGATAAGAATAAGATATTATAATCAAATTCAATCAACATTATTATATGAGCAATAAAAAACAATAATAATAATAAAGGTGTGAATCTTAAAGAATAAATTAATGAAGAAAAAAAAGGGGAATTTTGTGGAAGGAGAGAGATTCTTAATTCTGTGGAAGATAACTGGAATCTAACGGTTGTAAAAGGTTGTCCTTTTCAGTAATAAAAAAAGCAAATGAGAAAGAAAAACAGAAACAAAAAAGGAAAAAAGGCATCTTTCTAGTCTGTGAAATGTTCCAGACGTAATCTGAGGCAATATCGAAAGTGGGTCCAGTGCACAATTGGATTCCTTATCTCAAGAAGCGTGTTGAGATTGGGCGAAACCAAACACGGTCTAGCGCGTGGTCCTCACGTGCCATAGGATTTTGTTTTAGAGGTATCTGGCCAGGCTGGGAGATAGATAGATAGATTAGGATTCCACACCATCATCTTTCAGAAACTTTCATTTCTCCATAAAAAGAAAATAGTTTAATCTGCAAACGTTCCCCATAATTTGTACGAATTGTACATTCTCAAAAGGAAATTAGTTCAAACCCTAGCCCCATCTATCTTCTGTAAGATTCTTTTTCCCAAAACTAAACACCCTTTTGGGTCTTCTTCAAATTGTAAAAATTCCCATTTCATATAATCGGTAGATACAAATCTTATCGTTATTAAAACCTCATTATCTTATTAACTTTTTTCATTACTTCCTTTAAATGACCACAACTGCAGTTTTCATTTCAGAATCCAAAACTAGAAACTAAACCCCTTCTTTCTTCTCCCTGTAAAACTCGATTCAATCTTTTCATTTTAATTTCAAATTCGAATTTTGTGATGAAGAGAAATAATGGGCAATTTTTTTAAAGTATAAGCCAAATAGCATCCTCAATATGTGTTGTATCTATATAGACAAAATTATCTGCTATCTGCTACAACTTACCAAAGTGATGAATCAATGGCAGAGTAAATTCTGAAAATATCTTGGTGGGTTATGGGATGAGTTATTGTTTGAAAATCAAATTAGGGTTTAAAGGAATCGAAGTAGATAAGAGTCAAATCTATGGTAGGACGGTATAAAATTTTCTGGAATGTCATAATGAAGAGGACTAGAATAAAAAAAAAGTTTTGCTTTATGGGGTCTATGGTCTCTGCTAGCTTCATGAGAGAGATTCTCATGTGTTTTATTCAGAAGAAAAAAAAGGTTCTTGCTTTATACTTTGAATGAGTATATCACTTATATATGAACTATTATTATTAATATTGTTGTTGATGTTTTTACTTTTACAACATTTTTAACATCAGAATTGAAGTGGAGCATATTAAATAGTGTAAAATGTTGTTTTCTTACGTCAAAAACACTCCAAGGTTTCTTAATTTTGTGATTAAAGGAGAAAAAATAGGGTATTTTGGGACCACCGAAAGATTAGACACCTTGTCACCATTTATCTTTATTCTCTGCGTGAAAGGTTCTCCAATATCGTTTTAAAGATTATTCTTTATGACTCCACATTTATTAAAAATTGGTTCCAAATGCCCTATATCATTAACTAAATATTTTTTGCTGTTGACTTCATAATCTTTTACTACACCAAAATAATTATTAAGCATCACTGTTAATTAAGTTCCATTATTAGAAGTCAATCAGATGATTAATTCAGAGAGTGAATGATGCTAGTTACTTCAATGAGCAATTAATAACACAGAAAAAAAATACTCACCATTGTTTTAGGAAATAGAGATACTCACTATTTATATACAATTTCTTGAGAAAAATGGAAATGAGAAAATGCATTTTTCTAATTTTAAAAATATATAAGTTTTGTGTATTTAGTTTGTTAAACAACACCATGCATGCAGAAGTTATTAAATCAAATAGTGAATTCAAGTGTTAAATGGAAATTTTCGAAATTATGTGACTTTCTTTATTATTTTTTGAAAGAAAAAATTAAAAAAAAAATGTTAATTATATATTACATAAATATTGAAAAGTTTTATTAATTAAATAATTTGTTACATAAATATTAATATTTTTAAGTTACACGAATATATAATGTTATTTTTAATAAATATTTGGAAATGATATAAAAAAATATAATATATTTAATAAAATAAAATGGCTTAATGAAAAAGAATTTTACACAAATAAATCTCACATAGAAATTTCTATTAATCAAATACTAAAAGCATAAAACATATTTACTAAACTGCATTTTAAAATTTAAAGAATTATATGAGAATATATTCGTATCAAAATTATTGATTGTAACCCTACATCATCCTTTATATAAAGTTGTTATATATACAAGATAATCCTTTTTCTTTACAAAAATTTTCTTTTATAAAAAATACAAAGTAAGTATATTTTAACAATATTTTTCTTATATTTTAATTATGTTCAACTAAAATTCAACTCTACACTAATTCACTCCTAAAATTTAAACATCTTTTTTTCTCTCTCTTCTCAATTCTTATATATTAAAAAAAAATTAAATTTAAATTAATTAAAGATACATTTATTCAATTAAAAAACAACTTTTCTCAACTAAACATTGACCAGCTACCGGTCAAGTACGTATTTTATTAACTTTTACTTATTATTCAGAATTTTATTTATATATATTGACTAAAAATTGAATTTTATAAATGGGTCTTATGAAATCAAATTAAATTTAAATTCATTTTATAATATAATACTAAAATTTATAAATATTCATCTCCAATCCTCGATTAATGGAGTATATATATTAAGTAAATAAATTTGTAGAGATTAATGTTTTTATAGGAATAAAATTGTATATAAATAGAGGAAGATTTTTTTTTAAAGTACACGTGTTGGAATCTCCATGAACATATATTCGAGCTTTGGTAGGTTTCTGGTTCCAAAAGCAGATGATTCTTGACTTATATTAAAACCAAGATGCAAATGATGGTTCTTTCTTTGTTTTTGACAAAAGATACAAAATAAAATAGAATATCATATTAAAATAAGTTATCATCATTTGACTGGACCAAACCATTCTTCTTCATTCGCTGTAATGCAACATCATATATTAATATTCAAAAACAAAATAGGTGAATCGTATTCTTAAAATAAATAAACATCATTTCAATTCATTGTTTTATTAGAGATAAAGAATCTAAAATATGAATAGAAACAACATTAGGAGGATTTTGAATTTTTTATTTTTAAAACTATTTTTTTTCTGTTTTTATTTAATTAAAAAATATATCTTATTTTCTCCTCTTTATTTTTTTTCTTTTGATTAAATAGATCAATACTTATTTAATATTAAATAATAGAGAAAAAGTGCACCTATAATTCAGAATAATTGAAAACCAATAATTGAATCATATTATTAAAATTTAAAATAAATATAGTTTGTACACCGAATTTTATACCTTTTTAGAGCACCTATTGAAATTGGTTTTATTATAAAAAGCGCTAACAAAAAAAATTAAGTACTCACTCCATATAATTTTTTTATCATTAAACATAAAATTTATTTAAACAAAAAATATGTGATAAAAGTTGTAAATAATTTTTTTTTAAGAATTATGACTAATAATTAGTAAATAAATTTAATATTTAATAGATAAAGTAATGAGATAATGGATGTCAGGGCATAAATTTTAAAATCAGCATAATCTATTCAATAAAATTAAAATATACATTATATTAATATCTATATTAAATAAATATGATATAAATATTTTTACTAAATAAACATAATATTATAATATTTACCTTAAATTACAACAAAATTTTATTATATTTAAAAATTATGTACATAGATTAAATTTTATATATTTTGATTGTATAAATATGTGTTAATTTATCTTATCTCATTTTTTAACTCACATAATTTTTTTATACAAGGTGGATGTAAATGAATTGTAATGTAAAATACTTAATCTGAATTTTTTTTAATAGGTTTTAGCAGGGATAGATGCACGTAGATTTCAGGAGTTGCAAATGCACTTTCTTACATTTAATAAATCATATTTTTTTTTATTTAACTAATTTTTTTTTAAAGATTTGAAACATGCTGCCCATTGCTCTTACTAAAATATTTAAATTGTCCTTACTAACTTAGAGTTCTAGATCTGCCACAGGTTTGAGAAACTTATTCACATTGTCACTTACATAAAATATGTAGAATTTAATAAATTTAATTTTACACTATATAACATGTAAAACACATTAAAGATTTATGTAATATGCTCATTTATTCGAATAAGAAGTCATATTTGAATACATCTTATAGTTATTCATGACAACTACTAAATGTGTAATGCCTAGTCCTTCATAACATTTAAAGAAAATTAAAGTTTTCACAAGTTAATTTTTCCCTCCAAGTACCAACGTGTTGTACATAGAAAAGCTCTAAAAAAAACATATAATGATGTCAATTAAAATAAGTGTTTATTTTATATTATACATCTATTTGTTAATCTGCTTAAACATGCTTTTGTGAGTATTAGAACTCTTCACATATCATTTAATTCCTTTTCAAAAAAAAATCTTTGTGAAAAGATTTTAAAGATTTTTATTTAACCGTGATTTCTACAGTTTTTCTTCATTTAAGAAGTTATGGATATTTTATTTTTTTCAAATCTAACTTCTTCTCCTCTGTCACCCTAAAAATCATCCTGATTTCCTCAACCACCTCTTCTCCGCCCTCAATAGGCTCGCCAACCTCCATGATTTCCTTGTTCGCCTTCCAGTGCACTTTTGTTTCCTTTCTTCTTCTTTTTTTCATTTTGCTTTCTTCTTTCTACCAATTTATAGTCTTTTTAGTTCTCTGATGTTGAAAATAAATTATTGCATTATGTATACATAAATATTTGAGTTCTAAAGAAAGAAATTATACATAACTAATGTCTCATGATGTAGGTCATGTAACAACATATTTAAATGACCATATTATAACTTTGAACAATAAAAAAAAATGCAAGATGACTAATATGTTCCTTTTTTATGATGTTCTTATAACTCATACTTTATAACATTATACATTGAATATGCGCTTACAAAGATTAAGATCATTTGAGAATGATCAATTTATTTAATGAAAGATTATTGAAAAAAAAGTTAAATATTATACATAACAACATGATAAGACTATATAACAACAACTATATATCCGATAATGATGAATTACAATTTATAAATGGTGATGGAGAAAATAATAGAAGAGGTTGGTAATGTTGGATTCAAATGAGTTAATTATATTTTTAGTGATAGTGAATAAATATTTAAAAAATTTGAAATTTATTAGAGCTAAATAAACTCTATAAAGAACATATATTTTTATAAAATATTGTATAATTTATTATTTTGATAATAATAGAAAATGTTGAACTGTTAAATTCACATGAGTTAATTATATATGACTAGATGTTTAAGATTTTTTGAGATTAATTAGAGTGAATAAATTTTATAAATAACATATATTTTTATGAAATATTGTATAATTTATTATTTTATTATATTTATAGATTTCACATTATCATTTATTAAGTATTACAAATTATTTTATTTTATTTTATATGTGTTTAATTGAGTTATGTTTAAACTTTTTTTAGTTATTATTATTTTTTAAAATATTAAATAATTATTATGAATTAAAAATACTAAATATAAATTTTATTTTACCACCAATTTTTTACATTTAAATTTATAAAAGAAAGTCCACAAAGCAAATCGGACATTGAAAAAAAAACCTACCTAACAAATCTCATTATTTATATAAAATAATTTAAAAATTTCCACCACCTTTTTTTCTAAATCAAATAATATCAGTCAGTTTTCTTGTTCTGAAATTGAAGAAGCTTGGTGTAACATTTAATAAATAAAAAAATGCAATTGGGGGAAAATTATAATAAAAAGGTGTATGAAGAAGAAATATAAAAAGAAAGAGGTTAATTGAAGTTGTAGAAAAAGAAAGCAATTTTTGTTGAAATGAAGGGTAGTAGAAGAAGTTTAGTGGTGAGAAGAATAATGAGAGATTGAAGAAAAAAAAATGGAATGGGTTTAGAGAGATGATGGATTAAATACGCGAGGACCCGAAAGTGACTTTTAAAACCTCCGTCGTCGTTGCTTTCTTCTAATTCTCTCTCTATCTCTTTTGTTCCGCAGAATCTTGGCCTTCTGAAATTTCCTTTCACATCGAACCCACTTTCCTTATTTCCTCTTTAATTTTCACAATTTCACTCTCTTCCTCATTCCTCATTCCTATTTATTCATTATTCCCTTCCTTCCCTTCTCCTTCCTCACTGTTTATTCTTCTGCCAACAAAATCTGAATCTGAAGCGCCCACAAAAAAAACCACGATCCAATGGGTTCGGTTCCCGCAGAACTCAGCTTGGATTTAAGACCCTCCTTTGTCCCCAAAACAATCACCGATTTCCTCCGCCACCTTTCCTCCGCCCCCGACAAGCTTGCCACCCTCCACGATTTCCTCGCCCGCTTGGAAGACGAGCTCCGCAAGATCCACGCCTTCAAGCGCGAGCTTCCCCTCTCCATGCTCCTCTTAAACGACGGTTAGTTCACTTCCCTTTCCTTCTTTTTCGTTTCGCTTTCTTCTTCCTCCCAATTCACACTCCTTTTGTTGTTTTTTTCCCTCCCTGTTGCAGCAATTTCAGTTCTCAAGGCGGAATCGCAGAAATGTCGACCGCGTGATTCTCCCCCGGTGCTGGAGGAGTTCATTCCCTTGAAGAAAGAGCTTGATCAGAACCAGGAAGATAATAATGGTGATAAAAATGACAAAGATAATGAATGCAGGGATAAGAGGAATTGGTTGAGTTCCGTTCAGCTTTGGAACAACAGTAGTACTAATAACAATGCCTCTGATCGGAAACAACAGCAACTTCATAAATTAGAAACTAAGGTAGAATAACTGAAACACACCAAAACCTAGATGCACCTAGTTATGTTGTATTGTATGTACTTCTAGTGTTGCTTTTCCAATCAAAATTTGAACGGGAATCTTTAATTCTGCTTGTATAATTATTTATGAGGATGCTAAGATTTTGTACACAAAAATGGAAAGGGAGTAATTAATCGATACACCAAGATTTTTTTTTTCTGATTATCCTTGTTCAAGCAATCAGGAAGTAATGCTAAAGAGTTTTTTTTGGTTGTTGGTGATGACAGAAAATTGAAGAAGGGCAATCTGTGGGTGAGGATCCTTTTCAGTCGTGTAGCAATAGAAATGGAGGAAGAAGGGCGTTTATGCCTTTCTCTAGGTACTCTTCTTCTTCATCTTCTGTGCCGGTGGCAACAGTGGGTCTGGCTGCTGCAACCAAAGAAGAGAAGGAAGACAGTGTTATGAATAGGCTTTCTCTTCAGACCCCTTCTTCTGTGAAAGAGGGGTGTGGTTCAAGGGGATCCAGAAGCAGTTCAAACAGGGCTGTTTCATCTTCTTCTTCTCCTCCTCCTACGGTTCACCCCAGTTTGAGGTCATCATCGCTTCAGCAGACTGCTAGGAAACAGAGGAGATGCTGGTCCCCTGAGTTGCACAGACGATTTGTTAATGCTTTGCAGAAGCTAGGAGGTTCTCAAGGTTAGAATTTGATTTTTTATTTATTTTCTGTTTATTCAATCTTGGAATGAAATTGAATTTTGATCTATCTATATTTCACTTTCTTAAACTAGAAATATCATGTTACTTTACAATTTCTGATATGGCTTTTCATAATAATAAAAGACTCAATTCGAATCAATTTGGAAACAATAGGTTAGTAGAAAAGTCCAAGAATCTGATACTTGAATTTGTTGAAATTATAGATGTTGGTCGAAGTTAGGTAGTGTTTGTTCTGTTAGTTCATGTCTAAAGTTGTGAGTTGCTTAAAGTTAGATCAGGAGACAGAGCATAAGAGTGTTATATGTGTCGTATTATCTGTCAATCTGTAGGTTCATTAGGCTAAAACTAAATTATTCATCTTGGTGAACACAGATTTGGAAGGGCATGTTATATTAAACATTGTTTGGTTCATTTGTCTAATTAAAACTTCTCTGTGTTCTTTCAATTGCAGCGGCAACACCCAAGCAAATTAGAGAGCTCATGCAGGTAGATGGCCTGACTAACGATGAAGTGAAAAGCCACTTACAAGTGAGTTTTTAGCATTTTTTTGGTCCTTTAACTGCTTGTTTAGTTGTTTGGTGATGAGGCATTTGGGGAAAAGTTTTAAACTAAGATTTTCATGTGTTATGAAGTTTGGATTGGGATTTATGATTGGTTATGTATGATTGCAGAAATACAGACTTCATACACGGAGAGTTCCAGCTGCAAGTGCTAATCAGCCAGTTATGGTTCTTGGAGGTTTATGGATGTCTCAAGATCAGTACAATGACTCCTCAAAAGTTAGCAGTTCAGGGTCAGGCTCTCCTCAAAGTCCCCTTCATTTGAATGCAGGGTCTCGAGGAGGAACATCCCCAACTGAAGGTGACAGCATGGAAGATGATGAAGATGCAAGATCCGAGAGTTATAGTTGGAAAAGTCATATGCACAAACCTGGAAAAGTTGATGTATAGGATACTACTCTCCACCATGAATTTTGCAGATAAAAGTATACATGGGAGGAGTTTTACGACTACATAAGAATAATACATGATACATAAAAGAAGGTCAACGAAAAGAGGCTGTTGGAGTTTTTGAAGGTTTAGCTTGCCTTCTATACTGCGTGAGTTTTGATGAGACTCCGAATTAAAATATCCTTTTCCTTCACTTTAAGCAGCTGGTAATTTTTTCCGTATCATAAAATTCTTTCATTCCTTTTTTGTCATGAGAACTCTCTGATGCCCCAGAAGAAATTAATTAGTCCAATATTTAGAATGGGTCTCAGCAAGTTTGGGTGCACATTGGCTTTTCTACTTACTGAATTATTTCTTTCTCATACTTATACTTTTATTTCCACGAATAAATCACTTCACAAATTTCAGAGATATCTTTCCATAATCATTCCCTTTTTCCTCGTACATTCTTTTCTCTCGTATCAGATCAGACGATGCCTAGTTCTGTGCACACAAACTGATGAAACACTGAACAATAACTATTTCTGCCATTTCAATTTTCTGCTCTCGCTATGATTGCAATCTGTCAAATCAGTACAGCCCCTTACAAAAGCAAATTTTATTTCTCGCTGTCTTCGGTTTCTGAAACTGCGGCTCAATGATCTGACATTTCTTTATTTTTTCGACAGCTTTATGTTCAAAAATTAAGATTTTTTATTTTATTTTTAATTAGTTTAATTTACAAAAATATTAAAACTAATTTTAATTTTTTTGAAAAAGAACTTAAGTGCAATGACGAAGCTGTGATTATTTTCTTCAGATAAACCATGTATAAGAATTACATCGTTTTGATATAAAATAGAAACGTGAAAGAAAGAAAAAAAAACTTAAACCCTCGCATTATTGAAATAAAAATGTTAAAAGATGCAAAATGATTTTTTAAGATACACGAACGTAATTTTATCTGAAAATAAAATTTCACTTACTCTTCACATATATAGTAATTAATCTTAAAGATTTTTAAGAAAAATAACTCATACTGAATAATATAAATATTTTCGAAAAGGCAACTAAAGTAGTTACTATTTAAGTGGCACCGAATCACCTAATTACTAAATAAATGAACTTTTTGAGCAATATTATTTTTTAATTTATTATAAATTATGTTGGGAAATCTTATTAAAAATGTTAGGCGCATAAATTATTTTTTATATCTTATTAACAAGATTGTTAGATCTAAATTGAGTCACATGTTTATCGTTAACAAAGTTATTAACAAATTGTTATGTAGAACATTGATTGTTAACAAGGTAGTTGGATCTAGATTGGGTTATCAAAATTCCTTCACGTGAGGAAAAGGTGTTGGAAAAATCTTATATTGACTAAAAATAAAGTCGAACTACATTTTCTGAACTGGTTTAAACTCATAATCACTTTTTATAATTTATTTTAATTTTTTTAAATGAAAAAAAAATATAAAAACAACATTTTTTATGAGGAAAATAGTAAATTTAGCCTCATTTGATGATTTGATGATTTGTTGATTTATGCAGTGGTTGTTTCTCATGACTTTGTGTTTTCGTCATATTAGAGTATTCTAATTCGGCAGGCAGTAAATTACTTTTTTATGGTCAAACATTGAATGTGGTTATTCTCAAATATAATTTCTTCCACACAAATAATCTTTAACTCACACTTAAAATATAATATTTGATTAAACCCAAACCAACATATGTTAATATAAAATATATAGTTTAAATATAAAAAAGTAATAAAATTAAATCTTTGTAAAGTTAAGTGTTACAATTAAGATTTTAACAAACACACCCAAAATAAACATAGTCTAGAAATTATTTCATCTTTATTTGTTATTTGTTAATGGATACACAATCAGGGTAGAGTCAAAGGGGAGAGGAGGTCAGAACTCCCGAACATTTTAGATTTTTTTTAATATTATATAAAATTATAATTAAATTATGAAATATATTATTTTTAACCCCTTTAACATTTTAATTTTTTTATTATTATATAAAATTATAATTAAATTATAAAATATATTATCTTATAACATGATATAAAAACATTATATATAGATTAAATTTAAATAAAATATCTTTAATTAAAAATAATCAAATATATAATTTTATATATAAAAGAGAATATTTTATCTATTATTAAAAAAATAAGTTTTTATATTTGTACTCTATATCATTTTAACAAATATCATCAATTAAAAAAAAAATCAAAGGATATCAAAATAATCTTTTATATTATATGTATATATATATTAGAAAATTGTAGAGTATTAGAAACTAAAAGTTAAGAAATTCAAAATTAAATTTAAAATAATCAAATATATAATGTTATATATAAGAGAAAATATTTTATCTACTATTAAAAAGATAAGTTTTTATATTTGTACTATATATCATTTTAACAAATATCATCAATTAAAAAAAATAAAAAATATTAAAATAATCTTTTATATTATATATATATATATATTAGAAAATTTTATAGAAACTAAAAGTTAAGAAATTCAAAATTAAAACAAACAAGACTTCAATTATATTTTTCTTATAATGAAAAAATAAGATAAGAAAAATTCACGTGCATTTTCTGTTATGAAAATTATTAAAACAAGGTTTCGGAATAAGATGGAAGATGATTTTCTTACTGATTGCATGATTGTTTACCTTGAAAAGGAGATTGCTGTAAAGTTCAATACAGATATGATGATTGATAATTTTTATAATATGAGACATTGTCGAGTACAATTAAAAAATTAAATATATCATGTATATATTTAATATTATATATAATTATTTATGTTGATTTTAAATATATGTAAATGATTTATACTTTATTAATAATTTTATTGATTATATTTATTTTTACGTGATAATTAATTTTAATGTTTATATATTAATTTTTTTTAATTACTCCGGTTTGGTCTGAATCGGACCGACTGGTCCGGTTCGGTCCAGTTCAATCTAGCCTTCTCACCTAAAATTCCTGACTCCGTCCCTATACACAATAAGAACATGTGAATAAGAAAAAAAATTAAAGGTGACAAAAGAACGATGAAGAAACACAGATAAAAAGAATTGAAGAACAAAGAGAGGCCATCATCAAGAGAACAAAATCTTTTGATAATCTTGACTTTTGGGAAGTGTTATGCATGGAAAAAGTTTTGATTAATTTATATTAATAAATATTATTATTACCATAACCCAATCTAAACCATGAAAAACATCTAAAATAAAAAATCATTTAAAAATTCTTAATTTTTTATTAAAAAATTAATTATAAATTATTTTTATTTAAGGTTAACTTATTATTATTAAAGTTGAGGTTTATGTTATTTTATAAATCCTAATTTGAATTTATTAAATCTTGTTATGATAGACTTTGATACGATATTAGTAATAGATTTAAGTTTAATTTATTCTTATAAAATTGGTTCAATAAAGTGAGATTTGCACAATTTTATAAATTTTATTTTAACCTTATCTCTATAAAACTAATTCAATGAAGTGAGATTTGCACCATTTTATAAATTCTATTTTAATCTTATTTTTAGATGATGTGGGATCTCCAACATAAATATTGATCGAACATGATCTCACTATGACTGCTTTGGATATAGAAAATGATATGGGCAAGGAGAAACTTATCTTATCATGTAAAATTATTTGGTGTCATTATCTCTAAGATACCATATCCAACCTCATTAATTGTGGCTTCTTGTTTATGTTTAATTTAACAACAACCCTAATAATATAAATGAGGTTGATACATAGTGTCTCCATATTCTTCCTAACTTCAAGGTTCAAGCGTGTCTGAGGAACAGCAACTAAGTGGAAAAAAAAAAAAAAATCTATCCATCTTCCAAATCCAATTTGCAGATATGGTTGATGAAAATTGGAAAGAGAAGATTAACTTGGTTTCTGCTTTTGTTGTTTGGGGTTTTGCCATTGGAACCATCTAGGGCATTATAAGGGACTGTATGAACAAGTTTTATCTGATAATTTTGTTCAATAGTAATTACTATGATTGTTATGGAGTGAAAAAAAGTTATAAATTCAATACATATTTAAGATATCACTGGATTTGATCTATATATCTATATATCTATATATCACCACATATTTTGTTAATTGTGCATGATTGCAATCACTATTTTAATTAGTCAAAGGCTTGAACTTGAAACCTCATTTTGTCCTTTTACGTAACCCTAGTATCCCACATGGGAGAAAAAAAAAACGTCAGCTATTAATGTTTATCAATTATGAGGGATATAGGTTCATGCATGACAAAAGAGTCACTTTCACAAACAAAATTATAGTGGAGAATCTTGCTAACAAAATAATGAAGGAGCCCACAGTGATATTTCATTCATAATTATGGTATGCATAGTGTTTGGTGAAATGCGTGAGTGAAAATGATAGAATCTCTCTCGTTATCTTTACAGCTTCTAAACCAGGTTCAGCTTATCCAACCAACTACCATAATTTAATATATATCTGCTTCATTTCAAAACAACAAAATTTAAATTTTTATCTAACTAGATCGTGTCTATTATATGAATCACAAAACATCATTATCTTTGTTTTTGTTTTCTCTTTTCTCTATACAAATAAAATATCTATCTCAATTCAATATCAGATTCTCAAAAAGTATTATTCATTATGATTTCCTGTAATACTTTTTCAATGTCTTTCTTGATTTTTCCCTGTCTCTGTTCACATACTTAAAAAACTTACAGTATGATGGTCTCATTGCTGATTAATGATATCTGTATGCCAAATGAACTTCATTAGTTCTTTCTTATTTTTCGATATTTATCACTCCAATATCTCTTTATATATAATAATTTTGTATCTGATAATCTTTTTTATCATTTATATAGCCTAATATATACTCCTTTTGTGCTACTTTTGCTTCTTTTTTTCTGTCATAAAGTATACTGGGTGACATAATAATAGTGCCATAAATCTTTCTTTGAACTTTCGTGTTTGTGATTATAGACAACATCTAATATCTTTTCCATTCATCAAATTTTCATTTTGTAACACTGATTAGGGTTAGTTTAATCTTAAAAACATGTGATATAAAATAGTCAACTTTTACCCTTAAGTTATTTCAGTTTCCCATTATTTCCAACCAAAAATTTACAATAATATCCTATATGTCTCACTCTTGTTCACGTGAAAAACTTATGGTTTCAGTGTCTCTCTGCAGAACTGAAATAGTAAGTCAACAAATTAGATTTCAGAAAATCTTAACAATATTCTCTTATAGGCAGCGATGAATGGTATAAACAAACACATGCAGATAATGAATAGGGTTAGTTTATCAGATCATATAATATGCAGAATGGCCAATCACATGGAAGATAAAATAAAAAATGAATAGAAATAGATGGCCATGTTTATGCAAGCATATATCTTGTCTGGTCCCACAAGAGAAAAACAAAAGCATTCTTGAGAAAGATTCTGAGGAAGAGGAGCCAAGTGGTGTTTTTCCATCTTGATATGTATGGCATGAATATGTATGGAACAAGGAAATGCCACCAAGAGTCCACACGTCCAGATGCGTTTGGCGAAAAGGCCAACCACCACCCACCAATATTCAATAAATTTTGTTCATCTTTTGACCTAACTTGCCTTGCTTTGCTTTCCAAAATCTACGTGGAATTTCCTTCTGTTGTTTCTATCTCTCTCTGCAATTTGCTCAGAATCTTGTGAATATGATGGAACATGAACAGGAGACAAAGTTGTTCATAAGGGTCCTTTTATATAATAATTTCTTAATCCCAACAAATTGATTGCTCAGAACTTCTTTTCAAAATCTTCTGCAGATTATATTCCTTCTAATTACTGGTTTTCATGTTTCTTCATCAAATTAAAGACATCTCTCTCTCTCTCCCTTCTATTCAAATCTTTAAAATCTTGCTAACTAAACTTTTTAGTAAACTTTTTTAATATATTTGCTGAAGCTTAAGCTTAACTTAATTTCACCTTTTGTCCAACAATTTCAAAAGTTCTCATGTTTTTGTAGTCAAAGTTTTTCTCTTGTGCATTTTAACCTTAAACTTACAAAATTTCATGAATTTTTCTATCCAAGGTTTAGTTGATCATCCATTGATAATTAACTTAATGTAACAACATTGACCATTAATTGCCTTAACATTCTAAAACTTACTCTTTTTGTTTTCAAAAGACTGTGTGTTCTTTTTGTTCTTTATTTTTTAAAATTTTATACATTTTACCCTTAAAAGCCTTTAGAAAAGGATGGAAGTGTTAGAAATGGGTTACAAAGAATTAACCATTTTCTTTTCTACTGTCACTAAGCCATTAGGCTTGTTTTTCTATTTTATATTTATTATATGATAAAAGTATATAAAAATTTAAGATTATTTACTAAATAATAAATCTAAAATGTTTTCATCTAAAAGAATCATAATTTTGTTTGGATAACAACTGAGATATACTGAGTTAAACTTATTTCAAGTATTTCTATGATTGTTATAATAATAAAAATAATAATTCAGACTTAATAAAACGAGTAAAAACTATATATACCCAAACCAAAAGAGTAAAACTATTATTTCATATTCATTTTTTTTCTTTTTAGGTTTCATAAGATTACTTAGACTTTTTTTTTTTTTAATGGTCGGGACTTTCTTGCTTTGAAAAAAAAAATGTCTCCAAACAAAATTGATTTGGGTCAAATTTTGGTTCTGGGCCTTTAAATACGGTGGTCCCATCTCTTAGCTAATCCTTTAAATATTATGGTTTCGTCCAAAATGATTGTGATTGTGTATTACTAATGTATACTATTTTATCTTTAATGGAATTAATTTTAGTTATCTACACATATATGTTAATAATAGTTTTCACAATTCTTTTTTTATGTAATTTTTTTATCCTTATTGATTTAGTAATTATTTTTTTTGTGATAATCATTATTTTAATATAATAATTGCTTTTATCATCTTAAAAATTAACACATAACATAAGTGTTTCCACTAACATATATATTAAAAACCATTTTGATTTTCAATTTTCAATTTAAACAAAAATATTTATAAATAGATTAAAAAAAAATTTTAGTCTATTTTTTTTTGTTTGTAATTATATTTTTAGATACTTTATAATAATTTTATAAATTGTGTACTATAATTACATATTTTTATAATAAAAAATGTTAAATATAAAGATATTTTATAATTTTTATTTTATTTATAATTTTAATTATTCTTAAATTATATAATTTTATATTTAAAAATTATAATATAAATTTATTATACTAATTTATAAGTATAAATATAGTAAGTATAAATATATTACATATACTAGTAAAAATATAAATATTGTATGTTTGTTTGTATTTTTTATTTTATTATTTTTTTAATAAATTTTTATTTTTATTAATGGAGAAAGAAGTTAAATAGAAAAAAGTTGAGTAGAAAAAATATTTATGAAAATATTTTGTCCTTGTCCTGAGTGAAAATATTATTTCAAAATTTAAATAAGAAAAAATAAAAATTAATTAATGATAAAGAAATTGAGTAGATTTTTTTTTAAATTTAAATAATTAATTAAAGAAAAATAAAAATATTATAGATAAAAATAATAATAGAATATATTTTAAATAAAAAATAAAATAATTTAAAATATATTAAGATGATGATACTTAAAAATATAATTATAAAAAAAAATTATTTATATATTATTATAAATAATATAATAAAAAAATATATGATATATATATTTATTAATTATTATTTAATTTTGAAAATATAATTTTATATTTAAATATAATAAATAATTTGATTTAATTTTTTATTTAAAAATTAAAATTTGAATAAAATTATATAATTTAAGAAAAAATATATTAAAAATACACAAAACAAATTCAATTTTAATTATTTTTCTTTACATTTCAGTTATATTTTTTTTTTATGAATTTGATTTTGAATCCCCTAATTATTTTTTATTATTTATAAAAAAAATGAAACACTTAGATACCGTGCTTCTTCTGATAATGTTTAAAATGTAAATATATAAGTTAATACTAAAGTATGTGAGTTTCTTAGTATATTAAAATGAAATTGTGTTAAGAAAAAGGAAAAACAAAAATAGAGATGGGAGAAGGGTAACCTTAAAAGATTTAGTCAAATGGCACACAAGTGTAAGAGAGAGGAAGGTTATGAGCGCGAAAAGAGTGGATTGAATATCGAAACAGAGAAAAAAGCAGTTATAGCATAAGGTAACAGAACACTACGTTTCACAATCTCATATACCACACTATCATCGCAGTGTGAGAGAGAAACAAAAAATAAAACAGATTTTGAGAGGAATGGCACAGGCGCAACCTGAAGAGAAGATCCATGAGAACCCAGAAAAGGACACACGAGAACAAGGGAATTCTAGCTTCAAATTCAATGCTCAAGCGCCCGAATTCGTGCCAAGATCGCAAACCCAGATGCCGATTTCGGGTTATTTCTATCCCTGCTTCCAGATTCTCGGTGGCTCTGGTGATTCTGATTGGTTCTTTGTTGGGGACCAGGACCCTTCTTGTTTGATCCCCACCGCCAGTGTTGCGCTACCCAATTCCTCCAAGAATACCCTTACCCCTGATCTTCAACAGAAGATCGTTAAACAGGTCTTACCCCTCTAATCAAAATCCTTTTTTTTTTTTTTTCACTCAATAACCTCATTGCTGTTGTTTCAATAATGAATGAATGTTTTTGTACCACTTTTGTTATTGTGACTTGTAAAGGTTTCACTGTTTGACGAATGTGTGGATTTAATAGGTGGAGTATCAGTTCAGTGACATGAGTTTGTTAGCTAATGAATCTTTTCAGAAACAGATAAATAAAGATCCTGAAGGATATGGTGAGGGTTTTAGAATTCTCTTTTGTTTTCTTCCTCCCTTTTAGGATTTGGAATGATCTTATCTCATTGATGGATGTTGGTTTTGTGACAGTTCCAATAACCGTCGTTGCTTCTACTAAAAAGGTTAAATCCCTCGTTAATAACATTCATACGCTTACCCAAGCCATCCGTTCATCTTCTAAACTCGTAAGTGTTTTGCATGCAAAGGGACATTCTTTTTAGTCTTTTTGTTTGGTTTTCTCTCTGATAATGCGACTTTTGAAGGTTTTGAGCGCTGATGGAAAGAAGGTTAAACGCAAACATCCTTTCACTGAGAAGGAAAAAGAGGACTTGCAGGTAAAGAATTTGTATGGGTTTTTTTTTCTTGTCCACATGGAAAGCTTCTTCTAATTGTCGCATAATGCATGTGTTTTTCTCTTCTCTTTCAGTCTCGCACTGTTGTTGCAGAGAATTTACCTGACGATCATTCCCATCCGAATCTTCAGAAAATATTTAGTACAGTTGGCAGGTGAATTTCTTCTACCCAAATCCAACCCTTTGTTTACTTATGTGAACTTCGCATTCTTGAAGTTTCTTATATTGTGAAAACGTTCTAATGGATGTCTGGTCTGTGAACAGCGTGAAAACGATCAGAATATGCCATCCTCAGGAGCCCAATTCTTCTCGCCCAAAATCTGATTTCTTCGTCAGTAACAAGGTACAGAAACAATATATACCCTATATCTATGTTGTTATCATACCAAAATCTTACATTATGAGATTTTCTCTCCCCACGTTACTTGTGCCTCTCAATCAAGCTTCATGCACTTGTGGAGTATGAGACAACAGATATAGCTGACAAAGCTGTGAGTAAATATTCTCCAAGAACTTTTACCTTTTGAGATGCATATGATCCAATTATTACACCAGTTTACCTTTCTCACTTGATTAGGTTGAGAAGTTAAATGATGAAAGGAATTGGAGGAAAGGGATGCGAGTAAGGCTGCTCCTAAGATGCTCGGTATGTACTACTGTACCTGATAGTAATTCCTCTTGTTATCTACTGTGTCTCTCGAACTTCATACGTTTCTTTTTACTGGGTTTTTTTATGTAACTTTTGCAGCCTAAATCTGTTCTGAAGAATAGAAAATCTGAATTTGATGGATATCTAGAAGATGATGAGGTTCTTAATTCTGAAACTGCTGAGGATTCTTCTCACTCAAACAACGCTGAATCATTTGATACAAATGTAAGTAACCTTGCATGGACATTGGGTTGTGTCAGTCATTACTCTCAAGTCTTTTAGTCAACTATATCTTATATCTATCTCAAATGCGTTATAAATCCATCGTTTGCAATTCATACATGCATGACAGTAAATTGTGCAAAACTGATTTTATGGAATAATCACTGACCCCTTTTATGGGAAGCACAAGCTTCTTTCCTTTGCATGCATCCCACATTTTCGATATTATATAAATATATAAACTCTGAAGACAAGCTCTTTTCAGCATAACTTATATGTAATTCTTCAAGTACTTTTGGTCTTGTTCAATAAGAATTAAACTATTACTCTGCTAACCTGCATAATAAAGATTTACATCAAAAGTCAGTATAAACTATTAAAAAAATATTAAAATACTTGGGAGACTGTTTAAACTTTGTCCTTTATAAAATGGCTGCATTGAGCATTGGTTTCTTTTAAAGCAACATGATGAGGCTTGTATTTGGTAACTTTGGAAGGTTGATGAAAGCTCAGTAGGATCTAAGAAAGGATGGACTAGGGGACGTGGAAAGGGAAGAGGACGAACTCAAGGACGTGGCCTACTTGCCCCACCATCTCAATCAAGCAGCACTGTCCTGTGTGATGTTCATACTAAACCCAACACCAAGGGTCCAAGAATGCCAGATGGGACAAGAGGCTTCACCATGGGACGTGGAAAGCCTATTAGTCCCACTGCTCTAGTTGCCTCTCATGAGTGATGGGTATTTCTCAAGTTTTTCCCTTTGCAATATAGTCAACTTTAGTAGATTTCTCTGTATTTCTTCACCACAGTATTCAAAAGCAGCAAAAATATTTTAGAAGACCCTATTATGTGGGCTACATGGGTAGTCCCAATTTTTTAGATGTTACCAGTTCTAATAATTCAAGATGTATAGTTCCATGGTATGGCAAATCCCAGGCCACAAAGATCCTAAATTTCAGCTTTCTTAGTTTTCAATTTAGTGAGGGGTATAATGCTTTTAATGTCAGAAATAAGTGCTTATTATTATTGTACACTAAAATCTTTTTGAGATTGAATAAGAGACTTAGGACTCAAATTCTACCCTCCTTGTCTCACAGTTTTTTTCAACCTTTCTTTAAGTTTAATTAAATTTTATTATCTATCGTTTCAACTTTTTTCCAAAATAATGGTTGAAGTGATATTTTAACAAAATCAATCTAATTATTAAACTTCCAAGTATGAATATTTATATAATTTTTTTTCAAATTTGAAGTGTATTTGTATTATTTTTAATGTTTATGAAAAATTTAGTAAAAAAATAATTTTCAAATATTTGATTATATATCTTTTAAAATTTAAACATGTTATGATTTTTTTTTATCATGTGCCTAAATCTTAAAATAAGTAAATGTGCGAGTGCATTTTATTTTTTCAAATGGCAAACTGTGTTGCTAGATATTGTTATCCTCCTATTGGTGTAGGAAAAGTATTTTGTTAGATTTAAATGCTTCTGGAGAAGTAGAGTGTCTAGTTTTTAGTTGTTTCGTGGTTTCTTGAATTGCTCTTACTAAAAATGTGTATTTCATTATTTTTAAATAATGCTAAAATATATTTAAAATACATATTCATTCTTTAAGTAAAAAATAAGAAGAAATAGAGCTTAAATTTTAAAATTATTTAAAGGAATTTAACATTCTTGGAAGCTTTCTTTTTAACTATGTTTCCACCAAAAATTCTGTATACGGAGAGTCCATGATTCCTATAAAGATACAAAAGTTTTGAATAATGTAAAAATATTACCTTTAACCATATGTTTGATTGATGTACTCCATTGTACCTGAGCAATTTTTGGCTCTTTCCAATGTAATTCTCAAATATTTTAATAATGTAAATTTTGTTAGGTAAAAAGGAATAATAATTATATAAGGGATTACTTATTTTATTTCTTATTTAAAACTTTATGATTATAAATATTTTTTTTTTATATTATCAATTTTTTTTATTTTTGTTTAATATAAAATTTTAACTCATTTTAAATCTAATAAATTGTTTTAATAATCTTGTCTGAGTAATTATGGTATTATGAATCTGAGACTCTTCCATATTATTAACCCAAATGACATGTTTCAACGTAGCTGTGGCCACATCTTTGCATTCACTGCAAGGAAAATAAGCATTAGTATCAAAGTTGGTAAAGTAAATTCCAGTTTTGAAACATTGCTGCACCCATTGCCAAAGGAAAAAAAAGATGTTTCTATGGATTCCTCACTAAGGAAGAATTTGATTCTACTGTTTCAAGAAAAGTTTAGTGCTTTTTAAGGATATGGTACCATCTTTGGTAACATCTTCCCTTTTCAGATATATATTAAGTTTGAGTTTAATCTGCTACATGCTTTCATGTAAATGAACACCCAGATATTTAAACCTTTGCAAAATCCTATTGTTCTTATTTAAAAAAGTTTTACACTGTGAATCAATTATAAATAAATTATCATACTTATTTGTTATTGAGAATCTAGTGAAATAAATTAAAAGATATTCAGAAATTAAGCATAATTATAAAAATGAGAAACAAAGTTATGGGTGGTGGCATGTTGTATAGTTGATAATGCATTTATGCCTAAAAAATAATTGTTGTAGAGTGCATTTACAGTCAACCTAGAGACAATAGATATTTTAGTATGAAGATTTATAACTTTCAAATATGTGATCCTACTCATCTTTTCAGATATATATTCACTTTTTAATTTCATTTTAAGTGCTTTCGGTTTCGGATACTCATCAGATCTTTGCAATTAATTACAGCTTATACCACTACATTAAAAAATAACATGGTTTAAGAAAAAGTAGATTTATTTATTTTTTAAATTCAATTTTCATCATTTTTATATTTTTAATAGGTTATTTATTTATTTTTTTATTGATTGGATTTTAAAGATCTTAATTAAAATATTATAAATGAATATTAGAAGTAGTTACTTTTAATAGCCCCAAACACATTTACTTATGCACTTTATAAGCTCAATTTACGAAAGCTTTTACACTTTTATTTATACCTTTACAAATGCTTTTTCCATCTCAGAAACAATCACAATTAATGGAGTATATAAAATACATAAATCAAAGTTGATCAACAGGTATAAACCATTGCAAGATTTACACTTTCACCATTCATCAATTTTTGTATCTACACCTCTTATTATGAATTTATAAGTATGGTTATTAAGATCATCTTATAATATTAGATTATCTATTAGATTGTAATAGTGGTAGTTAGTATAGTAGAGTTTTTTTTTTCTCATTCTTGTTTTTTCTATTTTCATTATTAGATCAACAATATTATTTATTAGTAATAAAACCACTAATACCCAACACCAGTAACATTTTAGTAATTGCAATAATTGTAGTGCCACTTTACCTATTTCACCAATCAACTCTGCAAGCCATTCCATCGTGCTCGTATGTAAATAATTTAATAATTAATACCATATGGTATGATAAAATTATTAGATAAATTTTCATAGATAAATTTTAAATTTATTTTATTTTTATAAAATTTATTTATATTAATTTACGAGATAAAATTTACATCTATGTAATATATTTTAATTTTAATTTGATTTTATTAGATGATGTAAAATTTCTAACCAATTCAACAAATTGAAATATATAAACTGAAGACAAACATTCGTAAATGTAAATGTAAGTAAATGTGAGAGTTTATTCATGTGTTTTCTATTTGCATATAAATAATCCGCACCTCACTCATTATATATGTTGTAAGAAATTGAAGTTGTGAAGTGCTTCTTACCCAGTAAACATTCTGAAGCCATGACTTGTAGAAGTTTCATCTGCTTCACTTTCTTCTTCTTTTTGCTTGTGACCTTCGTTCCTCTCGTTCATATGCTTACCTTAAGTAACAGCCAGCTTGACATCAATTTCTATGATGAATCATGCCCCACTCTTTCCACCATTGTTAGATATGGTGTTTGGTCAGCCATCAAAAATGACAACAGAATGCCTGCTTCCCTCCTTCGATTGCACTTTCACGATTGCATAGTAAATGTATATTTTCTTCTTTCTGTTTTCTTCATTCTTACATTTCAAAATCAACACCACATCTACTTAATTACCATGCTTTTATATGTTTTTTCTGTCATACTCGAAATCATACTTCCTCATTAGTTTATAATTGTATATTTGTTGCTTTAGTTTAAATCATAATCGTGAATGTTAGCATTTATATGTTTCCTTGTCCTCTCTGTTATTGTATAATAATCTATGTATACTTGCTTCTCATCTCATTTAATGATATTTACTTGTGAATATTGCATGCAAGATTTATTAGCAATTTCTTTTCATTTTTTTAATTATTTTTTCAAATATTGTCTTACTCCTTCTGAAACAATGAAAAAAAAACACTATTCTTTAGTTTTCATCAGTTAAAGATGCATCATAATGTGTTTTCTCTACTCTATAATTTTTTTTTTTCTAATCTAAACCTACTATTAGTTATAGTGTAAATTATATATATCTTAGTAAGAATGCAAGTTTATTGAAGACTTATCTATTTCACATGAAATGTCCTTTCTCACAATTTTTCAATTTTCAAATCTTTTTGTCATTTATCATTAATAGCTTTAGATAGATATTAGTTTAGGATGTTAACAAACTATACAAGAATATCCTCTTTTTACATTGTTTGCATGCTAACATAATCATAATAACTTGTACTGGGAATCATTAATAATATGTTCAATTACTTGTGAAAGGGTTGCGATGCTTCTGTGCTTCTCGATGATGCACCATATTTCACGGGCGAAAAGAATGCTTTTCCTAATCGCAATTCACTTCGGGGGTTTGAAGCCATTGATAGTATAAAAGAACAAGTTGAAAGGCTATGTCCATACACAGTTTCCTGCGCTGATATCTTAGCCTTAGCAGTTAGGGAAGCTATTGATCTGGTAAAGGAAACACTGTCTTTATATTAATACATAGTATTTGTCTAACCTCAAAGTTCCTTAATTAACAACCTATTACGTTACCAACATTGTTGTTGCTGTTTCTTCCCCTATTTTTTGGATAAAGGTTGGAGGGCCTTCTTGGTCTGTTGCATTTGGCCGAAGAGATGCAATAACAGCCAATCAGACAGCAGCTAATCAACAAATTCCCTCACCATTCGAGCCTCTAGACAGCATCATTGCAAAGTTTGCTTCAAAGGGTCTAAACTTGAGGGATGTTGTAGCCCTTTCAGGTTCTTACTCTTTTCTCACTTTTCTCTAACGTGATTCTAATTCTAGGAAATGATAGAAGTTAACATGGTCTTTCACCAACTGTTTGAATATAGTTAAATTCGATAGAATAATCTACGAAATCTACGAGGGATTCATACACAACGCAACCTTATGATGATGCGTGTTTGATATATGAGTAACTTGTTGTGTGTGTCTATTTTCATCAGGAGCACATACAATTGGTTTTGCTCGATGCTTGACCTTCAAAAGGAGACTTTTTGACTTTCAAGGTTCTGGCAAACCTGATCCTGTGCTTGAGTATTCACCACTTCTCTCAAAATTGCAAAGCATGTGTCCAAATAAAGACGCTTCAAACAGCAACCTAGCTCCTCTGGATGTTACAAGTATTTTGACGTTTGATAATGAGTATTATAGAAATCTCGTACACAACATAGGGCTTCTAGAATCTGACCAAGCACTGATTCGGGATCGTAGGACTGCTGCCATGGCTTATTCTTACAGCATCGACCAATCTTCCTTCTACAATGATTTTGCTGCATCCATGGTGAAGCTTAGTAACGTAGGAGTACTTACAGGAATACAAGGACAAATTAGAAAGAAATGTGGCCATGTAAACTAAGTAGTTGTATTTTCAACTTCTTAGAAAGACCTCAACAAAGTAATTGAAGAAGCCAATGTACATCACTTGAAACCTCAGCAAACTATTTTTTTTTTTTTTTCAATTCTAATTACTATGCACTTATTTTATACTTAATATATTATTAAAAAACATATAAAAGTATTGTTTTATTAAACCGAATTTTAAATCTTTAAATTCTAAATTCATGTTTTTACGATTTAATGAACAGTTTAATTTTAAGAACATGTATATAAGTTATGCATATATAATGCTGGGTTTATTTCTAACTTTAGAAATACGAAAAATATGAAAAAAGGAAAAAAAATAACACGTTTCTCAATATACAAAATGTATAGAAAGGGAGATATAATCAATCATGTTTAAAGGAAAGTAATGAGGTGTTGGTAATCGTGAGGGGTCAATTTTAGTGAAGTGTGACTCCCAATAGTGTCATTATGGTCGCATTATATTTTTTTTGTGTACTTTTACCCATCAGTCTTTCGATTAAAAAATGGCTGTTTTTCAAAGAGCACGACGTAGAAAAATATTGGTGATAATCAAGGTTATGCACATGGGCGATGCTTGCTAGAAATTCCGGCGGCGCGTGACTATAGAATTTTAGTAATAGCAATAATGGTAGTGCCACTTCTTCGTTGCACCAATGAACTCTGCAAGACATTCCATCGTGCATGCACATTAATAATTTACCCATATCCTTTGGTCTATGGCTTTTACGTCAACCAAAAAAATTGGAATATTGAAACGGATTACCTCTAATACTCTTCTATTCTGTCCATTAATTTTGGTTTCATTTGCATATAAATAACCCTACCACACTGCATATATGTCATACGAAATTGAAGTTGTCAAGTCCTTGTTACCTACAAAACATAATTCTGAAGCCATGACTTGTAGACTTGTCATCACTTTCTTCTTCTGTTTCCTTGTTACCTTCGTTCCTCTTGTTCATATGTTTCCCTTTGGTAGAGACCAGCTTGACATCAGTTTCTACGATAGATCATGCCCCAATTTGCGCATGATTGTTAGATATGGTGTTTGGTCAGCCTTGAAAGATGACAACAGAATGGCTGCATCCCTCCTTCGGTTGCACTTTCACGATTGCATAGTAAATGTAAACATTTCTGTGCTTTATCATTTTCTTACTCTTCAAAATGAACACATACGTACTTAGCTAGCATGGCTTTATATATATGTTCTTTCTGTCAAACTTGAAATCATACGTACTAGACCACACTAATTAGTGATTCTTAGTGTTGCTTGAGGAAGTTTCATAACTAGATTATAATTCTGATGTTACAGTAGAAGCATGCTGCAAAATGATTGACACTAGAAATCTTTTGGTTGCATGTCTGTTATAATTAGTCCTCATCCACACAAGATATTCCCACTACTAATGCACTTGCTAGTTCCTATATCTATTACACTACTTCTTTATATTTTTAGTGTGTTAATTATTTTCTTATAACGTAACAAAAATGTAAAAACATACTTCTGCAGTCACACACTAATTTTAACCACGCAGTTAAGATATGTGTAGTGAAGAGTATGTTTTAATAAAATAATGATATAAATAATTTATATGAATTGCTTGTGAAAGGGCTGTGATGCTTCGGTGCTGCTTGAGGATACACCATATTTCACGGGTGAAAAGAATGCTCTTCCTAATCGCAATTCACTTCGGGGGTTCGAAGTCATTGATAACATAAAAGCACAAGTTGAAAGACTTTGTCCATCAACAGTCTCCTGCGCTGATATATTAGCATTAGCAGCTAGGGAAGCTATTGATATGGTAAAAGTCACACTTCTTTTCCATTATTGGACAAAAGTTCCTTAATCTAACAACCTATATGATCTAACCAACCTTGTTGCTGTTTCTTCTCCTATGCTTTGGGGGTTTAGGTTGGAGGACCTTCTTGGCCTGTTGCATTAGGCCGAAGAGATGCAATAACAACCAGTAAGGAGGCAGCTGAGGCACAACTTCCCTCGCCAATTGAGCCTCTAGAAAACATCACTGCAAAGTTTTACTCCAAGGGTCTTGACTTGAGGGATGTTGTAGCCCTTTCAGGTTCTTTCACTTTTCTCTAACATGATTCAGTATCATGCTATTTTAGAAAGTGATAGAAGCTAACTTGGACTTTCAGCCTTTTTAGTACATGACATCATATATAAATAAATGATCGATTCAATACAATTTTGTATGAAATCAATGTGGCTCTATACTCTACCTTCATTAGAAAAATATAGACCTTTTAACGGTTAGTCAGAATACAATTGCTCTATATAGTTTGGGAATTCTTTCTTTCTTTCTTTCAATAGTTGTGCATAGCCTACTTATTATGGTGGTGGGTTCTTGACATGAATAATTGGTGTGTTTATTTCCATTATCAGGAGGACATACAATTGGTTTTGCCCAATGCTTCACCTTCAAAGGGAGACTTTTTGACTTTCAAGGCTCTGGCAGACCGGATCCCGTCCTTGACTTTTCACTTCTCACAAAATTGCAAAGCATGTGTCCAAATGAAGACACTTCAAACAGCAATCTAGCTCCTCTTGATGCTACAAGTTCCTTGATGTTCGACAATGAGTATTATAAAAATCTCATGTACAACACAGGGCTTCTTCAATCTGACCAAGCACTAACTAGGGATCGAAGAACTGCTGCTATGGTATATTATTACAGCAACAACCGTTTTTCCTTCTATAATGATTTTGCCGGATCCATGGTGAAGCTTAGTAATGCAGGAGTACTTACAGGAATAAAGGGACAAATTAGAGAGAAATGTGGCTCTGTAAACTAAGTGCTTGTATTTTCAACTTCTTAGAAAAACCTCAACAAAGTAGGTCACTTGGAGTCTGTATATTATGTAAAGTCCATCATCATTGTAGGTGGTGGTAGTATCCCAGAAGAATGCAGACCATGTTAACTTTTATGTAAGATCACTCTGAAAATATGAAACCTTGGTTCCAAAGCTAAAAAAGTAACTGGACTTTGCAGTCAGATGCAGCAGTTGCAGATCACAAAGGTTTGGTTAGATTATTATCTGTGTATGTTTTGCTAAGACACAGTGTCAATTTCTAATAAATCACTATACTTTGCCTACTTTACAGACGATTATGTGTAAGATACTAAGATCTATAGATAAATTTCTTAAAACCATCACCAAAAGCTTAATCCAAGATCAACAACAGTAGAATAAATATGATGTGACAAGCATATTACTGAAAGTAAAAGTATTGTGAATGGCCTACACGTGTACCTTTGAATACGTAGTTATAGTCTTAGTGGTTACTGAGAATGATGAAGTGGTCTCAATCCTGTTATCGTCTTCCACTTAAATTATGTATTGCGCCTGCATACATATCTTAATTTAACACACATATCTCTTTCCGTCTGATGCAGATTTGCAATATAAGCATGGGAAACATCATATTTTTAATTTACGTGTTGAAAGTGATCTTCTACTTTATAACTCAATTTAATATTATAACTGAGATACTCCACTTCCACTTGCACCTCATTTCTTTCTAATCGATCTTTTTATTTATTTATTTATATATTTATATATTTATATATTTATATATTTATATATTTATATATTTACATATTTATATATTTATATATTTATATATTTATATATTTATATATTTATATATTTATATATTTATATATTTATATATTTATAAAATAATTTTTATTAAGTTAAATAAAGTTTAATAATAAATAAAAATGCATCAATGTGCTGAAAAATATTATATCATTTCTTTCTAATCGATCTTTTTATTTATTTATTTATATATTTATATATTTATATATTTATATATAGGTGAAATAATTTTTATTAAGTTAAATAAAGTTTAATAATAAATAAAAATGCATCAATGTGCTGAAAAATAAACTTACCTTTATCAAAAATAAATATTTGTTTTAAATTGATATAAATAGATAAGTTATATTGTATAACTTTATGATGATATGATTTTTATTTATTATTTTTAATATAAAATCATGTTATAAAAGTACAAATTTTCAGGTTTTTTTTTTTAATAAATTCGTATTATTATACTAAGATAACAATATAGATAAAAAATTAAAATTTTAAATTGTAAAATAATTTTAAATTATAGAAAATTAAATATTTATATATTATAAATTAAATTATATTATAATATAATTAAAAATACATAATTAAAAAATGATGTATTTTAAAGAAAAATAAATTAATTAAATAGAATTTATATATGAGTAAATATATTATAATTATTAAAATTATAAAAATAAACTTTAGTAAAATTTAAAAAATAGATATAAAGTAATAGTTGAATTTTTTAAATAAATTTTTTCTATGATATAAAAAATTGTATTTACGGATATATTATAAAATTAAATTTGTATTAATTTTTTTAATATAATACTAGTTTAGGATTTAAAATTTAAAATTTAAGATTAATACAATATACGTTTATTATTTTTATAATGTATTTTATAATTAAATTATATAATAGTAGTATTTTATGGTGTAAGTATAGAGAGAGAAAAATAATTAAAATATATTACCAATTTAGTAGTAATTTTAAGATTGAATATTGATGATAACAAAATACAACCAAATTTAATAGAGAAATATAATATAAATACAGAATTTAATAAAGATATAGAACTTAAATTAGAAATAACAATGAATAATTTAAGATATGGTTATATAATTAAGTATTGGAATTTTGTCAATAAACTTAATATATATATATATATATTATTTTATTTTTTTTATAAGAAATTTAGGTTTTTAAGTAATCAGGTTAGAAACATCTTTATCAGTTTTTATCTAAATAAAATATCATATATATAATTGTACCATTTTTTGTTAACTTTAGTTTATAATAATAATTTTGTTTATTTATCTCCTTTCTCCAAGTTTCAAAGTAGTATGAAGTTGGTTCTTCAATTCTCTGAATGTTAGATACAAGCACCTTGAAAGTAATCTCCTACACTTCTCTGTACAATTCTATTGTGTAGTATTACAAAATAAAAATTACTGAAATCTCTATTGTTTGTGATTGGTAAATATCTTCATTTGAAATTTGATATATAAAAATAATATTTTAGTAGTTTAGTGCAATAGTCTAAAGTGAAAATTAATCCAATTTTTTAAGTCAATGTAAAAGAAAGTATTATGATTTTTCATAAAAAAATAACAATTAAGACTAGAGAAAATTTTAAATGTAACTGTCTTGTGGTAGGAAATATAAAGGATAAAGACTACACCCACAGATATTTCGCACATGAAATTTTGTTTTTATGGACTAAGACATTATTATATATATGAATTGATTGTTAATTTAAGAACAATTTTACAAAAATTATCATAAGTGAAAAGAACAAAAAAATCATCAAGATTGGACCAAAAGTTGAACTTTTTATTAATTATTTTTTATAATTTTAATCATATAATTTTTTTTTATTCAGAAATTATTTAATGAAGGTAAAATTGATGAACCAATTAGTACGGTGAAAATTATAAGACAAACAATAAAAAATACAATTCGATATATAAGAATTAAGAATCACGTCAATACATTTTATCAAATATTGCATTAAATTTTTAATATAAAATTTTTATATAAACTGAAAACTAAATAAATAAGATACAAATAAAAAATAATATTTATTAAAAAATATAACCTAAAATAGTTACATTCTTTATTTTGAATTCATAAAATTTATACCAACCAAACCAATACACAACATGTCATATAATCTTTCTTTATAATGCATCTTAATGTTGGATTGTTCATACGTGATAATGTGAATATGACCTGATCATGAAAAGAAGATTAACTCATAAGTATGCATGATGTAGATTCAAATGAGAAACCGACAAAGGGTACTTGGAGTCAAAAAAAGAATACACAGAACAGAAGAATTGATTATACATGCCCTACGAGACCTTTTGGTAGAGACAAATGAGTCCTCTCTTCTGTTCTCTACCCTCAAATTTAATTCATATCTCTATATCTAAACCATAATCACCATGCTTTTTCAAAATTCTTGCTTGATTCTTTGACCTGTCAATATTCCCTGATATCATCTTCTTACTTCTGTTTCTTTTTAGATGTACAAAGTTTGGTTAAAAGTCTCATTAGTTTGCATGCACCAGGAAATAATTGACCTCAATAATGCATGTTTGTAGGGAGAGTTGAGGGAAAAAAACACAAACATGAACCAATCAATTTGAATTCCGCAACCCAAAAAACTAAAAGGCTGCATATTAGTCTGTAATTTGTACAAATGTGTATCCAAATATTTAATTTCTTTTCGAGAAAATAAAAGATAATCACTAGGAACTTTTTGACCTTTCAGGCAAAAGATTACTAACACCATTGTCTTAGAACATAAAAGTGTTTATAAAACTTTTTTGTTAATATGAAATTTAAACAAAAAATTTCATATTTATTCATAAAAAACTTAAACAACTTTCCTTTTCCTTAAAGTTCTTATATCAGTCATAGGTTAGTAACTAAGAACCTAAACAGAAAACTATTTACAAGTATTTAGAATGTTGGTTAACAAGAGCAAATTTTTATTGAAATGTGCAGAAGATATTTACAAGAAAAGAAAACACAGGGTATGATTGTTTAATCAATGCATTTACAAAGTCTTTCATGATAGATTCCGAAGTTGTATCACAGATTAATGCAGAAACAGGAAGCAGATATCTTTTGCCTAGGGTTTGTTACATTTCATTGATTTGTATGTTAATTAATAGTTCTTTTCAGAGGGGGTAACCAAAAGGTTAAGAAATGTATTAATTATTGTGTTTCCTTGCAGATGTTTGAAGTTGAGGAAGCACTGCAAATTTTGTCGTGACTGGTTTCCTCCAACTTTTTTTAGAGCCACCCACCCTGTCAGCATTTATACATTTTCCATGAATGATAAGCTTGCATGTGTTCAAAATTAGGGCATTTTGGGTATGGGAGTTTAAAATATTAATAAAAAAATAAAAAAATATGTTATTCTATCAAGAGTTTAACTGGGAAATATCATATCATTTCTTTATTGGGGTGTATCAATTTGAGGAATGAAAATTTATAACTTTAAATGGATAACAGCAACTTTAATAAGCAAAACAAATAGAAACTGTTTTGAAAAATTTTACCAAAGAAATTTATTGGGATTCAATTTTAGTTTTAGTTGTTTGGAGTAGCAGCAATTTCTCTTTAATAAAGTGAGTCACAAATAATATATAATATTAAATATTTTGATTTTCAAAATAAATAAAAAAATTGGTATAAAATATTGTATGACTCATTTGAGAAATTTTAGTAAGTTTTTATACTTGGATTAAAAAATAATTAAGGTTTTTAAACTACATATATAACATTAACATTATACATGTAACGAATTCTCATTATAATACTAATTAACTTAATCCAAACTTAAATTCCCTCGTTATAGGATTTAATTTAATTTACATTTAAAAAAATAATAATATAATATTAATATTTAATACAATTCACATATTTTTAAAATATATTTAAATATCATTATCACCTTATACATAAACGAAATGAGTATCTACATATTTATATTTTTTTTTCTTCAATTTTTGTCTATTTAAAATCTGAACAAGATTGTATTTTTCTATCTCAACAAAATAATTATAATTCAAAATTGAAATTGACAAGAAAATAATTATAAGCGAATGGTTTTAAAACAATTAGAGTAGTATAACAATTTTTACATACATATTTTATCCATCATTTTTATCAAACACAAAAAATATTTATTTTCATAAGATGGTATTGAATTTAAATGTATGAGCCTAATATATGAAATTTAATTATCTTTAATTATATATATATATATATATATAAATTTTTTTTTTAAACTAATATACTATGTTAATCTAATACTTCATATCAAAATAATTTTCATAAATATAATTTGTTTACTTAAAGATTGTGGCAAAAATCTTTATATTTTTTTTAATAACTCTTAATAATATTATTAAAAGATTAAATATAATTTAAAAAAATACAATAAAAATAAAATATTCTGCTTTTATATAAAGTATTTTTCTTTTGAAGATTATATATCTAAATAGTAATTATAAAATCTCTTTTATCCAAAATAAATAATTCATTTCATCGATTTTTATACAAAACTTAGTTATTTAAATTTATATTAATATAATAATTTTACCAATATCTATGTCTAATAATTAAAGAAGGTTTTTATTCATTATTTTATATAGATTTATTTACTAGATCAATTTAAAATTTCTTCTATTTTAATATTATAAAATATCTTTAATTAAAGTTTATTCATCATATTTTTCATAGATGAAAGATAAAACATTTACACATTAATAAATATAATATATTAATATATAATTTGTTTATTAAATATCACATAAAAAAATAATAAATTATATATATATAATATTTTAATATTTTATCTATGAAGTGAAATATAAAATAAGAAAAAAAAATTAAATTCAAAGATTTAAGTTAAAATCTACCTATAAAATTAAACACTAACCTCGTAAAAACTCTTAATAAGATTCATATCACAAATCCATTTTAGAGTCCTTTCTCATTTTTATGTTATATTTTTTTTATTTTAATTATTATTTTTCGACGTTCCTTTAAATTTTCCTCTTCCTAAGAATTTTCTATTGGATCCATAAATCTTTTACAAAATCTTTTCTAAGTATTCCTTCTCTAAAGGATTATCTACTAACTAACTTTACTATAATCTCCCTAGTTGACTGAGCGGGAAGTATAATTCTTAATCTCCACTATAAGAATTAGATCCATTAGATGAAGAAGATGAGAGCGAATTTATTAAATTAATGATCTCCATTAAAATATGTGTTGGTAATATAAGAGTTTTGATTACATTCATTAAACAAAATAATTAAAGTTCTTAATTTTGCATATAAGTTATTCACGGATATTATGTAAAATTATACAAATTATATAATTATTTAATTAATTCTTTTTACTCTTATCACATTAATTAAGATTTTGTTTGTTCTCTTAACTCATAATATTATTTATAATTATTATTACTTTTATATCATATATCATTCACAATTTTAATTATTTTTTTATCACATCTTAAATTCACTATCAATAGAATTCCTAAAAGTCACTAAGTTACATAATTTGAGTTTGAGTTTGATAAGCATTAAGAGTACATCTATCCGTAATATTAATATTAAGTAGACTCTCACCAAAAGATGATATATTGTATTTATATTAGGTTTACAAAGTCAATATGATCTTTTATCACAATTCAATATTATACTTCTAATATTATAAAAATCCTACAATAACTCTTATGTACTAATTGAGATCGTATTATCAGAACTTACTCTTATTAACATTCTTACCCTTATTAACATTATTTTTTCGTTGAAATTATTATTTTAAAGACTCATAAAGGTTCATCTTCTAACCAGATTGATTGAAGTCCACCAAAAAAATTTACAATATAAAAAAATACCTTGCTTTTCGTGCTTTATGTGAAAGACATATCACCTATTAGAATTATATCCAAATAATGTAGTCAATCAAATAAATATATTTTTAGAATTTTTAAACATATTTCTTTTCATTATTTTGAGCTATTTAAATTTTTTTTAGTTTATAAGTATTTTAATAATTGAATTGATATTTTTTTTTATGAATATGATTTTGAATGATAACTCATTAACAGAAGATATTTTACTCTCTTTTTTTCTAATTCAATTTTCCATGTATTAGACGAAATATATATTTAACCATATAACATTATTATTTTATTTTTAAATTTAGAAATAATTCATATTGAAGATTTAATAAAAATAACCATTAAATATATATATATATAATTAGTAAATATTTATTTATTTATAAAATATTTATATTAATTAATTTCTGTGGTGATGGATTAAAAAAAAAAACTAAGTGAGACAATCATTGCTTTTTAATTTTATTTTTTAAATGATCAATTATATTTTAAAAATAATGAATATTTTATACAATTTAAAGAAAAAAAATCTTATTTTTTGAAATTATAGAAATAGATGACTAAGAATGTTGGGATGAAATATGTAAAGATTTATTGGTTTGGTATTTGGGGAGTGAGAAGTGTTAATGATAATGAATGGTGTGGTCACAAGTCCTGAAAATGACAGAAGATATTGAGACGAAAGAGATGTATGGAATCATATTCATTCATTCAAGGAAGAAACTAAAACACACCACCATCTCTCGGATCTCTTCCAAATCCACACTTCCCACGACTCATACTTTCTCTGCTCAAAATAAATATTAACACTTCATAATCAATTCTACATCATAAATATTTCTTTCACATCCTTTATTTTATTTTATTTTATTTTTATTTTTAATCTTAAATATACCAGAGAAACTTCGAATCTAAAATATTATTTATATAATATTTAATTATTATTATAATAGAAAGTGAAAATAGATAAAAGTAATTATTATATTTGAGCAAAAGAAGTTTGATGGTGATAATGAATGTAAGTTGCTTACACTTCCGTTGTCGGTAGTCAAATGATTCCCCTGTCCAAAACTTTCTCTCCAAGTCACTCACTCCTCTGCAGTACCACCAAAAGCACCTTGAAAACCCCCCACCTCTCTCATTTTCTTCCCCCTTTCCCCACTCTCCCACCCAACAAAATTCCTTCATCTCTTTAATCACTCTCTCTATTCAATCTCTGAAATCAATCTCTTCCACACTCCACACTTTACCATCATCTCATCAACACAACCCAAAACACCACCCTTCCATATACAACACTTTTGCTATAATTTCGGACAAAACTCAGAAAAAGGGCACCCAAAAACATGCTAAACTCAAATCAACAACCATTTTGGTGATCCCCATTCCTCCACCTCCCTCTCTCAAACCCACCCACTACCTTCCCATTTTCAACCCTTCAAAACATGAATTTCTCCTAAAGACTCATTTTTTCTCTCTCTGTTTCAATAAAAGTTGTGTTTTTTTTGGTATTGCAACAACCCTTTGTCTCAGATGTCCACACCATTTGTACAACAGCCACCACCCATCGAAGTGACCCAGCAAGCCTACACGACCCATTCGGGTCACAGATCGGTTGGACCCGTCATAGCGGTTCTGGCAGTCATTACCGTTCTCGGTGTAATTGCCGGCATGATCGGTAGGCTGTGTTCGGGTCGCCGGGTCATGGGTCATGGTGAGTACGATGTGGAAACTTGGGTCGAGACCAAATGCTCCTCTTGTGTGGATGGCAGAATCGCCCCTCCTCCTCCGCCACCTCCCCCGCCGGCTGAGCCTACTGTTGCAGAGGATGAACCGCAGATTGAAGCCCCTCAAGAGATCAAAGAAGAACAACAACACTCAAGGCAAAACTCAAGGCAGAACTCACATGCTCATAGTGACAGTTAATTGATTACTATTTACTAGTCTTAAGGTAGTGCTAGCTTATTGTTCATACTACATTTGAAAATGTAAAAAGAAGAAAACTTAGTTGCATTAATTTAGCCAGTGATGATGTTATTTTCTATTTGAATTGATATTTTGTCTCGATGATAATTAAATTAACCATTATCGAGGTAAAATATCTCTTTTAATTAGAAAATAACATCAACATTGTCTAAGGTTATGGTAATCTAAGTCATGTTCTTTGGATTATTCTCTTGTTTTTCAGTTCAGTTCTTTTTTGTTCATCTGCAATTTTTTCTCCACTGGGTTGAATGGTGGGCTTTGAATGATTGATGGTGAATTGGGTAAAAGAAATCTGAACTGGACTATTTTTGGTTCTAAATGAAGACTTATTTTATTTAATGTACATTGGAAAGCTTTGTCTTTTATGGTTATTTTTGAAAGTTCTTTGATCTGTTTCTTGAATTATATGAAATTATGAATGGTACTTGAAGGAGGCAGTTGAAGTTTTGAATTTGTTGGGTGGGTGATTTGGTTATTTTGAAAATGGTTCTTGGAGGATAGCATTGAAACAGTGGAGTTGAAATGATTTGGATCCTTATATTTTAGAGTATTTGTTAAGTGTTTCTCTATTGAGTGCATCAATGAAAATGGAAATGTTATTAATTAGAGTGCCACTTTTGTGATCCATTTTCTTTGGATTCTCATAGGGTGAGCTGTGGACTAATTATGAAACATCACTTTTGGAGAGGCAGAAAAGACAAGGAAAATGAACTTTTTAGGTCTTGTCTTATCACTGTCTACATATATTGGGTATACAATTCTTCACTAATATTTTTCTTTTTCTTTTTGTTTTCGATCAAGTTATCCATTTATGTTTTATACATTCAACTTATGTATAGCTTCTATTTTCTTATATTTAAAATGGAAATTTCAAGTTCTATATAACTAACTATTTATTTTCTAAATACAACAAGGTTTAGTTGTATATTTTATTAGTAGATTTTTATTTTTTTTTTAATTTTATTATCTAAATTTTAAAATATAATTATTTATCATATTATCTTAAACTTTTGCATTTATGTCAATTTTATTGATAAATTTAAATTTCAGGAATTTTAACTAAAATTTTAATTTTGTAAATTTTATAACTGAATTTTTTATTTTGTTAATTTTTCCATGATTATATAACTAATAAATAAGATAAAAAAAAAATAGAGATGTAAAAATATGACCTATGAATTAAATGAACATTTTTGTTATTATAATAAATGATGATATAACATTCATATTTTTAAAATATAATGCTATTAGTAAGTTTTAATCAACCTGTAATTTCATGATAATAATAAAATATAATTTAAAATATAAAATATACACTTTATGATGAATAAAAACCATCTTATTAATAATTTATCAGTGAATTGATAAAACGGTAATATATATAATCTTAAATTTAAAATGATAAATTTTATAAACTTGAAAAATTTAGATAAAAATTTTAAAAATATATATTTTTGGCTAACTTGTAATTGATAAACATTAAAATATTACAGACAATATTTTCCAAAAATTATAATTAAATTATTTTAATCTATTACATATTAGTTTAAATATAAAATTTCAAAGATCATACATATTTTTTCAAAATTGGATTTTAATAGCTAATTATATATTTGGACATAAATTTATATTATATATTCACTTCCCTTTCATAAGTATTAAAAGAAATAATGTTGATATTATTATTGGTCAATAATCACATTATTAATAAATCAATTTTTCGATTCAAATGATAAAATTGATAGTTCAGTGATAAAATTCAATAGCAAAATTTTAATATAATAATAAAATTTATGAGATTGCAAAAGTTTAATACTAAAATATCTAATTTAAAATATAATGTATATTCTATCTTGAATAAAAACTATTTCATAGTCAGTAATTTAATCAACTAACAAAAATTATAAAATATGTATAATTTTAAATTTTAAATGATAAATTTAATAAAACTGAAAGTTTAGAATAGAATTTAAAAAATATAAAAATATAGTTGTAAAATATGTCATTAAACCTAGATAGTGAGTGAGACATTAGTGGTAGCTATTTGTATTGCATAAATAGTAGGAAAGGTTTCCACTTAGATTACTGAACCAACCATCTACGAGTTAAGAATCACTGCCACTAAGTAAACAATCAAAGCAAACATTTCTGGAAAAAGTGAAAACCAAGATGAAAAGCAACGTTGCAAGTTGTTTTGGAATCTAAAACTTGAAACATTTTTAACTTAAACACTCCATGAATCCATGATCTGAGTTACTAAGCCAGAATTTGAAAACTCATTATTGGTGTTTATACAAAGATTTTAGGTTTTATTGTATTGTCCTTTATAGAAAAGGACCCTATGAAAGGGACATGGAAAGAGGCAAAAGATGGTAAACAGAGGATGATAGAGTGTGCCATAGATGACAGATATGCATATCTTGCATATGGAGCAGATCTGCACATGCTTATTCCCTTATGCTGAATAAATGATTTAGAAATTTTATATTATCTAAATATAAAATTAAATTAAAATATATTAAATAAATATAAATTTTATCTAATAAATTAATTTTATAAGAATGAATTAAATTTAAAATAATAAATATAAATTAATTGTAGTATACGAAGATAAATTAAATCTAAAATTTAAATTTAAATTTTGAAATTGAATTTTTTTTACCTTAAAAATGTGTTTGGTTTTGGGCCTAAAAGCCTAAAGTAAAAAGAAGTTGGTGGTGATGTTTGTCAATGTCTAAAGTTAACCTTCATTTCCATGGACACCCAAATTTGTAGGACGGCTACACCACGTGACTTTCTGATCTCCACTATTTTCTCTGCTCTTCCAGTTACCTAAATAACACAATATTTTTTCTTTTCAGGTATCTTATTATAATCAATTTAATATAACACTATACAATTTTTTAACATAATACTTAATTAAATTATAATATATAACTTATATAAATATTATTTTATACGAGTATTAAAAATCTTACATGATTAAATTAAAATATATAAAATATTATAAATTTTATTTTATTAAACTAATTTTATAAAATAAATTAAATTTAAATTTATTATTAATAAGATCCTTCACTGTAACTAAAAAATAAAAACCATTAAAAACTAATATTATAATAAAAAAATAAATATAAATGATATTAAAATTTATAAATTATTTAATAAAATAATTATTTAATATATATATATAAATAAATGTTTAGCTAAGATAAAAAATCTTAAAAATATTTTCTGATCAAAGATGATAATTGATTTTTAAGTTGAACCTATAGAAGAGTATAATAATATACAAAGAAAGAAACTTAAATGTTTTTCTAAAACTTCAATACAGCCTAAAAGAAGGTAACTAGTTAAATCCTATACCACTTTCTCCTTACATTTTATGAGATGAAAAAAGTAGCAGATCTTACATTTTTCCTTTTAATGTTGAAAGGCTTTAATGCAGAGACAAATAAGTTCTGCAGACTACTAACTTGATGAACACAACTGATAGAAAGAGAAAGCAGGTCATTGATTATAGTCCATGCACAAAACTTCTAATTCAATGAGTTTGGTAGGAGAAATAGCAAATTTACTTCTTAGCTAAGATTTATAGAGATTCCTCTCTCACTTCTTACTTATTATAGATACAATCTGTGTCTACCAGTTGGTTGCTTCTATCTGCTTTCATATAAAATTTCACTTGCATCGTATATGTAGTATAGAAGTTTGCATATATGACAATACTTAAATAGCATAGTACAATGGCAAAAAAACAATAGCAATTACAGATATTTAATAATGGATCAATAAATAGTACATTAAAATAAATAAATGCACCTAAAACTAACTAAAGTTCACCAAACTAATTAAAAAATATAGAGATTTAAGAGTGGTAGATTTTTTTTTATTATTAAAAATAAAATTTAATTCTAATTATTTTTATAAAATCGATTTATAAGATAAGGTTTATCTAATATTAATTTAACCTTATTTTTATAGATAATATGGGATTTCCAACACACTATCCTTATGTCGAGACTCAAACGTGAAACGTGAGACTAAATATTTATAAATGGTCCAATAACGGTTCGATAATAAAATTTGAATGTGAGATTAAATATTTATGAATAGTTCGGTAACAACCTGATAGAAAATGACTTGATAGATATTGAAGATCTCATATTACTTAGTGATATGATTAAATTAATATATATAAAGTTGAGACAAATCTTACCTTATAAGTTAATTTTATGAGATTGAGTTAGCCTCAAAGTCCACTTCTGTTATGGTATCAAAGTCTATTTTAGTAAATTTATGAGACCTATCACACCAAATTGGAGGTCCAATCTGTCCGGTCCTTGAAAATGTTATATCGATGATATAGTTAATAAGCATCTAAATATATATCGTCACTATGTAGGGTTTAGGATTAGCCACCTTAACTGATCAAGTTTTCTTTATGCACACTCAGTTAATTTAGACAAAAAGATTACTGCAACACTGGTTTATGTAAATATATAAAAATATGAGTTGGGCTTCTTTTGGGTTTTAGTCGAATAGCTGGGTTGGGTAGAAGGTTGAAGAGTTTAAGTTTAATGGGCTATCGTATTCATTTACCATTAATTTCCAAGTTAATCAATTAGTCTTTAATCTCATTAATTTTTTGTATGCTGAAGGATCTCATAATTTAATTACTAATTTATCCTATTGGAGACATAGGTAAATTCACCTCTTACTAATGTGAAATATGTATGAACATGTAAAAAACATTATTATATAAAAAAATGTTAGGTACAACATTCTTTACTAGTGAATAGTTCATATGATGATTAAATTTTTCTCTATTAATTTTTTGTTGATTAAATTTAAGCTATTCAAAAAGAACTATTAAAAAAAAAACAAAATCGATTAAAAAACTAAATATCGATCAAAATTAAATTTGTTTTGTATTTTCTTTTCATCTATTTTTTTAAACGTTTGATTCAGATTACAAATGAAAAATTTAATAATAGTGATGATACAACCATTCTAATATTAGAATATGAATTGCATTATTTTATTGGATTGATTTAAATATTTTTTGTTTGTTTCTAGTTTTAGTGGAATATGTTAGTTGGACGGTGAAATAGAAATAGAAATAGCCGCCATGTGCACACTGTCCACTAATGCATCATATTATTTCCTTCATATCAACAAAAGTGAACAACTCACTCACTTATCTTATAATATCAACATTTTTTATTCAAATTATGATGTATAATAATTTATATGATTTTCAAAAAGTAGTTTTGAGTTTTCTATTCCATACATATTAATTGCAAAATTCTAAATTAATAAAAAAAGAAAAAAATATTATTGAAAAATCTTAAATAAGATCAAATTATAGTATATAAATAAAATATAAATCTCATAAGTCAATTTTAGAATAAGGTACGCGTTATAATTACTTTTTACATGGTATCAAAATCTTTTTAATAAAATTATTAGACTTAAATTGAATTATTTATTAATATACTATACTTGATTTGATTGACAGGAGAAGAGGAAAATTTATAAATTTTTAAAAAATTAACAATGGTGTAATTGAGATATATTTATAAAAAAAATTCATTTCTGTATTTAATTTATGCTGAACTATACTGTAAATATATTTCCAGGTAAATAGAAGGAATAAAAAGACAATGAAGGGTGGTGGCATAACTTAATAAATGGTGAAGAAAGGTTTAATATCCACTTTTAAGAAAGTAGTGGGTTTATGTGGGCCACATTGACCAATAATAGTGATAGCCACTTTAACCTAGTTGGCTTTCCAATTTCAACAATCAATCACACCCATTCAGATTCTCTGCTTTTTATAGCTTCTGTTAAATAAATAACTCTGCAAAACAGTTAAAAAAAAAAGAAGGTAAAATATATCTTTTATATAATAACTATTTAGGATTATTATATTTTTATTAATATTTCTATAATAATAATTATTTTATTAATTTATTAATTATTATCATAAAAAGTTATTAACCTATTTAAAATGTATTTGTTATATAATAACTATAAATAATATTTAATTTTAGTTCAATTATTTTTTTATTTGCTTTTATATATTATTAATTAATTATTATTATTAAAAAAATTCTTAATTCATTTAAAAAATTAAATTATTACCATTTCAGAAATTATATTTATTTATTTAAAAGAAAATTTACTTTTTATAAAACTTCAATTATAGTAATACATATTTTAATAAAAAATAATAATATTTTATTTTATTTTATTTTACTATCAAATCTATAATGAGAGGTGATTTTTCAAGATGATATTGTGGAAGGCAATCCCACTGCGTAGGTGATAATGTTTTTGTAACAATAAATAAATTAAATTAAATTTCATAAGCTTAAGTAATATAAGAAAATCTCTCATAAAAAAATATCAATATTTATAATTATATATCTAAAATATGTATAAGAGAATTAAAATAAAAAAATGAAAATTATAATTATTTAATTATTATAATAAAGGCACTCTTTAACACTCAGCCATAGAGTTTATACTTGAATTCTCTATTAGAGATTTTATTAGATTTTTATTATTTATTTTAAAAATTGACAATAATGATGATACTAATTTTGCTTCATATTGAAATCGAGGTTTATTCTCTTTTTATCACTAAAAAAGTAATATAATTTCTAATATGATACGATACATAGTAATATGATTATATAGTTTTTTTTAATAAATTAATGATTTTATTTATGATAATAATTAATAAAATAATTAATATTGTATTATTACTTAAAAAGTATAATAATTTTAAACTTAAATATTATTTATAAATATTGTATAAAAAAATATTTTATTATTTTTTAAAATAAGTTAAAAAAATAATAATAATAATTAATAAATTAACAGAATAATTAATATTATATATTAAAATTTATATAAAATTAAAGATCACATTAACATTAAAATAATATAACTTAACTATAATTTTTTTTTTAAATTAATGAAAATATGAAACATCAAACATATAATTAATAAATTTATAAGAGAATAAAAATATATTTAAGTTCATTATCGAATAATATTCATATTCATTATAAAATTGATAATGTTAAATCGAGTATGAGTACAGTAGATAAGAAAACCAAATATAAAATGTGAAGTAACAAAAAGAAAAGAAAAGGATTTAATTATATAAACTTTTGTCATTAATTTTTCTTTTATTTTTTAAGGAAACAAAATCTCTTTACAAAAATAATTTAAAATAAAGATGGAAGAACAGAAGAAATTAATTAAATATTTTTATATCGATTTATCTCCCTCACAATAATTTTATTCAGGTTTTTGAAAATCTTTATATTTGACTAACGAGGATTAAAAAGTTTATTCTTTATTCAATTCAATTCTAACCTCTAGTTAAATATTGTTTCTTCTCTAAATATTCTTTATAAATTAGTGTTTATATTTATTCTCAAATATTATTTACATAGTAGATTTTCAATTTTGTATACACTTTTAATTATTTTTTATATAGTAGGTTTTGAGACTTTGTATACACTCCAATAAGGTATAAAGTATAAAAAGTGGACTCCAGGTAAACTTTTTATAAATATAAAATATTAGATCTAATTTAAGTTAATTTTTTGAAATACATTATTAATAGCAGACATAGGAATTTGTGTTTTAACAATTTTTTTTAATTGGTAATAATAAATATATCAATAAAACTTGATATTAAAAATATTAAAAATAATTATAAAATATAATTAAATAAAAATATGCAGAAACTTAAATAATTAAATTATTAACTAGATGACCATGGTTCTTAAAAAGTAAACTACGTTCATATTCTTTCATTTTAAATTTTAACCTTTTGATATTAATACAAGGAAATTACATTCATATACTTTCTATGTTAAAGATATTTAATTATACCATTTATTTGTTTAAATATATTAAGATGGAGTACAATACTAAAAAAATGTAATGGATTCATCATACTAAATTTTAAAAATAAATATTTTTTATTATTATTTAACGATATTTCTTAACTTCATTCATAAAAATGTGTTACTTATAGATGTTTTTATTTTAACTATGTATTGTTCTTCTTAAATTATTTTAGTTTCCATAATATTGATTTCAAGGGTTTTCAATTTATGATTTAAACAAAAGCGAATGCAAGTTTTTATTACATGCAATGTGTTTAGATGTGGAACTAAATTTCACTTAATAAAATCATCTACAACTTTTTTAGTTTACTTAAGTAACTTTATATTCTTAAAAAAAATAAAAAATTGAAGTTGTACATTACACTTACAAGTTCATCTTCTTGTTCATCTTCTTATTCTTCTTCCATAACTCTCTCTCATTGAATTCGTTACTTTTATTTTCTATTTTATCTCTTCTTTCACCAACACCACCACCCATCCCTTAGGGTAATAGGGTAATAGGGTTGTTTTCAGTCCATACTACAACTTGTGCAAACAATTCTGTAAAAGATTGGTGTTGTTAGATGATTAACATATAAAAAGAATCATTCATAGATTTCTATGTACTTTTATCTCCTTCCTCATTCGATTGATAACACAAACAAAAAGGAAAATTAGTTTCAACTTTCTTTTCTTCCCTCACCAAACTCACATTATACAAGTGTAGAAGTGAGGAAGAGAATAGAATGGTACCTAAACCCTACACTGTTACAGAAAATAATGTAAAACAAAAATAATAATACCTTACTAGTTTGACCAATCTTATACCAGACACTGTAACAGGTGGAGAGATTTCATTTTCATGCTTCAATTCTCTGTTTATTTTTCGATTTGCTTGATTAGACTTGATGAACCTTTTCCCCTCCAGAGGTGGGTTTGGTCTGGTGATTCTCTTCTACCTTTCTTGGTTAACTCTTCTTTCCAAATTCAATTATTTTCAAATAAAAAGTGACACGTGCACGGTATCATCTTGGTGTTGGGTGAATGCCAAACATTTTCCCAAAACTTTCTGGTCCCAACTTACTCATCCAAATCACTAGGGTTCTTTTTTGGTGTCAGTCTTCAAAGTTGGGTGATGCTTAACCTTAAATAGTTCATGGATGCTTCTCCTTCCACCTCTTTGGGGACTTTCTTTGGCATGTCTGTGTATTACATTTGTCATGATAGGAACAATCTTATCTTCTTCAGGTCCACTTCTCTTCCATACAACTTCCTGCACAAAATAAAGGTGAACTCGAGTTACATCAGTTTTTGGTGTTGCTTTGACCTATACTACAGAGAATTTAAGTCTCCTATTACTATTCAGATTTCTTGGTCACACCCAATTTCTAGATTTTCACCATAAGAATCATGATATAGATAAACCACGTGCTATGAATCACCAATACTTTTTCCAGCAACTTTACTCATACTCCAGAATCATATCTCATGTAGCATGCTTCCTTCAATATAATAACACTTTCATGTCTAATAATTTGTCTTATGTCCTAAAATTTTAGTTTTCTATAGTCACTTATTAAAGTCTAATAATTTTGATATAATTTTTTTGGTAGAGGCCAAAGGCAATGAAAATCTATTTTTTATATAATTTTTTGTAAATAAACTATAAATAATGTCTTAAATTGAACATACCAATATCTATGTGCATACCTAACAAAATACCATACCAAAAATTCATTCCTAATAAAAAATTAAAATTTTCAATCTTAGAAGAAATTAAACACATATCTTCCCTTTTTAATTAGGATCTTCATAATATTTTGATAATTGAATCACAAAATCTCTTATGTTTAGTGCTTGAAATGGTATTGTCATAACACTTCTAATTTTACTTTTGGGATAATGATTTGATAGAAAGCTTATGCTTATTATGTTGCTTAATTTTCTATTGTTTCGTAGATAAGGTAAATAAAGAATAAATATAATGGCATTCACATTATTATGTATAAAATGCTTTAAGATTGATGTTGAACAATTTTTTTTACTATTTAATTTTTACTTTATATATTGGACTCATTATTCTATACTGTCCTCTTATCATCAACATCAATTTATATTTTCTTCAAACATTAGTAAACTCATTAAAATAATAGTAACTAATTAATTATAATATTAATACAGTACTATGTAAAACTAGTAATTAATAATAACGAATAACAATATCTTATATTTATTAAATTTTTTTAGTTACATTACAAAATACAAATAATCATAATTAGTTTTTATGATAATATCAAATATGAAATTAAAAGTGATACATATTTTACTATATCAATAAAAAAAATATCAGTGGGTTAGATTTGACCATGAACATACTTCAAAAGACATGCAAATGATATTATGTTCTTAGAAGAAGCTATATCTATGCCTACTAATTAGGAGAATCTAAAGAGGCTAATACTAAAAGATTTTTATTAAATTTGAGATGAGATTCCACAAGAGATGAAAACACTTTATAATACAACAAATTCAACAAACAGAACATTCTTGTGTATGCTTATACAAGTATATTTGTATTCTTCCTCTTAATATTCTTTCCAGAATCAAATTATGTTTTACATAACTGATATCAAATTATTTTTTATTAAATACACACTTAAAACAATTATTTGTTCTGGTATGTATAAACATAAACCCTATTTGTGGGACATTAACATGCATGTATATATTTTATTACAATAGGGTAAGGAGTCCAAGATCTGGAACACAAAACCAAGCAGTTTTCTCAGACAACCAACTAGGTAAAAAAATGAATGAATCAGACAGCCTAGTTATATTACCAAAGTAGCATAGTGTCTATAATCACAATTTTTGTCTATAATTACATTTTATTCAATTAAACAACTTAATTAAGGATTAGTTTTAAGAAAAAGTAGAATCAACTTAATACTAAAATTAATAGTTGAATAAAATTAAAAAGAATTATAAAATATTAGGATATATTTGAAGATATTAGTGTCTCTATTTCATACCTAAAATGAAAAAGAAGAAGAAGAAAATAAAGAGAATCTATTCTGGTTAAAAATTACCCTATACTAGGGGACCCTACATATATCCAAATTTGGCAACCAAGATGGTCAGCTGAGAAAACAATGCAAACACCTTACCTAGTTACCATACAATACTGATTACAGACACAGAGGGAAGTAAATAAATTTCTTTTTTTATTTATTTAATAAATACAAATAACTTTGAGGCATTTCAAAGTTGAAGCTGGTATTGGGTTGAGTTGAGCTGAGAGAAACTCCATAGCAAGCACCAGGGTTGAGTCAGAGAGGGTCCTCTCAGACTTTTTTTTCCTTTTTTTCTTTTTAAATTATTTCTTCAATTATTATCAGCTTCTATTAATTTTCCCAGTAATTATTTTTTCCCCCATTTTTTTTCACACTCTGTTTCTTACGGATTGAACTTTGACGAGTGACCTCAGAGAAGAGTCTAGAAGGTCTTGTAAACATTCTACTTCAACCTAAGCCAACACCATCGTAGTGAATCACATCGCCGAGAGAGATGGGGCGAGGAAGGTGCTTCTTGGACATTGGCATAGGGGAAGAGCTAGAAGGAAGGATAGTGGTGGAGCTTTACGACGATGTTGCTCCCAAAACTGCTGAGAATTTCAGAGCACTCTGCACTGGTGAGAAAGGCATTGGTCCAAATACAGGGGTGCCCCTCCATTTCAAGGTCTATTATTTTTTAATTTTTTTATCTTTCTACCTTTTCTTTCTCACTTTATGAACATACCCTTCTTCTATATCTATTCAATTCTCCCTTTTCACCTCTCAAAGGTTGTTTTTTTTTGGCACTTGTTTGAGAAATGGTTTATGCCCCTGTTCGTTAATTCTTCTGAGTGAATCCTATATGCGATTTGAATGAAAGAATTGATATTTTTTTGTTACTAGAATGTAACGGGGGGCGTTCAAAATTTGATATTTTGATTGGAGCATTGACTGGGTGTCTTGTAGCTCCCTTTTCATTGCCGTGTCCTCGATGATTTTGAGAATTTTAGCTGCTCTAAGATCTGGACTTTGTAGTAATCCAAGGGTTGAATTTGAAGGTGCTTTTTATTTCCACACTTTTGGACGAAGAGTTTTGAAAAGACAGTTATGCCCTTTATTCTTTTGATTGTAGATACCTTATAATAGTCATTCAAAAAAAAATTTCCTGCAAAAGGATTCTCTTACATGTATCAGTGTTGAGGTTGTTACTGTTTATTCAATCTAAAGCTTTGTTTTTCCGGGCCGGGTTGCTTTTGAAATTCCTTAAATTATTTCTATTTGAAATATTCGTCAACTTGTTGTATAATAAATGGCAATTGCTAATACAATATCTAGGAGATATGCCAACCTTCTGGTGTTCCAGATTTTGGTTTTAAAATGATATAATAGTTAACATAGAATTTTATCTCAGCAAACAGATATTGGAAGATATGATAGTTTAAATATTAGTAATTTGCTATATTGGTCTTGAAGTATAAAAATTGTTCTTTGTTTATCTTGATTAATACTACAACAGGGAATTCATTATTCTTCTGGTGTCTGTTCTTAGTTCATTGCAAAAGTATATCTTGTAAAATGTGCTTAAATTGGGAGGAATGTTACTCAAGCATCTGTTGCCTAGTTGGCTCTGCTGTGCTATGTTTTGGTAGGCAGGTCTGAATCTGTTGGCTACTGAAGACGGTTCAGCATAACGTCAAATGAATCAAAATTTTCATGTGTCCAATGTGCTTTGTATTTAGGGATTTAGGGTATGATTGATAAATAGTTCTCGTCTCTTAGCTTATTTGTTGAGGTTCCTGAGAGATATTGGTGAGGTTGTATAAAATATAAATCTTGCTTATAATAAAGCAAAAGGACAAACAAATTTGTCTTGTTATTAACTTGCTTAATTGATTTCTTGTGTTATAGAGTTCTGACTTACAATGCTTCTTCCATAAGATATTCTCTCCCAAGAGATAAATCTGATATTAGTTCGAAGGTCAATTTCTGAAATCGTTTTAATTTCTTGTGTATTTTCAGGGATCTTGCTTTCATCGTGTTATTAAAGGCTTCATGATTCAAGGAGGTGATATATCTGCTGGAGATGGTACTGGAGGAGAATCTATATACGGACTTAAGTTTGAAGATGAAAATTTTGAGTTGAAGCATGAAAGGAAAGGGATGTTATCAATGGCAAACTCTGGTCCCAATACAAATGGGTCACAATTTTTTATCACTACTACCCGAACTTCCCATCTAGACGGTAAGCATGTTGTATTTGGAAAAGTAGTTAAAGGAATGGGAGTGGTCCGATCAATTGAGCACGTTGTGACCGGAGAGGATGATCGTCCCACTCTTAATGTAAAAATTGTGGATTGTGGAGAAATTCCTGAAGGGGAAGATGATGGGATATCTAACTTCTTCAAAGATGGAGACACCTATCCTGATTGGCCAGCAGACCTTGATGTGAGCCCTAATGAACTTGACTGGTGGATGAAATCTGTTGACTCAATTAAAACTTTCGGCAATGAGTATTACAGGGTATTGGTGCTTTCCCATGGTCCATCTCAGATTATTATTCTGATGTATTATTTCATATCCAGACCTGAAAATAATTTTGTTGGTTTTCTGATATGAATGAAATAATTTTGTTGTCAGTTAATAGTTGTGTAGTTCTTATTTTTGCGGTAGTTGTTCCTCTTTTCCTATAATTCTCTAAGGGTATAATTTATTCTGGCAGAAACAAGACTACAAAATGGCTCTAAGGAAGTATCGGAAAGCTTTACGCTACCTGGATATTTGTTGGGAGAAGGAAGGCATTGATGAAGGTATGTTGCCTTTAACTACTATTTGTTGAACTTAACCCTGCAATGCAGTGGTTATGTTATGCCACAACTGCATTTCACCTACATTTTTATATGCCTTTACAGAGATAAGTTCAGGATTGAGAAAAACGAAGTCTCAGATTTTTACAAACAGCTCTGTAAGTTGGGGAGTTACTATGTTATACTATTATATTCATTCGAGTTCTGTTTCCATATTAACTGAATTTTCTGTTTCCCACCTAATTGTTGTGTTATGGCATTGTTTCAAGGCTTCTAAATTGAAATTAGGGGATATTAAAGGAGCATTGTTGGATACAGAATTTGCAATGCGCGAGGGAGACAACAATGCTAAAGCTTTGTTTCGCCAAGGACAGGTTGTTATTGTAATTGAAGAGGTTCCTCTCAAATGTTTGAAGCTTTTGTAACCCTTTATTATGTCAGTCTGTGTTATTGGTATTTAATGTGCCTTGCTTTTAACTCTGGTATCTATGTTACTTCCAATTTATCAGGCATATATGGCCCTCCATGACATTGATGCTGCAGTTGAAAGCTTTAAGAAGGCACTGACCTTGGAGCCAAATGATGGTTAGTTATAAAGATACAATTTTGGATCTGGCCTTTGTGTCATGTACTCTTCTGTGTTTTAATTGCCGGAATATATTTGAATTTCTTGTTTATTTTAGTCAAGTTATTGCTGCAATATTGAGAGCCAGTTTCACATTTTCCTGTTTAAAAATATGAATTTAACCTTTTAAATGATTCAAGATGAAACTTAATATCCAGATGATGATAAGAGCGAAATACAGAGAAAGAAATTGAAGATAAAAATGAATATAAAGGCTATTTTACGAAATGATGTGATTTCATATGGATATTTACTAAACTTTATAGTGCAGTTCTGCTACTTCAGTAATCTAAAGTTTCCTGTAGCTTAATTGATATCTTGCTATTTTCAGCTGGAATAAAAAAGGAACTTGCTGCTGCTAGGAGGAAGGTGAGTAGGGTTCAATAGTTACAGCTTCTTCTTTTTTTCCTTTAAAGAATCACTTTTCTTTTTTAAAAAAAAAAATTGTGATTGTTTCAACTTTTGAAAATAATTAGATGGTGTAAAGATTATAAAATCAGAAGTTATTTGGAATAAATAATAAAACCAGCTGCTTTTAAAAAAATTATTTTTATGATCATGAACAAACATGAATTAGTTTTTGTTTTTAAATATCTGTAAAATAATCACTAAATTATTTTCCATCAAAAAATCACTTTTTGTTTTATCTGTAACAAACTGTCATATCTATCTAAATTGAACAAGCATTGAAGCATTATGTACTTGTTGTTGAGAATCTAAATATGGTTGTTGTTGCAGATAGCTGATAGGCATGATCAAGAGAAAAAAGCATATAGCAAGATGTTCCAATAACACTCTGGTACGTTTCCATCTCTCAGATAAATTAATGACTGACTGTGAAGGCATAAATAATTGCTGTAACAATTGCTGATGCATAGTTGCAGAAATATTGATTATCTAATCATTTAGTTCAAGGAGCAGTTCATAACCCATAACCTCTCTTTTCAGGCTAAGGAAAACACCCAGATTGTTGAAGCATATACAAATGGTAAAAGGTTCAGGCTTGAACTCTTTTTTACTAGTGTTGGGAGTGAGGCTCAGATGAAATAAAGTGGATAAGGATTGGTATTGTTACATATGAAATTTTTAGCCAACAATTTTGTCAACTTTTTCTTTACAAATTAGTATAAACTCTGAACATTTTTATTGGGTGGTGATCAATGAAATGCAATTAATATAGCTGATGGACCAAGCAATGCTCTATGTGATTTTGATATTTATTATTGGAAACTTCTTACACTGAAGGTGTAATGTTACTGTAGCGTATTTATTGGTTGGAAAACCATATATACAGATACTTTTTGTGGTTTTCAGTTTTGAGCTGAAACTAGTACATGACCTGAAAAAGTAAATTTAAATATTGAATGCATTGAATTTATATTTTAAAATTTACTAAAGATATTTTTAAACAAAGGCTTTAGATATGATTTTGGTTCTTTTATTTTTGGTTTTATTTTTCTTATCATAAAAGGAGTAGAGTATTTTTTTTTTTAAATTATTCTAAAACTATTCGGTAAAGTTATATAACGCCACGCCACGTAGCCATCATGATCACATCACTTCAAATATTATGGATCGTTGACAAATTTTGTGACCCACTCGGTTAAATCTCCAATAACCACAACAAACACTAACTTTGACCTCAGCAAACCCTATAACAATTCAATCATATTGCCCAATAATTTTAAGTTTGTTATCTTTAATATTCTTTATATATATATATATATATATATTTGGGTAAATTAATATAGTGACTGATATTTAACTTCTTTAAATATTTTTATTATTTAAAAACATATGTTAAAAATGTAAGATCAATTTATAAAATAAGGTTTGATATTAGATTTAATTAATTGATTTATAAAATAAAATTTGCACATTATATATAGTAATTTATGAAATCCATCTTAACAAAATCTTTGTGTGAATTTGTTATCTAAGAATATAATGTGACTATGGATTGGTAGGTTTGTGTGAAACGGGTTATTCTCCTCTTTGATACAAAAAAGATAAAACTTAAACCACATTCTTTTGGACTAAAAAGACTAATTTGGCAGATTGTCACCACCACATATTTCATGCCCTCACACCCTACTTAGTCAAAGCAAGGCCTATCCTATATAAACCAATTTGCTCTCACCAAACCACATCACTTCTCTGTTTGCTCATTTCCTCTCTTCTATCATCAAACCTTGTTCATTTGCTTTCATTGCTGAAACAAGAACAATAGACCCTAATATGGCCACCAAGTTTGTTCAGGGACTAGCTATATTTTTCATACTGGCCTCAGCTTTTTCTGTGACCATGGCCAACAAAGACTGGTCCTTTCCTTCTAACTACTCTGATTGGTGGTCCAGATTCGGCAACCATCACCTAAACAAGACACAGCCAGAACCCAGAAAGATTATTGTAGGTGGCTCTGAGCATTGGCACTTCGGTTATAACTACACTGAATGGGCTTTCAAGAATAACCCTTTTTACCTTAATGATACACTAGGTGAGACTTTCTTCATTATTATTAATCACAGAAACAAATAGATTATACACTAATTACAAAATAGTTTTACTCTATCATCCAATCAAAACTTCTATATATAATGAATTTGTTAACTTCTATAATAATTACCTGAAAGTCACATCATAGTAGTTACCTGACAATGTAACATATAGTTTTTAAACTCACATCATAGTAATTAGTAAAGATTTTGGTTCATTAGTGTATTCACATGCATATATATATATTGAAACGAGGGAAGTGTTTGTATATAACACACTTTCTAGCATATTTTTTTCATCATGTTCTTTATAATTGACTAAAGTTTATAAGAAATTACAAATATATAAATGGTACAGATTAAGATAATACATATCTGCGTTTTAATCTTGTTTTAGTGTTCAAGTATGATGCTCCAAACGCTACCAGTTTCCCACACAGTGTGTACATGTTTCCAAACTTCTGGAGTTTTTTGAAGTGTGATGTTAAGAGTGCTAAGATGGTGGCAAGTCCCACAGAGGGAGGAGGAGAGGGCTTTCATTTCGTTTTAAACAGGTGGCAACCTTACTTCTTTGCCTGCGGTGAGAGAAATGGTTTCCATTGCAACAATGGACAGATGAAATTTGCTGTCATGCCAATGCTTCGTCCCTTCTGGCCATGGCCATGACACTGTTTTATTCTTAATTCTATTATTTATACTTTTCAAGATATATAATGTCATGCATGACAAACTGATGTTAAATGCATATATATATAGAGAGAGAGAGAGTGAATAAATGGTGGTATTTCCTTTTAATGTTCTTAGGTGCCAACAAATGTAACTTTCTATATGCTATACACTGTTTCATTCATTTCCCCGTGTGTATCCGATTTTATCTATAACATATAAAATAGGTTTCATATTATAAATTAGTCGTGTTTAATAATATTTTTAAATTACAACGTATAGTTTACATATTGATGTATGTTTTAGGAATATTTCCACTATGATTTTAGCTATATACAATTTCTGCAAAACTTCAATAGACCACGTAACAACTAAAATTAATACCAGAACTCATGATAACAAAATAAAAAGAAATTTTTACTCTAAAATTTCTCATAAACTTTAACTTTTAGAAATGTTTAAGAAAGCGCTAAAAGAGGGTAAATAATGTTTCACATAGTTTCGTGGCTAACTGAAAAATATCTCTGTATCACATATTGCTAAAAAAGAATAGAACTTCTTAAAAAAAAAAAATTTGAAAGTTTAACTAATGAATGACTTCATTAATGTGCATGAATATACCATTTAATAGATATGAATACAATTTTGTTAGTTTTTTATTTATTTACAATATTATAACTATATTATAATATATTATATTTTGTTTGTAGATTTAATAACTTGGTCAAATCAGTGTATAGAAGATTTTTCAACAAATATATATAAAAAATAATATTAATCAATTTGTTAATGATACATATTTATCTATTTTTATTTAATAATTTCAAATTTAATTTATTTATCATAGATATAAAATAATATTTATTTTTATAAAAAAAATTTAAAAGTCATTTTTTTCAAATATTATCTAAATTTACATAATGTGTCAATATCATGTTTTTCATTTTTTTTAATCTCATTTTAAGAGAAGACTTAAAAATAAATGTTGATTAATAATTGATAAATATGTTGAGATCTGTAAAAATAATGTCGATAATTTTATATATCAACAAAAATTAACACTAATCAAATAATTCATTCAAAATTTTTTTAGTTTGATAATTTAATTTCTATCAACACCTATAATACACCTATAATAGTTGTTGCTAAAAATAATATTTAATAAAATAATAGTCAATAATAAAATGTAAATCCTTAACCTAATAAATAATAAGAAAAACGATTAATAATAAAATAATAATTTTAGTTATTTTACGAACTATTTTAATAAATATGTAAAGATATTTTAATAAACAAAATAATGTATGTATGAATTAATTTTTATTCAAATTTGTACGACTTTTAATTTTGAAACTTTGTTTGATTTAATTTATGTCTTATGTTTATTTAATTTTATTTAATTTAGAATCATAGTTTCGTTAAAAGCAAAATATGATTTCATTGATTACTAGGTAATTATTAGATTATTAATATACAACAATTTTATTTACAAACAAGATATTTTTAAAAGAAATAAAAAATATTAAACAAAGTTATCTAATAATTTTTCAGTAGATATCTATTTATAAAATTTTCAGTAAATATTACTGATTTTTTTAGTAGGTAAGTATCTACATAATAATTCAGTAAATGACGAATTATTTAATAGATATTATCTATAGGTATATTTATCAGAATTATTTAATAGATATTATCTATAGGTATATTTATCAGATATTATTTATAGATAAATTCAGTAAATATTACCAAAACTTTTAATAGGTAAATATTTACAAAATTATTCAACAAATAACTATTTACAAATTATTTAATAGATATTATATCATCTCCAGATATTAGATATTAGAAAGGAAAGGAAATCTATTATCATTCTTAAAAGATGGGAAACTAATCACCAATTTTAGGAAAAACTGTATGCTTTTGTCAAAGCCTGGAAGATTAACCAGGTGGCTTATTTGATCATCCTTTAATTATAATGGCACAGTGCAATAATTTGGAGTTATTTTTCTCATTGTTTCCTGGATTGATAGGTTGACTTGTGAATATTTTCGTTCCATGTTTTTTATAATATGGTGCCTGATTTTCTTGCCAACAAGGTTGAGATATGTGAGTATAGTATGTTGGCAGAGGAATCACCAAATTTTCTTTAAGATAAAAGTATTCAAAATGATTTTCCTTACCACAGAAGTGTGGATGTGCTTATTCTCAATGGAGAAACTAGCTATGTTCTTAGTTTCTTGACAAACATAAAGATCCGTTTCTGAAGGGGATGCTACATTTGTAGCTTCCAAGCTGAATTTTTCTTCTTGTTGAGTATGGAGGAGTGAAATCCTAAACTTACATTGGTATCTACTACACAAGGGATCTAGCACCTCGCTAGTAGAGAATATCCTGGCTAGAAGAAAGAGAACCGATTAAACATAGAAATATAGCAGAATAAAATTACAGACTCATTAGACTCTAGTCATTGCCAAATATAGTTAGCAACAGCCAAAAGTTAAGGCTCTCTGCTGAGCCATTGATTGAGAAGGCTCTAAAAAGGCTGCTGTTGAAGTGCTACTCTGCAAAATCTCAGAAAGAAATCATAAAAAGAAAAGTGATAATTGAAATCAGTATTAGGTACTATCTACTAGTGGTAGTGGAAAGTTGAAACCGACAAGTTGGCCTTACACTTGTTGCATTATATGGGTTTTCGGGAAAGTTGGCAGAATGAAGAGAAAAGTTTATCCCTTCAGGTTGGAAGCATGATTATACTGGGTAAATGGTATCAGGTTGAAATTGTGAATGTTACTTTTGTAAACTCAGATGATTAAACAACAATGGTAGTTATTGTCCATTGTGCATCTTGGATAAGGATGGCTGAGACACTGAAGATCGGCAATAGTTTAATTGAGTTATTTCTATGTTTTAAGACCATTTGTTTTGGAGTTTGAGTTTGATGAACAAGATTCTTGATTGAAAATTTTTGCAGCAGTCAAAAAGTGTTGAAATACTATTGCAGCAACAGGTACAATTATTTCGTGTACAGAAGTGTTTCTGTTTAATGACTGGTCATCATTAAAAAAGCTGAAGCAGAAGTTTTACTGTAACATTTACTTATCTTTTCTGTAATCCATCTCAATGCTGAAGTGGGGATTTTAATCTTGATTAACATTCAATCACTCGTATAATATAGGATTCATAAAAGTCATGATTTATCTTTTTGTAAAAGTTTATTGATATGTTACAGTGAGATTATGAGTTTATTTGTTGTTAATTCGGCATTAGCAAGTGTGTTTTTTTCACCTCTAAGAATTGGCATTGGCTAGATTGAGATCATCATATTTAGCCAGAAGAGATTACAATTATTCGAATCAAAATTAAACATCTTTTTTATGGTAACCTATTTGGTAAAGTTCTTTTTATCAGACTTTCCTGTTAAAACTACGCTAGTGACATAAGAAGAATTGGCTGAGACCTTTTCAGTAGCTCAGATGGCCTGCGAAAGTTCCACTCAGATTATTGAATTGTGTGCATATATCAGTTTAATAGAAATTAGACATTCTCTCCTCTAGTTTTTCTATATTGAAAATCATGTTACCAACACACGAAGCCACTATGGTATCTTGGCAAATTACCATACATCCCTCAGCTTGTGTTCCATACAAGTTAGAATAGGATAAATGGAAAGTGACACTGTACAGACACTAATTCTGGATATTTACTCACTTTCATATCACTAAAGACAATCTCCCTGAATCCCTTTTATAGTTTCAGAATTTCTTCCATTAGACAAACTTGCATGTTGTGTCCATTAGATGGTTCAAAAAAGTGAATAAAATAAGACCTACTTAATAAAAATTGTATTGTCATGGATGATAGTAGAGGAAGAAATATAATTAAAATGAAAATTATTGTGGACCTCTAACTTGGAGATTTACTTTGAAAGAACAGAAACAGAATTGAACAGCTTGTATTTTAAACAATCCTCTATCTGTATCTCACTAATTCATGGATACATCTGAAAATGAAAGATGTGGAATCTTATGCTATTCTTGTACCGGTTTGGATTTTCCCATTGGGATTGCACTCCAAATACATGAGAGATTCATATAAAAATAAAAATATGCGTATAATCTGAGCTACCTTCCTATCAACATAATCGTGGTTTGGAAGTATCAAATCGATGTAAAGCTTTGGATCGGTTGGTCAGCTATCAAACAGTATATATCTGATGGACCAATTGTGATTATTGAGTAAGTACACGAACCTGTCATTTGGTGGTTTTCTAATAGACTTACTTCTGATGCCTTTAAGCCTTCAAGTTCTATATACATTGACAACAAGGGACCAAGTACTGTTAGCAGATTAGCTGTCAAAATACCCTTTGCCTCAAAAATACTTCCTCCTCATATTTCTGGTTCAGATAAAGATGTCCTTCATAGTTTGTGGTTGGGGGAAATTTGGAATTTAAGAAAACAACAAATTCGATTTGGTTCTTTCCTTATGGCCCTACTAAATTCGAATTAAAAGTTGCAACTCAATGTCATGCATGCACCCAAAGAATATGATTGCTTAGCTTATGTATCCCATGAATTAGAATAAATATCCACCAAACTCACCACATTTTCATGGCTTTCAAGAACTTAGGTTAACCATGTTGATGCAAAAACAATGACTCATCACTGGAATTCATCTCTTCAAAGGTCATGTTTCTAATCAGACCTATCATTATGGTCTGCAATCGGTAGAAGTAGCAAATAACTGTCATAAATTAAATGGATAGATTTGATTAATTTAGTTATAGATAAATCAGAGGAATAGAAGTATATTAGGATAGCTCCATGTAGATAAAATAATGTTAAAAAAGGGTGTTAGGTGAAGTAAAGTGTATTTGTTGGGGAGGGTAGAGTGGGAGAGAGTTTCAGTGAGAAAGTTTCACTGTCGCTTTCACTGTTACTGTTAATTTGATCATGCACCTCTGCAACCCAACAACCGAAGCCACCACCGATTTTGAACTCATAAACAATAATTGTGAAGATAAATGTAACCCAGATCATAATAATAACTGTTTATTGATTAAAAAATAAAAAGTAAAAGGTTCTTAAAAATGGTGGTACTATTATTAGAAAGTGGAGAACTGCAACAAAACAAACTATTATATCTAGTGATGATGTGTTTCTATTACCATGACATGTGCATCACACGTATGCACATCAATGTGGGGACTAACCCAACTCTCACATAATTTGGAACTAGTACTCATCATCATCACTTCCTTTAATTTTTTAAATCATGATAGTGCTCATTGTTTTTGCAGGAAAAAAAAAGTGACTTTGGGATCATCACAGAAGGGTTTCATTTCAAGTAACCCAGAATGTAAATGTTAAGTAGACAATTACAATTTGTTTAATGTATTTGGGTTTAGAACATCCAAACCTTGTTATTGTGAAAAAATCATGGAGTATCTTTCTGATGTAGGTTGATTTGTCTTGGGAAATAAGCTAGGGAAGTTACTTAGAGTGAATGAGTGAGTTAAATTGAGGGAAATTTTCTGGGTGGTGTTGCAGAGGTGGGTCCACAATTATTTTACCCTTTAAGAAGCTGAGCAACTTTAAACACAAATGCATTGATTAAACCCACCACAAAGAATGGTTAATCATGGTCAAAATTGTGTCCATTTCGAAGCAATGTCGAGGGAAAAGAAACCCTCTTTCATTTGGTGGTGAACCCACTTTCATTCTTCCATCATCATCATCATCAGGGAAAATCATATTTCTAAAGTCAAATTTTATCATCAGAATATTTTAAATATAGTTATTATTGATATTATAGATATTTAAATTAGAATCTTAATGTTTATACTTATTTTAGTAATCATATAAACTATTTTAATAGTGGAGAGGGTTCAATCCAGAATGAAGAGTAGATAAGTTTTGATGATGACATGAATATTTACTCACTCTACCATACCACTAGTTTTTCCAATTAATTTAGGTGCACTTAAGAAGGAGAAATTACTATTACCTACTCTTATTTTATAATAAATAACATTTATATCTCTTTAACTTTAAAATATATTTTTATAATTTTTAAAATAGATGGAAGTAAAGAATATAACTATTGTGAATCTTATAGATTAGACTAAAAGAATCTCTGAGCACTTGTCACAACGTGTGACATGTAAAATGTAACATATAATATATTTATGATAAGACTGTGACGTTGTTCATTCAAAATAAGATTGTGACGTGTTATATTTGTATGACGTGAAAAATATATTGATAACTTGTAAAAGTGTGAAGTGTACCAATAATACAATCTTATTCATAAATAAATAAAATAATATATGTAATCTTAATATTAATAATATTAATAATATTAATAATATTAATAATAATAATAATAATAATAATAATAATAATAATAATATATTTAAAGAATGTGTGTGCTTGCACTATAGTTTAAAATGATACCATTACTACAAAACGAGTTTTTTACAACATTCTTTTGAATTGGTTATTTAATAACCATTTCAATAAAATATTCCTATAATTGTAATTTTTTTTGTACTAATAGGTTTTGAAATATATTGATTCTTTTTAATCAGGATTGTCGATGCAACCAAAGTGTTATATGAGAACATATGAGAGTACATCTAAGACCTAAAACTGGATTTTAATTGTCAAAACACAATTATATTAGTTTGTATAATAATTTCATCGTATATTACAATCAATTTTCTTTCTAATATTAAAAACAATAAAATCTAACAACTTCTAATTTTTAAAAATTATTATCTATTAATATGATAATAGTGAATTTTATAAAAAGTAATTATGGTTTAACTCACCTTTAAAACTAATTCAGTCACTTATATATTATAGTTCGACTGTGAGATTTTCTCAACTTCGTCATGAGAAATAATTAACGTGAAGAGTAATTAACGTGACTCATTAATAAGTGACTCAATCCAAGTCCAAAATTAACAATTTTGTTAACATTTAGAGTTCTTCAAATTATGTAGAAAATGATCATAATTTATTAACAAGTGGTTCAATCTACACTCAACAACCTGACAACCAATGTTCAATATAAGTGGTTGAATCTATACTCAACAATCTTATTAATTAAATTCAGTTCAGAAAGTAAGGTTTATATTTGAATTAGTGGATTTTTTCAACAAATCTATCTCCGTAAGTAAGTTAATTAATACACAATAGAGTTACGAATAAATTGAATGATACTCACAATAATTGTAGAATTTATCAACGGAAAACATTAGGAGATAAAAGTGACTTACAGTCATAGTTTTAGTAATTAATTTTTTTAATTTAAAATAATGATCACATTTTATTTTAAAAACAAATTTGATTATTAAAAAAAATTGTGATAAATAATTTTAAGTAAAAGAATTACTAGTTGATTTTTGTAATTTGTGGATTTTTTTTTTCATTATTATACATATATAAAGAATTTATTTATTTTGAAGAGAAAAATATTTTTTGTTTATTTGAATGATTTTTTTTATTTAAATCAATAACTTAATAACTTAATTAATTATGTTAAAGATTTTATCTCAATAAAAAAATAAGATATAATTAGAATATATAAATAAAATATAAATTTTATCTTAAATTAATTTTAAAAATGAAATAGATATTATTACTTATTTTTATATTATATTAAAATTTAATTAATCAATTATATAACCTAAACGAATTATTACACATAAATTAAATATAATTGAATTAATAAAATTATTAAATATAAATTAAATTATTTATTAATATATTAATATATTATGATTTATATATATATATATATATATGAGAAATTCTAATTATTAAATTGTCAATTGTTAATGATCATGTTCTAACTAAATAAAACGTAAAAAAATTCTATTTTTAAAATTAATAATTTATTAATAGGCAAATATGATGGAAATGGCAAAAATTTGTGCTATCTTGGAACGTTGGGATGTGTATGATAGATGGGCATGGAAGGTTCCATTTTGTGCATGATAAAAAGATACGTATCTGTTCCATAGAAGAAATCGACGCATTGGTGTTTCCCTTGTCTCTTAATAGTGGTGCCTTAAGTAAAATAAGGTTTTTCTCAAAAGCTAAGTAAGGAATAAATGTAGATTATCCTATTCATAATCATGTTAAACCATTCTTCAATATCAGTACGGATACTTTCATCTTTCATGTTCATGTATTTCCTTCTTTGAAGATAGGGCCTCTTTTCTTCTGTCGGTTCCTCAAACTCCATCCTTCCTCATCAAAATAATGGATTCAGACAGTGATGGAATAGACCATTCTTTACTTCCTTTTATGATAACTACAACTATAATCTCTTTAACAACAATTTTAAATCATTCATCTCATTCAAATTTCTATTCAAATCCATCTCAGTGAAATCAAATTTCTCTCCTATTATCTAAAAAGTGATTATATACCTAAATTATATTCAAAACTGATTTAAAAGGTGAAATTTACATCTCATTTATATATTATAATTTGGTCTTATTTTTAGTCAATGAGGAGTCATTCCCAACTCGAACGTGATCCGTTAACAGGTGATCAAATTTAAATCTAACAATTTTACTAACAATTAATACTTACATAGCGGTCTGTTAACAACTTTGTTAACAATCAAGACTTCCCATGTAAAAGGGATCATAATCTATTAACAGGTAACCTAATTTAGACCCAACAACTTATTAACCAAAATTTAATATATTAACAAGTGCTAATAATCTTGTTAACTAGCTTCTGATATCATATAAAAAGTTATTATAAACCTAACTTATTATAGTTTATACTTCATTTATATATTATAATTAAGTTTGATATGAAATTTTACCAACATATTAAAATTTAAAATTTGATTTTCATACATCATTAGTTGAAGCAATTTATGTTATCGATCAATTAAATAATATACTAGTTATAAGTTTTAGTATAATTATCACAAAATGAACAATTTTCAATCATAACATGGTTGATTCGAATTTTAAAAAGTCTTAGTACACCATCCTTTTCATTTTTGCAGTTTCTATACATTATAATTAAATTCTTATTATGTTTTTCAATTATATTTTACTCTTGTTTTAAAATTGAAAACATTTTAATATTTAAATTATATTTTATTAATTTTTGAACTATTCACTAAATCAATTTTTAAAATTAGTGAAAACTTTACTATTTTAAATTTAGATTTTAGTTTATTTTCTACTTACTTTATTAACTAATTCTAAAATATATCATGACTATTAACAGTATTTAGCTTTTTCAATCCAAAACTATAAATATCAATCAACTATATTTGATGGTTACATTGATATTTAATACGTTGTATAACAATAAAATTCTCAACAACAAAAAATTATTTCAATTATCATTAAACAAGATTCGACAATTCTTTTTATTTTTTATAAAATTATTTCGAATTTGTGATACATCCAATTTAACATACCAATTTAAGGCATGTTTTATTGATGGTAAGCTATTTGATAGTAAATGGAGATATCTTTTATTGAAAATATCTTTTAAGAATTTGCAATTGCATTATTTAACAAAAATTTAATATTAAAATATGTAGTATTTTAATTTTTAGGTTAAATATGAATTTATTTACATATATAAGATTTTCCAAACCTAGATTACAACCTTCATAAAAAGGAAATTGAAAATAAATTCTTTTATTTAATTAGAAAGTAATGAAATTAATGAACCTTCACAATCATATTCACTCAAATAGTGAAATTTGTTAGAGAAGTCACTTAAACCAATTTATTGAATATTGTTGAGTTATCTATCGATTTTGATGTAACTTGATCTTTAGTGTAACTTGGGTAACATTAAACAAAAATTGTTTTGCTAAATTGCGTCAAATGTTTAATGTTAGATTCTTGAGTAACAACTAGATATTCAATCTCACTAACACTAAATAAAAAAGTTCCAATTTGTTGTTGATCATTAAAATAATGTATTCATTCAAATGGAAGGTCAAAAGAAAAACATTAAGTTGATTTGATCTCATGCAAGATCTCCATTAATTTTTACAAAAACAATAATAGATTTTATATGGATTATAAGCTTCGATATTATATGATATCTCTTCTTAATATTATGAAATTCAATTCGAAGTTATCGAGATTGTATTTTAGTAGAAATGTTGAAGTTATTGTAGATCTTGTTTTGTATCTAAAATACATATGAGAATAACTTGTATTAAGATCAAGAAAAAAAAATAATGATTAGACCTTATGAGAAAAAAATAATATTATAATTTTTATTTTTATGTAGAATTTTTCAAACTTAAATTGTAATTTTCATTGAAGAAAATTCAAATATTTTTTTTATTTAACTAGAAAACAAAAAACTTCATCTACCTTCAAAATAAAATTATCTTATTATTGAATTTTTCATCAATTAAATATTAAAAATATAATTCAACTACGTTAATAATTATATTTGGCTTTACAACCTTTATATATCATGTAAAAAAAATATTAAAAAGGAAAAAGTATAAATTAAGAAAATATATCCTTCTTAAATTAATAATTACATAAAATTTCTATATATAAAATTATAAAAAATGTTACACTAACAAAATAACAAATTACAAAAATTTAATTAATTATAAGAATAAAAGATTATATCATACTTTAATATTCACAAAAAAAATAAATCTCTCATCTACAAAAACATATCCTATATTACCCTTTAAAAAATCTGTTTTTGTTTGTGAGAGAATAACATTACATTTAACAATTTTTTATTAACAAAAAAACAGAAATAATTTTTTTTTAAAAGATAAAAAGGAACATCATTATATTTGAAAAAACCACTTATTTAAATATTTTATTTTCTATGTATAAGAATTTGTTTTTGCAATAACTCATAAAATTTATTTATTGACACTCACACTTAACTTTTGTAAATTTACTTTCACAATATAAATCTGAACTATAAATGAAATCTTAAAGTAGAGTACAATGAAGAATAGTTATATTGAATTGAAGAGAAAAGATAAAAGCAGTGAGTTTGTATGTATGGATGGTAATGGCATTTAAAATTAGGAAGAGATTGCTTATTGATTACTCCCTGTAATTTGCTGAGAGAAGTTGGCCCTGCACATGGGTGAGAACCTCCAAGTCGTGTTGCTCAGGGAAATTCATAAAATTTGTCTTGCGTGCATTGTTAAATCCATCCTTTGCATGTGAACAACAAATCATATGCTACTCGCAAATCAAGTTACTTCCATGTACCGGATCCGTATCTGAGTCCCAAGATAAGAGAACAGATCTTACACACTATTCATCTCATAAAATATTAACAAATTTTAAGTTGGCCCCTCCAAAGTTAAAGAAGCCAAATCCAATCAAATTATATCTTATTATATCTTTCAATTCAAACTGCATTCACTTTCTGTATTAGCCAAATCTATACACAAGCTGTGTTGTGTTCTGAGACTTTTTTGACAGCATACTTTCTTTCTCTCTTTACTGGTTTATGAGTAAAAAATGGTTTTCAAAAGGTGATACGTGTAATTTCAGTGTTGCTTATTTATGCATAAGGTACATTTTATATCATCTAACAGCATGATATTAAACTGTCGCTGTTGTTCACTTCACAGTTGGAAAGGGAATAGAACATTTGGTCTGATTTCTTGTTTAAGCCAAACAAAGAGAGATGGAGCATGCCCAAACTATTTACAAAAAGTGGTTAATGAAGTCAAGAATATATTAAAGCTCTTGAATTGGACTTTACTACAAGCGAATAACAAGTGGTATCAGCAGATACCAATAAATAAGGTGTTTTGTTTTAGTCAAATATATAGTATGAGAAAACAAAATAAAAAGGGAAACTGAAAGATTTTTCTCACTCAACCAATGGTTTATACTGTTTAATTCATTAACCATTCAATAAAACCTATATATATTTATTAAATGATAAATGGTCCTTTTTTATTTGTTCATCAGTTTTTGCAGTCTTTGGCTCATTCATTGTGACAATAATCAATTAAAAATAAAAAATTTTCTTAGTTTCTATAATAAAAGTATATTTCTCTTGGTACGGCATTGTTGGTGATCAGTCAAAAGGGGGAACAATATGTAGCCAAACCTGTGGCAAGAAACAATACAACCCCCCTTTGCCATCTTCTCACCTAAGCACATCACTGTTCTCATTATCATCCTCTTCCTCGTTAATTCAATTTCAGACCCTTTCTCTTCTCTCCTTAGCTACCTTTCTTTACTTCCCAATTCAATGAACACCCAAAACCCAATACTCACGTGCATGCCACGTGTCGAGTGAAATTACCCTCCTTCTTCTTCTTCTTCTTCTTCTTCTTCATCATCATCTTCTTCTTCCACTGCCCCACAAATCCACTTCTACCCTCTTTAAAACCCTCTGCAAAGTTCGAATCTTTAGCAGAAAACAACAAGACCCAGAAGAAGCTTCTTCGCAATGGCGTGACCAATGATTGAGTAGCTCAGCTTCTGTGATCTTTCAGCAATGGGGGTTTGCACATCGAAGCCGCAGAAGCCGAACCCTTACTCGCTTCGCGAGGCCGAAGGCGACCCTTCGCAAATCCCGAAAACCCCAGTTAGTCCCGCCGCCGCCGAGAACCACCGCCGGAAAGATGACGTCACCGCCGGGAAACAGTCCCCCTTCTTCCCGTTCTACAGCCCGAGCCCCGCGCGCTTCCTGAAGAAGTCCCCGGCACCGGCGGGAGGGAGCAGGAGCGCAACTTCCACGCCGAGGAGGTTCTTCCGGCGGCCGTTTCCTCCGCCGTCGCCGGCGAAGCACATAAGGGCGGTGCTGGCGCGGCGGCAGGGGAAGAAGGCGGCTGCGGCGATACCGGAGGAGGGGGAGGATGGTAGTGGAGGTGCAGCGGATTTGGATAAGAGGTTTGGGTTCTCTAAGGAGTTCACTAGTAGGTTGGAAGTTGGTGAAGAAGTGGGTCGAGGGCATTTTGGGTATACTTGTTCTGCTAGGTTCAAGAAGGGTGAGCTTAAGGGTCAACAAGTGGCCGTTAAGGTCATACCAAAAGCAAAGGTTAATTTTTTTATCTTTAATCCTAATCTTAATCATCATGTCCTCTTCTCCCTTCCATGTCGTGCATCACTTGGTACACTCGGCAGTTCTGAGATTGTCGTTGATTTCCCACTAATTTGGTCGTTTGCTAGAGAAAAGTTGAGGTTTTATGTCGTTTCGATGATTTATATATATAAAGGAATTAAGGCTCATTTCACCTCTTTTGTTGCCAGATGACAACAGCAATTGCTATTGAAGATGTCAGGAGGGAGGTGAAAATATTGCGAGCTTTGAATGGACATGGCAATTTGATACAGTTCTATGATGCTTTTGAAGACCAAGATAATGTCTACATTGTAATGGAGTAAGTTTGGGATATTTGTTTCTATTTTCTCTTCAAAATTATATTGTAGCTGGAGTTTAACAATAACTTTTCTTTTAGTTCAAATAAAATATCTTATCGTTTTTTTGTTTATAGACTACCCATTGCTCGTTGATTTATTTTGCTTTATAATGATTTGGTAATTAGCTGGATCCTATTGACGTTTCAGGTTATGTGAAGGGGGGGAGCTCTTAGATATGATATTATCAAGGTAATTTCATTCAACACACCTGCTTACTTTTTATAATAATAAGAAAATTGACCTGTGGATTTGTACCTTGCCACCAACTAATTGGTCTGTTTCTTCTTTAGAGGAGGGAAATACTCAGAAGATGATGCAAAGGCTGTCATGGTGCAGATACTAAATGTTGTTGCATTTTGTCATCTTCAGGGTGTGGTGCACCGAGATCTTAAGCCAGAGGTGAGCTTATTTTTATACAATTGTTTCAATGGTTAAACCCTCTGAATCTGCTACATTTTCAGACTCATCTAATACACTAGCTAGGCATGGAAATGGTAAGCGGGGGGGCATGGGTAGGTTACCCATTTGTAACTGATTTTACACCCCCTCCCCAAAGAAGCCCCTCTCTCCATTATTCCTGTGTCACAGGTAAAATGTTTGATAAAGCTTACTAACTTTTCTGCATGAGGAAGCTAGATTGGATTTTGGACTAGATAGCCTTTAATTTGTATTTCTGTTTCCTTTTACGGTTTTGTTTGATTTTTTTTACCTTCTGGGATCAAACATCGTTCAGTTGCAGTATATAGGTCAATATAAGCCATGAGTATATGACCTAGTCACCAGGCACTAGCTCAAGTATTAGCTTATTTGATACAGGTTTTGGTGGTTAGAAAATAGAGTAAACTATAAATAACAGCAAAGAAAAATCCATAAAGAAATTATTTTTCCATATAAACCCCTTGTTTGTAGGATATACATATATATAGGTTAAATTGACTCGTTGAATATGAATTTGAACTTGGACACTATTGCATATTGTCTAACCCCCTTGCATTTTTCTTTTCAGAATTTTTTGTACACTAAAAAGGATGAAAGTTCTGAGTTGAAAGCTATAGACTTTGGGTTATCAGATTTTGTCAGACCAGGTCTTCCTTTATAAGTTCATACTTGGTAGTTGGTAGTAGTATACTTTACCTCACTAGAGTTTGGGAATGATCTTGTTTGTATTGCGACTTACAGATGAAAGGCTTAATGATATTGTTGGAAGTGCATACTATGTGGCGCCTGAAGTTCTCCATAGATCTTATAGCACAGAGGCTGATGTGTGGAGTATAGGCGTGATAGCATATATTCTTTTATGTGGTAGTCGCCCATTTTGGGCTCGAACAGAATCTGGTATTTTTAGGGCAGTTCTGAAAGCTGATCCTAGCTTTGATGAAACACCGTGGCCATCTTTGTCTTCAGAAGCAAAGGATTTTGTCAAACGATTATTGAATAAGGACCCACGCAAGCGGATATCTGCTGCGCAGGCTCTAAGTGAGTTATTTTTTCTTACCTCTAACATCGTAAGATATTTTTCAAGCTGCCACCAATAATCTTGTCCTTGCAGGTCATCCTTGGATACGGAATTACAGTAATGTAAAAGTTCCACTTGATATTTTAATATTTAAGCTCATGAAGACATATATGAGATCATCATCCTTACGCAAGGCTGCCTTAAGGGTGCGGATTTCTGTCCACAAGTATTTTCAATTTAATTTTCTCCAGTAATTGTACTAATTAATTTTATTTGTCTCTTTGGCAGGCCTTGTCTAAAACATTGACTGCAGATGAACTCCATTATCTGAGGGAGCAATTTTCATTGCTAGAACCAAGCAAAAATGGCAGCATATCTTTAGAGAATGTTAATAAGGTTAGTCGTCACATCTATGTTTATGAAATTTATCAGTGTTAGATTCCACAAGTTTTTCTTATTCACATTTTCTTGGCAGGCCTTGATGAAATATGCAACAGATGCCATGAAAGAGTCTCGTATCCCTGACTTTCTTACCTCGGTAATAATACCATGTGTTCCGTGTTTATAGATAGATATATTCCTTAATTTGATTTGTTTCTCTCTTATATGTTCCTTTTATTTCTCCCTTTTTTATGACAGCTGAATTCTTTACAATATAGAAGGATGGATTTTGAAGAGTTCTGTGCAGCTGCATTAAGTGTGCATCAACTTGAAGCTCTTGATCGTTGGGAACAACATGCCCGCTGTGCCTATGAGCTTTTTGATAAAGATGGAAACAGGGCAATTGTCATTGAAGAGCTTGCTTCAGTAAGTTAAAAAAGAACATTTCACTCTTAGACTATTAGTGATTATTCTTAGTGCTGCATTTTCCTATTTTCCTTTAGAACTGATTTATTTGTGTGTGTGCTTGTAATTGATGTAGGTTGTAATCCCTTCTTTTTTCAAGAGGGGAGGGGGTAGTTACAGAAAATTTATTAGAAAGATCAGAAAGTACAACTAAAGGAGAATAAAAGGAATTCTCCACAGACCGTAGGGAAAGTAAAGGAACAAAAGAAACTAAAAACAAATGGTGGGGGGTAGTTGCAGAAAATTTATTAGAAAGAACAGAAAGTGCAACTAGTGGAGGATGAGGAATCCACCATAGAGAGTAAAGAAATTTAAGAAACTAAAGAACCGAAAAGTAGATGTATTATAGCAAGGCTGTCCAATCTACCATTGTGCCATAAAGATGCTTGGCCATAAACACCACCCTTTCCTATACTAGGTGAAGAGACTAAACACAACTTTAAAATTCATGCATGGCTCTCCAACCAAATTCAATAAAGGACTTCCAAAAATAATTGAGTAACTATATCTGATGGCGTCTCTTGCATAATTTAATGCGTATATACACTTTGTATCTGCCACTTTGTATTTATACAAAAGAATTTGCACTTACCTGCCACTGATTACTGCTGGCTCTGTCAAGAATATACTGATGTGAGTCTTGTTAATTATAGGGAATCAAGAAAATTTATAATTACAATTTGTAACTATTTAGTTCATGAGTATATATGACTAATCCCCATCATATTTCTTCCAAATATTGTTTTAGGAACTTGGACTTGGTCCCTCTATCCCTGTTCATGTTGTTCTTCATGACTGGATACGCCACACCGATGGGAAATTAAGCTTTCTTGGGTTTGTCAAATTATTACACGGTGTATCTAGTCGAAGCCTTGCGAAGGTTCAATAAAATTTAAAGCAGAAGCCTTATGTGGCTCGACCATATTTGGATTTATGTCTAGTTCGCGCTGGAAGTGATTATTGTCTTGTTGCTATCTGAAGCTCTTGCTAGCACACCCATTTAAAAAAGTACAGGTTCATAATGAAATGCAACTCTGATTCTTTTGAAGGAGCTCAAATTGTAAAATAGTCTACAGATCGTTGGTTTAAGATTTAATATATGAATTGTAGAATTAGATTAGCTTTGTCTCGATGGGTGGTAATAATTTCCTGTCACCTGTATTAATGAGAATGCTTTTGTATAACCATACGTTTGTGAGTCTTAAGATTTTAGTCTTAACTTTATTATATGTTGTGTTGTGTGGGTGTACTTTACATTCTATGAAGCAATTACTTTCCTGATACCTTGTCTAGGTGTGAATGTAGTCGATTTTAGCTGTTTAAGAAACTAAAAAATTAGTGGAAGCTGCTGACCGATTCCAAATGTTTGGAATGAGTGAAAAATGTACACCACGATGCACATTCCGAAAATCTCACTGACTAGTGGCCCAGTCAATCGTGTCGTATCTATCAATTTTATTTCTACTTTGAATATTTTACTTCGATATTTGTGTTACTCGGTTTACGTACATTTCCGATTGTACATTCTCAAGTATATAGTTACTGCATTTCCGTAGTTGGTCGCGTCTAGGAAACAGAGGTATTGGTTGTATTATGGCGTAACATGTAAAATGTGCAGTCTTAGCCTTTCAAATTTTTTTTTTTGTTAAAAAAAGTTATATTAATTAGGACGCTAAAATATTTTGAACTATCAGAATAGTACTGCGGAAAGTGCAGCACGTTTCATTCATTACTATTCTGCATCGACTTTAGAAAAACAAGTTTCATGAAAAACCTATTCACATTTTTCTTAATCTTTCTACATGTATATATAGCTATCAAACTATAAATAAGGTCGACGTCTGCGAGTTTATTAAAAATAAACCAAATTCGAAAGACTATTACTCTTTCATGTGATAATATTAAGTTTGATGATGAATGGATAACTGATAGAGAGAATGTTGAAGTTAAGCAAGAAGGTTGGAAATGTTAACTAAAACAAATTTATATGATTTAACTCTAAACGTAGATTTTGATAATATCAATTTGATGCCAATATTAATGCACACTTCTCATATGAAGAAGAGTTTGACTGTGATGAAAACCTAGGGAAAGATTTCATTATAGAATTAAATGGAACATATAACATAAAAGACATTTATAAGTTGGTCTAGTGTATGAACTTATCTTTGTTCTGAACTATTTTCTCTTTCAGGTAACGTTTTGGGTACCTGCTTGTAATTGTGAGTAGCGTTATGCGATGATTTTTCACATCAATATGGAAAATATAATTTTGTATCTTTTGCATCAATTGTTGATTTGATGTAAATTTTTCCTTCCTCAACCCAATACCAGACGCATGGTATCTCATTGAGATGTCTGATATCTTAACGATAGAAAAGATGGTGGTAAACAATATTTGTACCATGTTACACCAGTATATGGACCAAAAAAACAATATTTGTACCATGTTACACCAGTATTTGTACAAAATCAAACGCCTAAAAATTACATAGATATTCATTTCAAACATTATGAAGCTAGACTGACGCGCACAACATATTATCATCAAATACATCAGCTTAACATATTGAAGCAGCAGTCTATCGGTTTTGTACAGCAATAAACGAATTTAAGAGGTTGGGGATTAAACACCGAACAACCCCTAAATCAAACTAACAAAAAGTAAACAAGTTTTAACCTGGAAGGAGGAAGAAAGGATGTAAAACACGAAACCAAAAGGGGGAAAGTATGACGGCAGACAATAGCATTAGATTTGAAACTAGTCTGAAACATTTAACATTTCATATACGAAAGAAAACAATGTTAGTAGTTCAGTCCTCCACATTCACAAGACGAGAGGCATGGCATTACAGTTAGACAGCGCCACCAATCTTATCATGTATTCTAATTCTACACCTGATTACCAACAACAGCAAGCTGAGAAGTTATTAAAAACTAAAACTAAAACACACTTCTTGTCATAAAACACACAATGATGAAGTTGCTGTCATGGGAGGCGTTGGCAGTTATAATAGTAAAGAGGGGATAAAGTAAGGAAGTACTATCTTGAGGAAAGCTTGTGGTGCAAATCATCAGCAAGGGCTTGCCTCAAACTTTCCCCAAAGAAATAAAAAGATTTCTCGCTGTCCATTACCCTGGGCGGAGGTCCACTCTCGTCGGGCTCCTTCCACAGCTCGGGTTCCGGTTCCCTAGCAATCTGGCAGAGGTTGTGCAACACGCAACAGGCGACGATGGTTTGGGGGGCGTGATGGACCCCGGTGTTCAAATCCTGAAGGATCTTCCACCTCCCCTTCAGAAGCGCAATGGCCTCCACCACAACGGACCTTCCCTTCATCAGCATTCCATCGAACAGGTTCTGCGCAGGGGTGCCCATCCCGCTGGGGGAGAAGGGGGTGAGGAGAAAGGGTAGGAGGGGGAAGCACCAGTCGCCAACCACGTAAGGCCTGACGTGGTTGCCGCGGACGCTGATGACCTTGTCCCAGACGACGTCGCCGGAGGTGAGGCGGTGGTAGAGGAGGCTGTCGCGGAAATGAGTGGCGTCGTCGGTGCCGCCGGGGGCCTTGACGCAGACGTCCCAGAAGATCTTCTTGTGGTCAGATACGACCTGGAGGAGTAAAGAGGGGTAGCCGTAGCGGCAGCGGTAGGTGTTAGGGTTAGGGTTGTTGTTGGGGGTGGAGCGGAGGTGGACAGGGGTGGTGTCGATGGCGCCGCACATGTTGGGGAGGGAGGTGAGTTCCTCGAAGGCCTGGGTGGTCTCGAGGAGGCGGCGGCGGCCGACGGGGATTTTGATGAACTCGGGGTAGAGCTTGGTGGCGAGGAGGCGCGTGACCATGTTGGTGATTTTGGAGACGAGGTAGGGGTCGAGGGAGTAGCGGGCGGCGAGGGTTTTGGCGGAGAGGCCGTGCGCGAGACGGGAGAGGACCATGGCAACGGCGTAGTCAGAGGGAAGGGAGAGGTTGGAGAGGGCGATGTGGGGCTTGAGCTTGTCGACGACGGTGGTGAAGACCGGGTAAGAGAGGCCGTAGAGGGAGCGCCAGTGGGCGTCGCGGAGAGGGGCTTCGAGGGACCAGATGTGTTCCGTGGAGAGGGCGCGGAAGGCGGAGACGGAGTAGTCGGAGGAGGCGTTGTTGGCGGTGGTGTTGTTGTTAGGGTTGTTGTTGGTGGTGTTGGCGGTGGCGTTGGGGTTGGGAGGGGAAGAGGAGGGGCGCGTGGAGGCGACGTAGGAGAGGACTGAGGCGATGGTGAAGAAGAGGAGGGGGGCGATGGAGGAGGAGTGGAGGAGGGAGGAGGGTGTGGCGGTGGTGGAGGAGAGGGCGTCGGAAAGGAGGGAGGTGGTGGGGTCGAGGGAGTTGTGGAGGTGGAGGAGATTGGATAGCATTACCAGGAAAGATTGATCCATTCCCTTTCTCCCTCCCTTCCAATTCCTCTCACAACTCCTTCTCTTCACAATCAAATTAGGTCAACAATCAAATTAGATCCCTTTCTCTTCTTCTTTTTCTATTTTCTGTTTCTATCTTTACTATAGACAAACAAAAACCTAGAACCATACAAAAAACTTCTTCTTCTTCTTCTTTTTCTTCTTTTCTGGTTCGGTGCTAACTCACACCTACTACCCCTTTGCACTTTGCACGCTCACTTCACTACCCTCCCCACTACTCCTATCTTTTTTACATTCTTTTATTTTTATTTACCTACCTCCAAACCCTCCCACATCCCTTTAACGTCATTTTTTTCTTATAAAATATTTTTTTAAACTTATCTTAATTTTTCATATTTTTCTCTCTCTTTCATACCATCCGTTATTATTATTATTCTTATTTTAAGATTTCATAACAAATTTATTTGAAATTTTACTGCAAATTGATTTGATTAAATCAGTAAAAGATAAAGGATAAATTAGTTTATCTTTTATAATTTTCATTTACCCTCTTTGAATGGAAACAATTCAGAATTTGTAGTTAATTGATTAAATTTGTTCTATAACAGTAATTATTTTTTCAGAAAAATATATCCCACAACTAAACCATATCCCTTTTATTTACCCACCATGAACCTCTTTATTATTTCTGTTTAGAATTCGACTCTCCAAGATACGAACTTTGAGTTCCGTTACCAGAAAATTGATTGAAATTTTATCCTTTGAAAGTCGAATTTTGACATAAATTTATGTTTTTTTTTTAATATTTTCGTAAAACATGAGCATGTCTCAGGATAACAACATACGGTATCATCATCTGAATCACCCAGACACAAACAAGGTAAAAACATCCCCAGACAAGATAATACCGCCACCGCCACCGCCACCACCAAATGTGCCATATAAATGTTCCCCATAAGAATTTCTAGGGAAGAACAGAATAAAAAGTTGAAGACCTAATTGGATCCAAAACAACCGCAACACAAATGAACAACACCAATTCCTCACCAAATCCTGTGCTCCATCCTCATGCTCAAGACTCTCCCTTCTGTGATTTTAGTTCAATGAAAGGAATGAGAGAACCCAAGTCAGAGACAGTGAGAAAGTAAGGATCTTTTTGGTGTGAGGGAGAGTGTTTCAACATTAATAGGTAAAATAAGTGAATTGGCAAGCCAAAAATTAAGTCAGGATTCGACCCCGTTGAGTCGAATTCCTACTGGTTTCCAATGGCTGTGGATGAAAACATAGTTCAATATTTAGTTTATGGCGAAGCTGAATTGTGAACTTGAACAGTGAATGGGTTGGATTTGAGAAATAATATGACAAATGGCTGGTTTTGGGAAATTCTTTTGGAACGAATTTATTGGGAAAAAAATTTCTTCCGTAATTTATTAATCAATGAATTTAATTAATTATGTAATATATATATATATATATATAATCAAAACAAATGAGATGTAATATATTTTTTAGATATTGTAATTATTTGTATTTTAATAAATTTAATTTTTACTTTCACTTCAAATCAGTCAAAGCTTTGCACCAAAATTCATGGCATTTAGCAGAGCCTTGCATGTTGAATAAGATATTTTTTAGTGACTATCAATTTCATTATTCATGGATGCTGTCCACCACATTCAAACTCACTCGATATTCTTCACTTGATTTGAAGGAATAAGAATTATGTAATGCATAGGAGAGTGTAAGTAGGGAATGATAATTGTATAATGTGCAGTTAGCAGGAAAAATAGTAAAACATTTTTTGGAATGTGAAATTGCAAATACGATATGAAATATGTGTAACAAATGGATAAGTATTTACACATATAAATCAGATGGTGTTAAAAAACATATGTAACAACATTATTTGTTTATAGTGATTTTGTTTAAAAGAAAAAAATTAATCAATAATACAAATTCTGTTATTTTTTGTTAGTTATGGTTTGCATCACTTTTATCTTTTTAATATTTTTTATTTGAGAATGAAAAAAGAAAATGAAAAATCCAGAAAAAAAAAAATCTAATATCTTTTCATCTTATTTTTTTTAAGTTTCATTATGGAATAATGAAGACTAACAAAAAAATAAGAAATACAAACTATAATCAAAGAGAAACTACATTATTTCTATCATATTGGTTAAGTTTGTTTCTTTAAACAAAATAATTTTTAAAAAAACATATATATATTATCCTATTTTAAGAGAATTCATCACTTAAAAAATATTAATAAAAAATAAAACCAAAACAAAAATAAAAAATTCATTAAGAAATAAAATTATAGTATTTTGTATGATTTGTATTGATTTCATAGTAAATGAGCACATTTTAAGAGATGTTGCATTAGTTTATTAAAATGCGTGCAAAGTCAATGATTTCGGCTGAAGGTGACGCGTGTCTCCTGCCTCCACCTACACCAAGGGGCCATGTTTGAAGCTTTCCAAGTTCTATTCCAATCAGCTACCATTTATTTGATGTGATTAATATCATAAATTTTATTAAAAAATATTATTAATGTATTAACTTTATCTTATTATTAATAATTTCTAAATTTATTTTTGTCATTATTCATAAAAAAACATACATATTCATAATAATATATATATAACTAATAAAGGAATAAACTGATTCAAATTAATGTAAAATCCCTTTAATGATCTAAAAAGTGTACTATGTAGAAATATAAAATATTTAATTTTTTTTATTTATATATGTGTGTGAGTTGTGAAACTATTAAGTGGTTTTAGTTTTGAAAAGATAAATCTCTTCTCTTTTATGTCTGTATTGGAAGTAATTTAACATATCTTAAACTAGTATATTTTTTTAATTTTAAATTTTCTTGAAAAATATAATTTTTGTAAGGTAAAGAAAACTAGTTTAGTTTTTAAATATTACTTTATGTTAGAAGACATAAATTAATTGAAATGGTATTTTGATTGAAATTTTATCTTGAATGTTGAATTAGATGGCATGATCAACTTGATTCAATTACTCTTAATCTTTAGAAGGATATGAATAATGGTATTGAGTTGGTTTGGTAAAAATATTTAATATTGAAGTGAAATTGATGAATTTGTTGAAATGCCATGGTTAGATTACAGGGTGAAGATTTGATAGTTTTTGAGTTTTGTGATGTTAGAATTTGAATAATAGAAGCCAGATAGAAAATAAAGTTTAAATTGAAGTTTTGTACATGCATTTTTTTTTTTTAATGTTTAGTTTGTTTGTTAAGTAAAATTTTTGAAACTTGATATCCAATTGGCTAAAATAGTTTCTAGTTGAAGTAATATTTTATGAATTGAGATTATTGAAGATTATTTGAGAAAATAGAAAAGGTTTAATGGTATATGAATTATGAAAAATATTTATTTACTATTATTGAAAATTGTGAAATGTGATATATTGAAATGAAATTGTTAGTAAATTACGGAGTTGTAGTTGAATTACAATAATTTTTGAATTAGGGTTATGCATTTTTTTTTATTTTAGTGTTTAATTGTTATGTTGTAAAAATTTAAAAGTTTTACAACAGGTTTGATTTGGAACAAATTTAAGTTAATAATGAGTTGTTTTTTTTTTTAAAAATAAAGTTTAGATTAATTTTATATAATTTTTAACTAATTATCAGTTGACGCTCAAGACTTGACCTCAACCCAAGGATTAGCGATTAATCCCAATGGCTAATCTAATGTTTTAATTCAAAATTTTCTAATTTTTTTAAAGTTATTTTAAAGGTTTTAAATTTCTCGTCAGAGTCAAAGGAACGCGATTTTAGCTGAGTATGCCTTTTTTTTTAATAAAAAAAAACGATAGTCTAATCAAATTCTAATTTTGTTAATAACAAAAAGATGAAACTTTAATATAGTTTTAATTTTGTTAATAACAAAAAGGATGAAACTTTAATATAGTTTGTAATTTCATAAATTTTGGGATGTATCACATTTTGTAGTTTCTTCTATAGGAGATATAAAAAACTGAAGTGTAATTTATTCTATATGCAATTCCATTTTTTCCCAAAGAAAAATTGGGAAATTTAGTTGTATAACATTATGCTATGCTTAAACTTTAGGAAAATTTAGTATTTAGTTTTATAGAATAGGAAATAAATTGGGAAAATGCAACATAATTATGGGAGAGAGAGTGAAGTATATAGTTTACTTAAATTTGACCCCACCTTATCTTTCAAATATGTTTGAAAAGTCTTAAATTAAAAAAACTAGTTCAAAAGGTTGAAATGAAATAAAATACTGTGTTTGAAAAGTCGTTTAAATTATGTCCAAGAAAAAAAATATATCATTTCAGCATATCTATAATTTATTAGTCATCATCTTATATATATTTAACTTAAAATCAATTTAATAATAAAGTTGATAAAAATTATCTCAATTTACTTATAATTCCATTCCCTCAAATAATCAACATTTTTTCCTTTTTTTAAAAAATATATTCCTCTAGAAAACAATGTTGAAACACAATATTCCAACATGATATGATGAACACTTCTCCCAAGCAAAAAATTGAACCAGTAAACTCATAACTCCATATTTTCAAACACATTAAGCAATAGAATTGAATATGGTATTGAATATAATATTATCATTATACTTACATTATAAACACTCACATTTTAAAAATATTTATATGATATTTACAATATGTTAAATATGTTAAATATATTTTGTATTTAAAAAACATAAATTAATGTTAAAATGTTATATCTTAACGTCAAACAAAATGTATCTATTAAATATAAATATATTATACTGAATAGATTTTCAGTATCATATGAATACCCTAAAAATTAGTGTTCATATTCATAATAATATTAATATTAATTATGTGCTGCATTATAGTGTCCAAAGTGAAATCAATAAAGTAGGAGAGAAAAATGGTAGTAGCTAAGAAATTATAGAGCTTCATAATCATTAGGGTTTCCTCTTCCATCGACAGAACTTCCCTTTACATAAAGACAGCTCTGCATGCATGGCTTCTTTGGTCTTCTTTCATTTTTTTCCTAAAAAACATTTTCCTTTTTTTTTTCTTCAAAAGGACTGCATAACCTCATGAACATGCATGCATGGATAAATAAAAACCAACCTCTGTCCTTTCTTTTTACCTTTAACTGAATCTGCATGAACATGCTTCCTTAAATACATAGTTTTTAAAATTTATTTATTTTGATGAATTTGAAAAATAATTACATTATTCTAATGCTTTTACCTCATTCCTGCTATTTATTTTTCAACATTTTTCAACTGAAATGTGGGTATTAGCTTAGTTCATGATGAAATATTTGAATTTGTAAACTGTCTCATTCATCTTAAAGAATTGTTTTATAAAGTACTACTATAGCACAACTAATCTAAGTACTTGTATTAGGAGCAGATAATGTAATTGGAAACGAAACTAATTACAAAAAAATATCTAATCTTGACTAAACTAACTTACCTATAACCAAACCAAAGAATGAATATAAAAAAAAATAGTTTTTATGATTTTTTTTATTTTAAATAATTAAATTACTCTCATTGATTTTAAATTATCTATTAAAACAATTTTTTTATAATAAATATTTAAAATTATTTACAAAAGCAAATTATGATATAAAAATTGATGATCCAAATACAATCCTAAGACGTGCTCTGCTTTTGGTCACGCTGTGCTCTGCTTTTGCAGATGGGGACTGTGGTCCTACAGTACTATACCTGCTATGTATCACACAACTGCTTAATCCTCAGAACAAACTTTCTTCCCTTTATTTTTGACTTGCTTCTCTCTGCACTTTCAGATGTGACTGCTAAGTGACAAAGTGATATCTCCTTTTAAATCTCATGAATTTTACCTATAAAGAAAGAAATCATATGAAAATTAAACGAAGATTTAACAGTTTTCTGTAGATTTACCAAGATTCGAATTTGAGGTGTGTTATTAGGTGTAGTGGATGATTGCAATGTGCAGGGATAGACAAATAATCAAAAGTTGGGTATCTCTCCCTTTATTTCTACTTTAATTTGACTGTGGGTGCCCATTTCAACAACACGCTTTACACTGTACAACACCGTTCACATCATCCTTCCAAACCCTAATCATTATTATCAGACCAAAAGCTTTCTTCTTTTCTATCTCATGCTTATACGCTTTCCACCTTCATCTTTTTTTCTGCTTCTTTTTAGCTAACCATCTTCTTCTATCATCATTCTCGTTTATGCTTTTTACACTCCTTATATAATTTCCACCTTCACCTTTTCTCTTCCTTCTTTAACCTCTAAACATCTTTTGTTTATGCCTTTCACCATCAATGGATCAAACACTATCTAATACTCAGACTTCTTCAATCTCTTCTCTTATACTATCACTACTCTTAAACAACCACTGACCCTACAACATACATCAATGATTGAATTAAAGGGAAAAAATAGAAAACAGAGAGAAAATGATACAATTTCTTTCATTTAGTTAAAAATAAAATGAAAACAGTTCAAATTTCCTTTCTTTTTATTATCTCTTGAAATGGTTTTTAAAAAAATTGTAGTCCTAAACAAATAGCTGACGTTTTACACTGGAAAGTCCTCCAAATTATTTGTTAATGAATTTGAGAATTGACTGAAACAATTATCAAAAGTGTAATGATAAGTACAACTTTTATTTTTCAAACATATAATTGTAATGATAGAGGCACAATTTTTATTTTTAGACATATAATGAATATCTGTAATATTTTTTTCTTTCATTACATTACCTGTCATTTAGGTGTCATGGTCAAATATTTCTTTTTATCTCAAATAAAAAATAATAATTTGTATTTAATACTAATAGAACCAATTTTATTTAATAAACAAAATTTTCTAAATCATTGATTGAAAATTAATATTAAAAATAAAAGATAGATGATAAAATGTATTGAGATTTGTTTGTAGTTTAAATTTTACTTTGAAAGAATAAGAGTAAGAAATTAGAGGAGGTAAAGTAGGAATAGGCACGTGTAATGTATGATATATGGTGGTGTGAATGGTACAATTATTTTGATACAAATTTGAGTGTAACAAATTGAAAGTAGGTGAAGAAGTAGAAGTATGAAAGGTAAATTCCCTTAGAAATTGGAGTAAAACAAGATCCAAACGAGGTATATTTGGATTAGGAACGTGTGAAAGACCCAATTCCCTTAGAAATTTGATGCATACCAGGGTTAAAGCCCAAGCAGCCCAGCAAACCCTGCTTGTAAGGCAAGAACGTTTTCTTTTTCATCTCCTCGGACGCGGCCCGGTTCAGCGTGTAATGCAACTCGTGGGCCGAAACCGGGCCGCGGCGTTTGGAGACCGAACCGGAACTCTCGGTGGACCGGAAGCTGGAGTTCCGAACATCCTCGTTCTTGGAGAGAACCACGTACTTCCTGAGGGGGTCCTTGTCGGTGGCTCTTCCCTCGGAGGCACTTCGGAAGAGGAGAAAATCCCTGAACCTCCATTTTCTTGTGAAGGGAATGGAAGACAAGAACGACGACTTGGAGTTGCTTGTGGAGGAAGAAACGTTTTTCTCCTCGGAGTCGCACACGATGTCGGAGATCCTCAAAGGAGACAAGGACCTACTTCCTTTACGACCAGACACCGAAACTCTTTCCCTCCCTCGCGCTTCCTTCTTCCCTTCTTCTCTTTCTTCTCTTCTGCGCGTTTCTTCCATCGCCTCTGCGAACGGGTCGAACTCCTTCTTCTTGCGCGGAGAGTTTCTAGACCGCGGAGATGTCACCGGAGAAGGTGATTGAAGGCGCGGCGGCGGCTTGAGGGGGCGGATCTTTCCGGCGTGGAAGAGTTCGTCGGCGGAGAGGGAAGGTCTGTCGAGGTGGCCACTGAAATTGAACTCGAAATCATCGTGGTTGTGGTTGGCATTGGGTTTGGATTTGGGGAGACCGGGTTGTTGTTCCCAGTGGAAGGGAACGGAGGAAGAGGAAGAGGAAGAGGGAGAGTCGTGGAAGAAGGAGGGAGTGGCACGTGTGGGGCTGGTGGGTGCGCTGAAGTAGAAGTTGGCGTTGCTACCGAAGCGTTGGGGGCTGGAAGGGGCGGTGATGAACGGGGAGGAGCAGTTGCTGTCGAAGTTGAAGTCCACCGGAACCACCACTTCCACTTCCATGATTTCTCTCTCTCTCTAACTCTCTCTCTCCTAATGTGAAACCGATTGGCGAGGGTGGAAAATGAGTGTCGGTTGTGGTTGGATGATTGAATTTATAGCGAAAGAAAGATTTAAGATTGTGAGTTTGGGTGAGAGAGAAAGAGGAAGGAAAGAGGAAAGGGTGGGAAAGATTGACTTTGAGAGAAACACTGACCGGTCATTTGAAAGAAGCCGTCTTTGGTTTGCATTTGCAAGAGTACCTACTGTTTTTTCTGACATTTATTATTGTTTTTCCCTATTTTACATTCTCTCCTACACCATGCCCCACTTTTCTCTCCCTATCTAATTTCCATTCATGCTTTTTATTCTTTTTCTTATTCAAATTATGGGCAAGAGAATTTGCAGTATAAGGAACAAGTCTTAACTTTTGGGTTATTTTCATTATTGATAGCAAATAATGGTAGTTTCTGCATATATTTATCCTTTCATTAACAGTATATATCAAAGCTGCTAAGAAATTTCTTATCCACAATGTTCTAAAAGACATGATAACCATATAGCAGAGTTATAAGAATGATCCTAGCAGAAGCAGGTAAGAATGTGATGAGGAGCTTGTTTAATGATCAAATTTGGATCAACATCTATAAAGTTAATTTTGAATACCTTTGATTTGACAAAATTAAGTTTAATTAAAATTTGAAAAGGTTCAGATTTATCCATCCAACAATGGATCATGTGTGCTCATGGGATTGCTTCTCTGTGGTCTATTATCCTTTTGGTCTCTTTCTTTTCACTCAAATGGGTGGCACACAACAAAGCAAAAGGTTTTAGACAATGAAATAATCCAAATTTAAGAAAACCAGCGTTGGAATTAAAGAAAGTGCATGGTGACAAATGAAGAAATGGAATATGCATGCGAAAGACAAAGATAACGCTTTTGGTTTGTCTATCTGACTTTGTTCATATGATACAACTTAGATTACCGTTTTGTCTCTGTTTCTTTCACTTTTGTTGCTTAAATTTCTTAGAATAATAATAAAGACTTAACCATATTTTTAGTTACTAAAAATGAATTAACTTTAATTTAATTAGTTTTTTAAATTTAAAAGCATTTTTTTATATATTTAATGTTATATGATATTAATTAATTATTTATGTGTTAAACAAAATGTTAAATTATTCAGCAATACAAATTAGCGTTGTAATAATATTAATACATGTGACTTTACAAAAAAAAAATTAAGATTTATAAAACAGATCTTATTTATTTATTCATAAAAACATTAAAAACTAAAAATAATTATTTAAAATTTAGAAAGAATGAACATAAAAAAAAAATAATAATAAACCTTAAATTCACATGTTATTTAAATAACAAAACATGATAAAGTTAACCGGAAGACACAGTGATTTTTACTTTATTCATTCAAATACCAAGAGTTTTGTTCATATAAAATTATACAAAAAAATATATTTAAAAAAGAAAGTTATATCTTATGAGTTTCATTAAAAAGTTTTGTTTTTGCCAGAATTTTAATTTTTAGGCTTTTTTTTATCTGCTATTTTCTTTTGGATAAAACTTAAATTTGATACATTGAATTAGTGTATCTTTTTATACATGGATGCATTGTTAGACTCTATGTTCTTCTTGTTCTACATTTTTTTATAATTTTGTATTTGAAATATACATTTCTTTTATATAGTTTATGGTTGGGGCAGACTTGAAAACGTTATCGTTGTAATTATCCGTGCAAATTATAATAGCTTTATTTCTAAAAGTTCAACACAATCCAAACAGAAGAAAAAGTAAATAAAATTAGGGGTGAATTTTTTTTTAATAATTATCCAAATTCAATTTATTTTAAATTTATATAAATCATTTTTAAATTTAAATTCATATTTTAAAATTTTAAATAGAAAAATTTATATTTTAAATTAAATCCAATTAAGATTATATTAGATGTAGATTGAATTATTTTTAAAAATTTTAAAGATTCAAAATTTAAGATTTATTTTAAGAAAAATTTTAATTAAGATAATTTTTATTAATTTTGATTAGGTCCAACTAATTAGTTCAATCCACAAAGTAAAAAAAAAAATATATTAAAAAATATATAAAAATATTTATCAAGAAAGTTTGATCAAATCACAATGGTCATATCAGATTAAAGTGATTAAAGTAACTTATATTATATTAGGGAGGTTAAATTAAAATGAGTTAGGTTAGATTAAAATGTATTAGACTAATTTAAGGTTAGTTAAACTAAATCAAGGTAAAGTCGATTGTTTTAGGTTAAGACGAGTTAGGCCAAGTCAAGATAGATTGAGTCAAGTTAAGGTCGAGTCAAGGAAGGTCGGTTAGGTTAAGACGAGTCACGTCTTACTAGGTAAAGATAGATTAGGGTGCGTTAGGTTATGATATGTTAAGGTGAGTAAAGTCAAGCAAAGTTAGGGTGATGTGAACTAGGTTAGGTCAAACTGAGTTGGGACAAGGTAGACCAGGATGGGTTGGATTAAGACAAGTCGGGTTTGGTCAAGATAGGTTAGGCTAGATGAAGACATGTCAAATCGAGTCAAAATTTCAGGTTAAGTCAAGATGGGTCAAGTCGAATTAGGACGATCAAGTCAAGTCAGGATAGATCGGGTTAAGATGGTTCAGATCAAGTTAGGACAGGTCTAGTTTGGGTGGATTGGATTGAATTTGAGCAAGTGGAGTCATATTAGTTAAGACTCGTTCAAAATAAGTTAAGTCGAAACAAGCTGAGTTGAGTTGGGTCATATCGAAATGATTGCGAACATGTCAAATTAAGTTAAAACATGTTAAATCAAGGTGAGATAAGTTAAATTAAAATGAGTCACGTCAAGTTAAATAAAAACGAATTGGATTAAACTAAATTAGGATAAGTGAAGGTAAGTTATAATAAATTAAGTTATGATAAGTAAATTGAGTGAAACCAGATTGTATGATATCAAGTCAAATTATATTAGAATTAAAATATAAATTTTATTTATATTTAACGATTAAATAAATATATGTTTAATATAATTTAAATTTAATTTTAAATTAGATTGAAAAAATTTAAATTAATCTAATATGAAATATAGATTTAAATTTAAATTTATTTTATTATATTTAAATTAGATTTAAATTGAATATTCTCATCTAGTATTTTTGAGAGAAAAATAAATGAAATTACGAAAACATAAGTCGAATATATATGATTAAGAAAAAAACGCAAATATATAAAATCAATACTCTATATATTAGTCATAAAAATTAAAATAATTGAATGTAACATAAATATTTCAGAGTACATAAATCAGAAAACGAATAATTAAATAAAAATATTTTAAATTTTAATTTACTGCTAATTCAAGACAAAATTTATAAATACATCTTTTAAAATATTTCTAAATGATATTGTTACTCTCTATTTCTATAATAGACACTCATATACATTATGTTTTTATATACATTATGTTTTTAATAAAATTATGTGTATATCTCATAATTGATTTATATTTACAATTATATTAAAATTATTTATATAATAATAATAAGTTAAATGTAACCACATATTTTTTAAAAATTATTTATTTTTATATTAAAATAATATTTTTAGCAAATTTTAGTTTATCAGATCTTTATAAGATGATTGATAAATGGATGATAGTAGATTTTTTTTATATTGTTAATATAAATTATTAAATTATTACTTTTATATTTCCCAATTTTTATATTTTAAAACTTGAATTTTTAATTTTTATAATTTTATTTCATTTAATTTTTATTTAATATATTAATTTTAAATAAATTAAGAGATGTGGGTATCACTTTATTAAAAACAAAAATGTCTATTTAAATCGGGAGGAGATGTAAGTAACATGTAACTAAATAAAATAATTAAAAAAAATCAATATAACTAAACATAAAGGAAAAAATAATGAAAAACACATTAGAATTTTTTTTTTATGTGTGAAATGTTAATTTCAAATTAAAAATTAATAATAAAAGTAAATTAAAAATTAATAATAAAAGTAAATTAAGGGATTTTAAATAAAAATCAAATAAGCTAGTTATAATTTATAAACAAATTAATAAATTAAATTAGTTGATATTGATAAGATAAAAATAGATAAAGAATAAAATATAAAAAATACAATATCATATAGATTATTAAGTAATTTTGACAGTATTTTTTTTTTAACAAAATAATTGAATTTTAATTGTATAAGATAATAATGAATTTATTCATTAGGTAGAGTGAGTCATTACACAAATGTTTCAAACTTAAAAAGTTCGAGTAAGATAACAAGTTGATAATCATGGAAGTGGTAGTCAAAGGAAGACAAAAGAACTTCAAAGAGGTAATAATTAGGGTTTAAAGAGGATGAAAAGTTCTATAAATATTAATCTTTTCCTGTATTTTCATCTATCATGTGGCAACACATTAATGATGGATTTTTATTTTTTGAAACATGATCCTTAGGGTTCTTGTGTTTCGTATCTCAAGGGCTTTAAGATAACTCAAAAATTTATTAATAAATTTAGAAGGTTTCAAGATAAACCCAAAAGTTTTAAAATAAATCCAAAAGATTTAATATAGTTAAGAAAAAAAAAAACTCATGTCAAAGCATTTTTTTCACCTTTTTCACAGAATAAATTTTATAAGCTCCATGAATCTTTCCACTTGTTTCAATTTTGGATAATGTTTGCATGGTGGACCATATCAGCAATCATTTTGTGTTGGATAACAAGACAGAAAATTATAGTATGTCTCATTTATGTTGCTGAACAATGGAATTACTTCATTCACTATTTAATCACCCTCTCTATGCAGTTCTAGAGCTATTTTTGACAGAAAACTGGACATTTTATTTAATCATTCTGATCTTAATAAACTCTCAATGATTGACTTAGTGAAAGGAATATATATAATATGAAGTTACACACTTGAATAATAGAAAATTGAAATTAAACATGGTACACGAATATCTAGTAAAATGTATGGAAGTAGCTATCTCTCCCTCTGTTCTTTTTTGACTATTGGATATGCATCATCATTCATAGTTTGTGCAATAATGTGGCAATGCTCCTTTCATTTAAAATCTTGGTTGCGACATGATCCACTAAATGTTTTCATCCTAATCATGGTCTAGGGAATAATTAAATAGTATTTGTTTGAATTTCCTTCCAGTTTTTGTTTGAAATTTTAAAATGCTAACAGAAAACAATTAACATAATTGATTGTTTCACATTGCAGTTAGATAGCACCAACACAATTTCTCTCAAAATTTAGATTTGCAATGACCAGTTACATCCATGAACAGTCCACAAGATTCTCAAAGGAAAAACTTGTAGCAGTTTTTTTAACATAGTAATATCATACAAGAATTCTCCCGTTATTTTAGTCCATTTCACATTGACTTTGATCAATTCACAGCATACTTAAAAAAATTAACTCAGTTTACACCAAATTTTATTGGATTTAACTAAATCCACATGCCATATGTTATCATATTAATGAAACCTAGACCAAGGTATTGACCCATTAATTCAGTGTTTCAACTGTATATATCATCACACCAATTTTCAGAATACTGTCTGCTACACTTTTTTTTTTATAATTTTAATTAACACATACATTTTTTTTTTAAATCTCGTATTTACTAAAGATAAGACCAAATTAATATATATAACTAGGTGCAAATCTTATTTCATTGAGCCAGTTTTATGTGAATGAGTTAGATTTAAAATTCACTTCTCTTATGATATCAGAGTTTATCCTAACAAGTTTGTTAATCCTATTGAGTCATCCCTATTGGGTTATTGTTGGATCATCCATATGTTGGCCCACATTCAAGTTATTTCATGTATATAAATGGATGCAAACCTGAGTCAGTTTTATGAAGATGAGTTAATCTTAAATTCCGCTTTTATTATTTTTAAATAAATTATAAATCAATTGAATTATTAGATGCTGAGTTTGAAGATTTTTTCAGAAATATATATATATATATATATATATATATATATATGTAAAAAATATGCCTTTTTCTAGCTAGGCAAGTTGCAAGTACTGATTATGATATCTGTTCTGCTGATAAATTCTTATATTTTTTTATTATATTCCTAAACTAGTAAAACCTACATAAACTTGAATCAATAAAAAAAATCAAATAAAAAGTGTGCTTATTCATATTTATATGAGATCTGGTTTCTAGAGTGCAGAGGCACTCAGCTGCAGAATCATGAGTGATATGTTTTAAAAGAAAAACCAAACATACTTATAACTTGAAGGTGTGAAAAACAAAGGAAATATTCAAGAAGGAGAAGAAGAGAAGTTCAGATGAACATATTGCAATACGTATGAAACGTAATTAAGGATATCCCTGTTACATAGGTTTTCCATGGTAGTTGTTAGTATGAGAAACAATGGCAGATGGTGAGAAAATTACGGACTCTGGTTTGTCATTTTGTTCTTGGCCAACATTGCTGGCTGCAAATTGGGTGTTATTAATTAAATGTCAACAAATTCATCTCTGTCTTTATCTCTCTCCATGCCAATTGACAATAGATGATAATATATGAAAACGAATCTTACTTCATCAGTTTATCAAAATTGCTTCTGGAATCAGATACAACTTCTTACTAAATTAGTGTTTATAGCAGACATCCAATGCTCACAAAATTCCTGCTTTTACAATTTTATATTTACGTGTAAACAGATTGCATCAAAATCACATGATTAATGCACGAATTCCTCCTAATAATTTATGTAGAAAAAAAAAATTAAAAAGCAGACCATTTCATTTGAACTTTGACTTTATGTTTGCAAGTATATATGTTTATAAATTTTATATACAAATATAAAATTTTCATAATAAATATTAAATTTTTTTAAGCCATTAAAATAGATTTTGAATATATTTATTTTAAAAAAATATCACATGTCCAATTTCTGAAACTATTAAGGATAATTAATCAAGTTTTTTTAATTGGAGAATTATACAGTAAACCCATCGCGTTATTCTTATTGGAACATGATTTGCGCAGACTTAATCGAAATTTTATTTCAAACTATATTTGTTTTATCTTTGATTCTTGAAATAAGAATACAATTGTTCACACTAGTAGTTCATATTTATGTTTATCGTTTTTGTGGTTGCAGTTTTATTTTGTATAAAAAAAATCAAATAAAATATTTTTTAGAAAAAGAATATCAAGAACTCAACATTAAGACTAGTTCAGACAAAATTTTTTTTTTGTACTCGTTTCAACCATAAAATTGTAATGCCTTCGAGAATTTTAATTCAAAATGTATATGAAAAGGTAAAAAGACTATGGAATCACCTTGATGAGCTACATATGGGTCATCTTGATTGACTTTTTGTAACAATATTAGATATTATACTTAAATTATTTCTTGAATTCTTAATACTATGATCTCAACTCATTAATAATTTGTATTATAACTAAGATTAATTAGGAACAATATAATTTGTTTATTTAAGAGTACTATTCAATTTTTTTAAATTTGGGAACAAATTACTCTGCTATTTTATATGTTATTGATTTTTAATATTTACTCTCAATTGTCGAAAATGTCTATAACACCAATAAACAAGATCAATTTCTCCAGTTCCTGCTTTAGATACATGTATTGGTAAACTTTTTAGGGAAGAGCAACATCTACTTACACTTACCCAAAGATATATGTCTCATGGTGTTACTCTTTCAAAACAAATGCATATACTGCCTATAGAACTATAGAAAAGAAAAAGGTTGTGTTCTACGATAGGTTCAATATTTTACTATCAACAATTTGGATATTCTTTGTAATTATATTAAGAAATTTATTAATTATTACAAATAATAAGATCACTATATCTTTGACGATTAAGATATATATGTTAGATTTTATTTATATTTTAAATAAAACTAAGGGGATCCTAATTTTTCTCATCATTATTTATTATATTATTCTCACTAATATATCTAGTCACTTTATTTACTATGACAATCATATTAGTATTAGATAATCACTTTTTTCTATAATAATTATAATAGTGGAAGAAATTCTTATTTATATATACTATTTTTAGTGAAGATGATGTTGATAATTTCTTGAAAAAAAAAATTTATTCTAATTAATTAGTTGAGTCACAAGAGATTAGTCGATTAAGAAAATGAATATTAACTAGTGAAGCACGACTATTAAGTAATGAAGAAAAATAAATTTATCTCATAAATTCTTAATTTTAACCCATTTAAATATTTCTTGATACGATAATCTAATTCTTATTAGTACTTGTAATTATAACTATTGTTGTTCAAAATATTTTTCAACAAAATAATGATCAATAACAAAATAGAGATATAAGTAATAATAATGTAATCTAATAATAAAATAATAATTATTCTTTTGAAAGATATATAAACTATTAGTTGTTTTAAAAATTTTTATAAATTATTTTAATAAATATTTCAAACTATTTTAAAAAACAAGATAATGTATAAATTTTTATTAGTTAAAACTTGTGTAGTTTTAATTTATAAAGTTTGTTTAATTTAAATTTTTGTCTTGTGTGTATTAAATTTTATTTAATTTAAAATTAAAATTTGATTGAAAACAAAATGTGATTTCATTTATACCTTCATAATTCTTAGATTTTTAAATATATAGAAATTGTTTTTATTATATAAAAATTTATTTAAAGAAATGAAAAATACAAAATAGAATTACATACTAATTTTTTAATAAATATTATTGATAATTATTCCGTTGGTATTTATTATTGATTATTCAATAAATTTTACCTACAGATATATTCAATAAATATTATTTATAAATTTTTCGAATAGATAAATATTTATAGAATTATTTTTTAAGTAAAATACCAATAAATTATTAAATAAATATTATCTATAAATTATAAATTATTAAATAAATATTACCTAGATCTGTATATAATATAATATTAGTTACAACAATTTTATTTATATATTTTTAATTGTAAGAAAATCATAAAAAATTATACTTTACGTTATTATCCATAATTTTTGTCCGTAAATAATTTTTCTTTCTATTGTTGTGAATTAACATTTATTTAACGTATTAAACTCAATGTATGTTAAAATTAGTTTCCTAATTATTGTCGAGAAAAAAAAAAAAGTTATGCGTAAAAATCTACGAGGATTACTATTATCATAATTTAATATAAAATAAAAGAAAAATATATTGATTAAAATTAAGTAATGATTATCAAATAATAATTCGAGGACAAATTAAATGATGCAATATAATTATAATAAAAGTTACGTGAAAAAAGAATTCGGTATTTAAAGAGAAATAAATATTTCACAAAATAGATAAAAGATACAAAAGGTTGATAAATAAAATAATCACGAAGGAACTTGAAGAAGAATTATTTAAAATTAATTATCTAAATAGATGGGAAAATCCTTCTTTGTTAAAAATAATAATAAGAATTTTAAATTTTTAGAATTTTTAGAAACTAAAATTATTGTTTGGCTATTAGAAAAAATTATATTATTTATTTATGAAAATAGGATATCATAGCCTAATCTTATAACCAAACACTAAAAGCTTCTAAAAAGTTTTAAATTGGTGTTTCCACTCTTTGTAAAAATACAATTAATGAAATAAAGTTTTTATAAACTTGGGTGAGAGTTTCTTTAGAATTATGAATGTCTTTCTTTAAATCTTGTCTTGAATATCTTACATTCAAATGATAAATTTTAATTATAATTATCTTAATTCAATCAAGTAACATGTTTATTTTATTCTAATCTCTTACATTTTTTTATTTTTTATTTTAGTTTTACAATCCTTAGTCTCAATTTTGAAAACATAATAATGAATTTCACATTTATTTGTGCTCATCATATTTAATCAAAGAGTTTCAGTTAATCTTTGTTTCTGCATAATATAATTATCTCATCATTAATATTTATGATTTATTTTTATGAACCTATCATTTATTAAAAAATTGTTTCATATCCATCTCTTGTTAGTCCATATATTATTTAAAGATTTCTATAATTTAATTAGTTGAATTATATTCCTAAAAATCATTCTAAAATAAGTTATAGAGATATGTTATTATATTTTAATTTTGATTTATATAACATGATAAATTCTAAACTATAAATTTTTTTATACGTGTTTATTATCCTTATTCTTATGATAACTATGTTCATTAATTTCTTATTTTATTGTGAATTAAATTTTAAGATTTTTTTTAAATTAATAATTAAGTTCACATTAATTTTTGTTCAAATTGGAAAGACGATTTGATAAAGTAAAAAAAAAAATAGAAGAGAAAAAAAATGAAAAATAAGATTATTTAAATAAAGATAAAAAAGTGAAAATAAAAAAAAATAAAATAATTTTATTTATTATTAATAAAAAAATTAATTTTTTAAAAATATTTTAAATATTTTTATTATTTTAATAATATTTTAACATGAAAAAATAAAAAATAAATGTTATTTTAATAATATTATTTATTATTTTAATATTATTTATTTATTATTATTATTATTATTATTTAAAAAAATATCTTAATTATAAATAATTTCATAATCAATTACGAGAATTTAGGTTTAAAGTTTAAGATTTAAAATTTAGTAGGGAGGTTTTATAGAGTATTCATCCATTATAATAATTTTTTTCCAAAAATATCTTTAGACATATAAAACACTTAAAATATAATATACTCGATAAAAAAGTAAAAACAAATAAAACATGCCAGCTTAAAAAGTGTGTTATGTAATTAATTCTAACTAAAATTATATTTTAAATGTTTCACAGCAAGAATCAATTAAAAAAAACACATTTAGTTTTCATTCGTAGTAAAAATAAAATTTTCTCTCAAACAACATAAACATTATTTTCATTAATACTTCAATTTACCTTTTCTTTTCCCCAATGTTTATCAAAATTCATATAGAATTTTGTTGAAAACTTGAATTCAATTGGTATATATAATATTCTATAAAAAGTATACAATTATTGGCTACTTAACTCTTTATCATTTAATTACCGACCAGCTTATGAAGAGAATAATTCCAGTGAAGGAATTGAATTAATTGATACATGTTATGTTGGAATATGATAGAATCATCAAAAGCATATGAGAAATTAAAAACAAAACTAGCTTGAGAAAAAATAGTTAAATTTAGATGCACTTTGCTTCTGCATAAGCAATAATATAGAAATAACCATGTGAAGTAACAAAGACTTCTTGGAATAACCCCTTGACCACTGAACATTTTCTATACCTAAATTTGATATAAGTTGATACAAAGGTGGATAAAAAGCTTACTCTAATTGGTAGTTTCATATTAGAAAAGAAAATGTGCAAAAGGAAAAGAAACGTAGTGGCCAAATCATAGAGAAGAACACAAATCAGTGCAATTCCCAAACCAACAACCTTCCAAATACACAATGACAGTCGAGCACCAAGCAGAAAGAAATTGACACAACAGAAAAAGGAGCAAACAAACCTTAAACATGTTTCTAGGTTTAGGTTTTCGGATCACGACCAACAAATAACCTCACTCATTTGATTGTTAGGATCAAAATTGGATTGTGATATGACCCATTCAGAATACAATTGGAATATGATGATATTGTCGGAGTCTGACAGAAAGATATGGTATTGATGGAATGCTTGTTTCATTACTCAGGTTTACGTGGCTGTCTTGACCCGTCACTAGCAAGTTAATTACAGCGTATCGAGATCCAATTTTACTCTCTCCATCTCAAAACATTCCAATACAGAATGCATTACAAATTAGAAGTTGTCAAGTGTAAGTCTCTTGCGACATAACACCTAAACAAATGAGTAAGCCAAATGAATAAGATGGTTCAAGGGTGGATGGAATGTATCGATCTATATTGTAACCACAAGAAACTCTGCTGTTCAACAGGGCATTGGCATCAAGGAGGCTCCACTTGTAACCTCTTGCAGTCATGACACTGCTTTTCTCGTGCTCAAACTTGTACTCCTCCACTAGTTTTAATAGCAATATAGATTCAAGATGATCTTGCTATCCCCCATCGTCGTTTTTCTGCGGTTCTCTATGACTACATTTGTTTTATTTAATTTCATAAAGAATACTTCAGCTTTAGGTTTCTTTCACTTTGTTCTAAACATCTCTGCTCCGTGCCTAGTCTAGTTCCAGCCAGATTTTAAGACTTTAACGCAAAAAATCTTGGAACTGATGGTATATTGGTACCCAACACAATATCCAAGTGGTGTCCATTCAAAATTTATGCAAAAGTAAATGAGGCATGCAGACCGATATTTGTCCTCGACACACCTTGGTGTAAGAAGTGTTCTTATTGTCTAAAATAGATACCTCTTCTTGTTAAAGAATCTTCATCTCCACCCAACTTGGGTAATGTATTTAGTCTTTTCCCCGTCATCCTTCTTCAATGGAATCGATGTTTTCTTCATCCATAGGAAATCATGAGACTAATATCTGACAAAAACTTTTAAGAAAAGATACACGTTTGAGAACAAACATTAGAGCTCAAAATAGAACACTGAACTACCCTAAAAAAAAATCATCGTTTTAATTCAATGGGAAGATATTAAAACTAGAATATATTACCATTTTTTCCTACTCAAGAAGGCTGTATACACAGAGGTTACATATAGAACAATAGGTTTTAAATTTATTGTCTTCCATTTCAAATATGATTGAATAATTTCGTAATTGTATATTCTTAGTATTATTAGAAGTCAGCGGCAAACTCGTAAATAACCTAAGTTTCAGATTCAGCCTCTGCACGGAGATTTTTGCAAGCAGTAACAGTTTACTGTAAAGTATTTAAAATAATCTTAGCTGTCTGTGCTACCAATATGTTTTTAAGGATTTAAAAAAACAAAAATACCCGAGTCATATATATGGTCGGGTTCAATCCAAAATTTCAGACATTTTAATACAATCTTAATTAAGAACCTCGCATACCGTATAACCCCCAGCTACAAATTTAAAAATAATACTACAGTTTAATGGGGAGCAATAAAATCCATCCTACTTCAACACACAGTTCTGCTAACCCCGTCAGGAAGCCCCTTGAATAGCAGCGGCAGCAGGTTGCATGGCTATATCCTGATTCTGTCTCACAGCAAATCCGTGGCCTCCATAACCCTGACCACCACCATAATGGCCTCCATTGGGATCACTTCTCCACTGTGTATCCCAAGGAATTAAATTAGAGATGGATTTTAATAATGAAATGTGAAACTCTATTATAAATAGTATTTCTCCAAGACAATTCATTAGGGGCCTTTAAAATTTAAATATAGAATTGAAAAGTATAATGCTAAAAAGGAATGCCACTCAACCAATTTTCCCATTATATAGCCACAGGTAAAATATATTAAATTAAGTGAAACAACAGAAACAAACTTACATGCTTATTTCCTGGACTGCGACCCCAAGAAAGGCGCACTGTCTGCTTCCCAATTACTGTCCCATTCAATGCCTGAATTGCTTCCTCAGCATTCTTTCTGTTACAGACACAGCATAAAGCATAGTTAACTCACTAACATCCACAATGCTACTATAAGAAGAGTTGCTTATTTGAAATTTGGTAGCTCCTGCGTGTCACCTTCACGAGTAAGACCTAAAGTCAATTTTTAATTAAAATGTGCCCTTCAATTATCATTGTTTAATAATCATTTAATTATCATAGTTAAGAAATTGTTAAGCAAGGTTGCTTATATAAGCAATGACATGTCATTTGCTCCAATGATATTTTCTGTTAAGCAATGCTTCTTAGAGTTAAATAAAACAAATAAGCCCATCTTGGAGATGCTCTAAGGCAAAACTAAGACAGCACTAATTATGCTAGCAATGGCACTCAGAACCAAACATTATATGCACTTGTCCTCAGAAACTTGATTAGATATATCCTTAGATAATTTCAAAAGCATTAGAAGTTGGCATTTTCGAGGATTTCTTACCCATCACAAGAATACCCATGTCACTTCTGATTTCACATGAAAGCGCCCACTTCAAAGAGGGGCAGGGGTTTCACTAACATGGAAGTTATAACCTATGTCATCATGTTAAGAGATAATACAAGAATAAAGTACCTGTCCGCAAATTGAACAAATCCACACCCTTTCCCCACCGGAATTTTCACAGAGACAACCTCACCAAATTGCAAAAATGGTTGTCTGAGATCCTCATCACTGATATCAGAATCAAGCCCTCCAACAAATATCTACAACAGATACCAGCAGTTACTAAGATACGAACAAAGTAAGGTGATTAACATGTACAAAAAATTACAAAATCAGACTCACAGTAGTGTTGTTTGAATCCCCTTCAGATTGGGACCCTTGGGCCACAGCACCATTAGCCGAGTGTCCACCAGCCAATACCACAGCTAGTTAAAGAAATAAAAGGTCAGAGTTTGAAGTTTCTAATCAAAAGCATAATAAATGATATAGTTCATTCCAGTGAAACCTTCTACCAGTATTATAAACATAAACAGCAAGCCTTGGCAATATATACATTTTAAAGCAATGAACAACGAATATTACTTCCTGAATATGGATTCAAGTTCCTAATTGTGAAAATATATCTACACAATGAAATTCAAAGATATATTGAAGTGTGTGAGAAACAACAGACTTGTATTTAGAATTTGGTGATATATAACATGAAATTTGTAAGGGATAGTAGCAAAGAATGAAAGAATAAACAAATCTGCAATATGCATCTGTCGACTACAACCCTTCAAGATGAAATAACAGATGGCAGATAATCTCTATGCATAAATTTATTGATGTAGCCACTGTTAGCAGTTATGATTACTAGTAGAACAAAAGCACGTATACAACATATGATTCCTCATACAATTAAGCACATTACTGCAACTTATTCATCATACATGTTAATTTACAATGTCTAACCAGATAAGGATGAAAGTGTCCAAAACCAAATAATAACCGATGTTGATGAAAACTAGGAATGCATCGGCTGTAGTAAAAACACTTAACTTCTAAAGGTGTTTAGGAAATTAAATTTTGGGATTTCCTTTCGGACAATATAAAAAGACATAGTAGTTGAATTGAGATACAAATCACAAATCAGAAGACCCATTTTCCAAATCGTGAATAGAATCATATTGTAAATAGTAATAATCATGATCAATAATAAAACATAATTCTAAGAACAATTTAACATAAAGAAACATATATACAGTTAAGTTAAATAGTTAAGTAACAAAGTGACATACAAGTTTCAAAATAATTTTTATTTTATTTTCCCAAATATCTTGATTAGAAAATATCTTGTTTGAATTTGAATATAAAATGATTATAATGAATCTAATTTTTACTTTTATTCTTTAAATTTTGATTAAAAGATATTAGAAAGCCCTATATGAATAAAAGGCTCCAGTAAATAACTTATGGCCCAAAGTGAAAAAATGAAACTGGATGGTGTTTGTCTTAGAATTAAAATATAAACGTTCCTAAATAAAAAAGGACGCTGCTGTTTAACATTAGGGTTGCGGTCATCTCCCTTATTGATCCACTAGCAGCAAATGCAGCTTGAGTGGAACAGAGAGCCTGTAGACCTGCACTGCCGTATAGTTTGCCCTCACCAGAGGCCAATTTTTTTTGAGATTTTATATCATATAATACTGATAACCATGCCAAAAAAAATAGAGGTATATGCAGAAGAAAAGAAAGTGACACTGAATAAATTACTACCTGAACATTAAAATAGCATGATAAAATAGAGTAAATTAGACATATCACCCTGAGGTTTTGTGAAATTACACAAACTTCCCTTATGAGACTTTCAAATAATTACTGAAGGTTAAATTCCACGAAATTTCCATGGTGATTAATGTAATTTACTGTAAAATAAAACTAAGTCACAAGCATGCAGAAGAATAATTATGAATAACAAACCTTGAGAAGAATATTGTTGTTGATAGCCATAAGTTTTCTTGGGAGTTGCAACACCTATTCTCATTGGCCTACTAGAACAATAAACTCCATTCATTTCAGTCATTGCCCTTGTTCTCTCATTTTCATCACCAAACCTAACAAAACCATAGCCTTTTGATCGGCCAGTATTAGAATCAATAACAACTTTTGCTCCCTTGATAGACGAATATCTGCCAGCAAAAGTCTCTTGCAGCATAGCATCAGTAACATCAATGGCCAAGTCCCCCACAAATATAGAGAGATCAGAAGTAGCATCAGAAGATCGCCTATCGCCGGCACTGAATGTGGCCCAATTCAGACGAAATGCTTGATCTGTGGTTGGCATCATGGTGCCATTATAGTTCTGCAAGACTTTCTCAGCCGTCGCACGAGAATAGAACTCTACAAATCCATATCCCTCAGACTGACCAGTTTGCTTATTCCGAATGACCTTGGCCGACACAACCTGCACATATGGCAACACAATAAAAAGCCTTGCTAAGCAATGCACTATCTTAGACCCATGTTGACACTAATAGGTAGCTCGCAGGAAAAAAGATTCACACTTCACAAATGTCCATAAATTGCAATGGCTGATTGTCAACTAGGGATCTTCAAGATGCGGATATTAAAGAAAAAAGAAAAAACTAAAAAAAAAAAAACTAAAAGGACAAGTTTTATTAGCCACTTTTTCCAGTGTTACAATTAAGAGATCTTGAATGTATTAATTCAATAAAAACTTAGGTCAACAGAGTGAAACCCTCAGTTAGGGGACCACTTAGGCTGCCAATAGTACAACCGCCATGGATTCGCATTCCCCTGATTGAAACCGAAAAAAAAAATCATCTCATACAACAATTTCATCACAAACAACCCGAATCACACACAACAAACAAGATCAAGAAACTCGAAGTAAAACTCGCAGAGCACGCAACTAAAACAACCTGTAAAGAAAGAAGTTCAAGAATGATTCAATCATCAGAACAACACGCGGAAGTTGCCGAAGTAACTTCCAGCTACAAATCAAGCTTATTCACATATCGGAAAGAAACAATTGCCTAGCAACGGCGGGAACGAATCACGTTATCGAAAAGAAGAAGGGAATGAATTGGATGGTACCTCGCCGGTGTGAGCAAAGCAGTTGTGGAGGTAGTTCTCGTCCATCCAATGGTGGAGGTCGCCGAGCCAGATGGTCCTGATCTCGTCGGAGGAAGCGGCGGGGGAAGCAGCGGGCTGTTTGTGGTGGTGGTGGTGGGAGGGAGGGGGCGGCGGCGGGGGGTAATGAGGGTGAACATAGGGCATGTAATGCTGCGGGTACATCATCATCTGCTGCTGCATCATGGCCATGGCGGTGGCGGGATACTGCATGGCCATCCATTGGTGCTGGTACTGATGCGGCTGCGCCCACTGTTGCTGCTGCTGCTGCTGCCCCTGCTGCTGACTCAGATCGCCGTTGGTGCTGGGTTGAGCCATGACTACCTGCTACCACCTACCTATCTTAACTTCCTTTCCCTTTCTCTCTTTTTCTTCCCACCTCGCCAGAGCAGAGAAGCAGAGGACCTGGTCCAAGCGGGTGCGGAGATGCCAAGACCAGGCTACACACAAAGAGAGAAAGAGAAAGAGAAAGAGAAGGGCGCAAATTGTAGGGTTGCTCTTTTATAAAGGAACACCCCACACACACACACACCAAAAAAAATCAAAATTAAAAAAAAAAAAATAACGCCACCACTGCAACACAACAACACAAATGGGTTGGGTTGGATTTGGGTTTGCTTTGGATCTCACCGAGGGTAAAACCGTCAAAACCAAACCTCCTTCCAATTTGCAAATGCAATGCAACCTCCTTAGCCGTCCGTGATTTTCTCTCATGCCATGGGCCCACTCCTCTGCATCAACGTCTCTCCTTAACCCTCTTTCTCTCCCACTTGCCTTCACCCTACTGCACTCATTATTTTTAAAATAAAATAAAATAAAATAAAAATTGACAATTACGTTGCATTTTTTAATGCTGTGGAGTTTCTAATAATATTTTGAATTTTTTTTATCATTTAACTGGGTGAATTGTATCGTCAGATCTACCTCTGCGGTTCAATCAAATAAGCTTTTAATGACTTACTTAAGCTTCTAATTTCTAAACCCTATTTATTTACGTAATTATTCATTAACAAATTAGTTATTTAATTATGTAATTTCCAAGTTTAATTGGATTTTAATGAATCGTTCGTGCTTATCACCCCATGTGCGTGGATACATTTAAGACTGTCTAGTCGGTTTCTTTTTCAATGCAGTTATGTTTTAATAAAAGTAAAAGATTTAGGAAAAAAATGCATTCAATTTTTTTTTTTTTTCTTTCACAAATATTATTCATCGTTAATCCCCTTTTTATCAGAAAAAAACAAAAATTAGAGTTTCTTTTGAACTGGACATGGTCAAATTCTGAAGTCGTTGTTATTTGTAGAGTTTTATAGAATCACCATTGTCAAATGTGGGAATGAATCTTAGATTTATCAATATGAGAAAATAGAAATAGTTTGCTTGATTATTAATTTAGTCTTACTATTATATTTTTGTGAATACTAACACAAAGACAAAAGAAATTAATTATTTGAATTTGTAACTTATGTACATTAAAGAGAATAAAGACAGCAAAACATAATATAAATAGGTGTATAATCTTAACATAGTTTTTTTTTTCATTTACTGTTCAAATATTGGTGGTTGTTCTTGATGGGAACAAGGTTGGATTAAATAGATTAGTATATTTGACTTTTAGTTAGTGCTGTGCCAGTTATAATAAATTACCAAATATTTAGACTTCTATTTTGTAATTTTATCTTTTGTTTTGTTTTACCTCACAATACTTTTGAAGTCCAAACGTGATGAAACAAGTACTTTTTGTTGTTGAATATTTATTTAATACTAAGCTCTACCCTCTTTTCTCAAAAGAATTTTGTTTTAAGAATTTGATTTTTTTTTATATTCGTATCTAGTATTAATATTTTCCTCATGGCTTTTTAAGAAAAAAATTAATTAGAATACACTAGTTAAATGTTTTTAACACAATCATCTAATTATATATTATGGGTGTAATTAATAAAATCAATTTGTTAGCTAGTTGAAAGGTTATAAATTATAAGTTTTTTTTACAGAAACTTGTAAACTATAAGTTTATAAGTTGCAGGAGTAACTTAATGCACCTCTAAAAAAAAAAAACTTATATGGTAAAATTATTAGTTATCTATAAAGTATTATAATAATCTAATTAGAATGCAGTTATCGATAAAAATAATTGCCATCATTTATTATTAACTTTTGTGATAATCACTTAAATACTCATACTTTAATAAATTTTCGTTAGTCAATATCATAAAATATAGGGTGTGAAAATTAAATCTTCCTATAAATAGTTACACATCAAATTTAAATTCTAAATCTACAAATTAGAGAGTATTTCTACTAACAAAACACATGTCTATATATACGTGATGGAGCATGTTGGTGGCAAAGATTTGTATCCTCAAATGTTAAAATAATAACAATAAAAGAAAATAAAAATAGTAGAAGTAGTTAGCAAATTTAATCTGAAATTCAAAGATTAATATCTGAATATAAATCTGTTGAAAAAAATATATATAAAGAATGTGAAAGAATGCAATCATTAGTCGACAAAATTTAATTAATCAGTAGTTAAGTTGCATTTGGTGGTGGCTTCGAACGTTGCATCGCATGTTGTTGAAGAACGTGACCAGGTCAAAACCTACGAGATAGAACAATTATATATACATATATGTTTTTTTATTATTTAATATACACCAATTATATATACATATTCATTTTTTATTATTTAATATCTATAAATCTCCGAGTCATTGTGTACAAATATGAACGTCTAATAAAATTAAATTTAAAAAAAAAACATTTCTTTAATTAAATACATTATATTTATATTGGTGAGAGATATTGAAGCCACCGTGTGAAGCTTTCTCAGTCAACTTCGTACTTCCGGAATCAAATTGTAGACTTTTTAGGTGCCTCCCCTCACGCGCAATTTTGACTAACTTTGTATTACACCAATGTAATTTAGAATTAGGAGACAAAATAGTAACTAGAACATGATTATTATTTAACCATCAATAGTTTAAGAACCTATAAATAAAATAAAAGATTGAGTGATTATTATAAATATCTATTAATAAATTATTAAAATAAAACAGTAAATAAAATCAAATCTGACAAATTTATTAAAAAAACTCCTATAAATGAATTTGAACACAAACTAATTTTAGCTTATTTTAAAGAAGATTGTTGAAAGATGTAGTGAAATTCTAAACATGGTACAAAATAGGGTAATAAGAAGAGGCGTAGAGTGTAGTAGAATAGAGTGATTCCTTATATAAATTATACAAGTCACAGTGACAGAGAGAGATTCCAATGTTTTTTTCGCGAGGAAGTGTTTGAAATTGAATAGTTAGATAAATAGGATGTAATAAACATGTGGTAGCGTGTGGCCACCTAGATGATTCCAGTTCCAGCTGTTGGCAGCTAAACATCATATGCTACTAGCATCAGCCCAACTAAGAACAGTGATAAAACGATGAACAACAACTTGCTTTAAACTTTAACACATTTGTGCTCTCCTTTGACAATTTGTACGATGTTCAAAGGGGACTCACTTTTTTCAACTCAGTTTTTAAATGCCTATGTCCGTCGATCACAGGGAAGGGAACAACAATCAGGGTCTCAAAAATATCTTTCAAGTTGAAATTGCGAATTCCCTTGATGCACCAATACAAAGTGCATGGAAGTTGCACAAGTACAAAGAATGAATTAAATATCAATTGAATAGGAAGACAAAAATAACAACCATAAACCGAGTACAAAAATGAAAGAGGCAGTGGCCAAAATTTCAACAGGGTGGTTCTCCTGTTGGCTCTTCAAGCAACTTGTGAACAAAGATTAGAGGAATGTTAACAGCTTAGGAAGGGGAAAAAAGAAAAGAAAAGGCAAAACGTGGTATGTACATACCCACCAGTTTACCTACGATAATCTTTATGGATGAAACTTTCAAATGGTGTTCCTGTTAGTGCCTTGCTTACATCGTCCCAGTTTCCAACTTGGCTAGATAAGGTCCCTTTATGTATCTTCACCTGACGGCTCTTCAAATCCATTTGAGGAACCTTTAGAAAATCCTGAACATCCCTTAGTTTCTGGAAACGAGACAATTGAAATGTCATGAACCCTTTACAGACATATAAAGAGGAAGGTGGAGCAGACATCATGCAGCAGGTAGTGTGACTTACGGTGCGGTTTTTGACAACGTCTTCATAGTACAGGAGAATGTGCCTGGTGCTCTTGAAATACTCCAAGGCTTTGGTGGTGGTTTCATTCACTTGTCTAAGTTGTGCAATCAGCAATGTTGAATTGATTATAGGCTTGTATTTTGCAAGTACTTCTGCCTGAAAGTATATTCAGAATTCAGTAAAATGAATTATTTTTAACTTTTTTTAGTACGATACTACCTCAACTAACTTGAACATCTTGAATCAAGTAGAAGCACTCATGCAAATGTTCAACCACAAAAATTCATACTCAAACTGGTACAAGTGCAAAAAATAAAATAAAATATAAACCTCCTTGGGTGAATGAACATGAGATTTGTGAGTCCCGTTTAATAACTTAGCACTCCTATCATATTCATTTGCAAGTACAGAAACCATCCGGCGCAAAAGATTCCTCCTGAAAAGAAATATGAGCGAAACACCGTGTATTCTGAAGTACTCAGCAATTTGTTCATGATGCTGCATCAATCCCTGCATTAAGTAACAAATATATCCTCAAATATTTATAATTAAGGGCTGTTTAGAAGAAAAAAATAGGAAAAGAAACTGAAATTAGTTTTTTTCATAAACTAAAAATAACTTACTTACAAGTTAATTTGTAAAAATTTTCTCATATAACTTCTCCAAATTTTTATTTTTAACTTATATATAAGTTAATTTTAGCTTATAAAGAAGTTCATATAATTTTTTTTCTTTTTATTTTCTTTTTTCTCTAAGTCTTTATGGAAAATTTGTCCAAACAAATTCAGACAATAATGTCTAGAATAAAAGTTAAGGCTAACATGTTACATATTGAGTATGTACAAAATAAACAAATGCCAAAAAAGTACAATTTTGCTGGGTTTGATTTTGATAGGCTTGTTTCTAGGTTTTTTTGTTTTCATGGCATTAGCTTATATACCAAAAGTTCCTAACAGTTGCAAGAAAGGAAAGACAAATACATGGAATCAAATGAATTAGCCTCAGTCAAGAACAATAATTTAGCATTATCAATTATCCTTTTCATAGAACGGGTAACATATATTCAGAAATATTATCAGTAGAGATTGTTGTAGCATCAGAAATTGTGTCCTCCGGCCTGTATTAAGGAACCTGGCGATACTTAAATTATCTTTTCAGATACATGAGCTTAATTGAAAATCGCCATGCAGTAAGGGACTTCTACAATTTTAGGAACTTAATAAGCAATTACACAAGAGACAAGTCGGAGTTCATTCTTAACCAGGTTTTATTACTATACTTTCTTCTCTAATGCGGTTGTAGAGTGGTTTATACACTCTCGAGCTTTCTACCAACATTCAAAGAAACTCTAAGAAACATCCATCATATGCAAAACCATTCAAATACAGAAAAGAACACTAATCTTCATTGAAACTACATCAACATATGTTATGTTCAAATTTTTTAACTTACACAAATTATCTAGCAAGCTTTAAAAACCATAGCAAATACCAAAAGTACAACTGGTACTGAAAACTCAGCTAGAAAACCAGTGCTGATTCTTTATAACAGCTAAATTGTAAACAACAAAAAAAATAACAAGGTCATGTTTGCATCTTGTACAGCATAATTCGTGTCAGTGCCAATGTGTGACAAAAGTGAGTTGATTCTAATTCTCCCTTGTATCATAGTTCTGTGATCTTTAAAAAAAAATGGTAAACACGTACCTATACATCTCATAAGCATCAATTTAGACCTCATGAAAAAGCATTACCTCCCCTTAAATCCCAATATCAGTCGACAGATACATAGTTCAATTACTAGTTTCAAAGAATAATGAATTGCATTAAAGAACATAGTATTGTTCTTCATGTACTCCATTTACAATTATGATAAGTTTCCTTTCCGAAAGTTGTACGACAAACACAACATGGGGAAATCAAATATAAATTACCCATCCCATGTCTTGAATCTCATTCATAGATGAGAACACTAACAAAATCATTTATCATATCTAAAAAGTAGACTTCACCAGGCAAAATCCTCAATACCTAATACTCAACAAATATAAGAAAAAGTATCCCGTATCCCTTAAGCTTTTTTACAATCATCAAGAGATAGCATTCTCTAAATTAAAGTTTCCAATTCCATATTTCATTAGACTTATTACAAGTAAATTATTTTAAATAAGATTGAATTCAATTCTATCAAAGAATGTGATGAGACGATGGGGCCTGATAGTGTGATGGAGGGTAAGGGTCCAACAGAGCAGCAGCTAAACCATGCTACTAAGATATGGAAGGTATATTCAAGTAAAAGGGAAAGAGGAGCACATGGAACAGATTAAGGGACAGACAATTATGCTGAGTGAAAATGGAGCAAGGCCCAGTGGCAAGAAAAGAGGGAAGGTGGTTGTGAAAAGGGGAGGATCGTGAATTGAGGGGGGACTTGAGAAAATACTCTGGAGCAGTCATTAGCTTCTTGTAATCTTATTTCATTTCTTTGCTATCCTCATAATTCTGTTGTTTCTTCCATTACTATTATATTTCCAGTTCAATCGAGTGTGTTTCTCTTTTAGCTGTGAGAGTTATTTTGAATTGGGCCTGCATCAGAATGATCATTACTTTTACACAATAAACCAGCTTATTGCACACTAATTTAGCTAGATCACTCCCAACAAGGCAGTGGTAAGTCTAAGAGGAACAAGGGAAAGTCATTAACCTAGCTAGGCAACCACAGCCTTAATGAAATTTGCAAATGCTTCTTAAGAACTAATAACAAAATGGAATTAATATATAATTTGGTCCTTGAAAATGAGAACTTCAGCTGCTTTGATTTTTATACAAACCAGTGGTTTGGTGATGAACATTGTTTACAAGTTCACAACTTGGTAGGGTAAACTTGTAAGAAGTTGACACTTTTGGAGACCTACTACCTATAGATGTGCATATTCTGGGACTCACTCAGGCAACACAAGTTGTCACCCCTCAAGGATCAAGTTGTACATTAACTCCAACTTAACGTGGTGAATATCAGCCATTCCGACAAAAAAAAGAGAAAAAAAATTGACTGTTGCCAAAAGATACAAAAATGCTTCAAGCAAGACAAATATTTCTTAAATAAAAGGGCACCCATAAATAAAACAACCTTTACCTGATTAAGCATCCACTTCAAGCCAACAGCAGCGGTGCACTCATTTTTTGAAGCACTACTTAACCAGTCTAGATTATAAATTGTGTCCAGAGTCTCCGTTATTGTTGACATGTTACTCCTTCTCACCTTAACCGAAAAGATTTCCCCATTTGAGCTTATGTTATCATGACTGTTTAAAAACGTCTCAAACCATCCACTCCCAGATCTCTGCATTGATAGAATAGCAAAATAGCGTACAGGTTGGCAAGCGCACTCCGCCCTAACATAGAAATACCAAACCAGAAATATCAGTAAATTCAGACAGATTTTGCAACAAAACCTTAGATTTAAGCAGTATATTATTAATTGCACCTGCTGTAAGTTTTGGGGTTAGGGTAGTGCACATAAGGAATCTCCCAAGGTTCAATGTTAGGTTCCGGGCATGGCTTTTGAACAACCTTGATGTCTAGAAAACCAATCTTGCTGCCAGTGCCTATCTGCTTCAGACAAATTGAACATATATACACGCCACAGACCATTGCAAAGGTCAACACAACCAGCCTCCACACAAACGTAGAACTCTTCAAACCCTTCACAAGCAATACATCCTGTAACCATGAACTACATTTAAATCGATTTATTTATATCAAAACATATAGAATAAAGACACAAGTTTGGTTAATCCCGCACCTGAAATAGATTGAAAACCCACAGAATCTACATCTTAAGGAAACTACCCAATCAAATGCCTAATACCCATTGACCTTAAAAACATACATATTCGTTGGGGTTATTTTAAGGAACCAGATCGGACAATTTCACGTGCCACCCCATGTAAAAACAAAATAAAAAATAGAATCTTTTACTCCAAGTTTTGGGAGATTTGAAGGAATAGGACAACATGGCAAGTTAAAAGGTGAAAAATTACGCTTACCTTGGCGAAGGAAGAGAGATCATCGGCCATTGTTGACGAGCTCAAAAGGAATGCGGATGAAAAGGCATTTTTGGGGTACTCTTTTGAATTTCTTTCTTCGTTTTTTATTCCAAAGCTTTTATTTCAGCTCTCATTGCTGCAACCAGCAACGACCCAAGAAAAAAAAATGGAGGAAAAGCAAAAGGGGTTCGATGATGAGATGAGGTGTGTGCGTGACACTGAGCTTTTTCTTTCCTTTTTCCTTTTTTTTTATTTCTTCTTTCTTTTCTTTTTTTTTCCCTTCTTTTTTTGTATTATTTTTGGGTCTCGTGAAGAATGAAATAATTTGAGGCTTCTAATCTTGGATTCAGATATACAAATACATATATTTTCGGTAACCTGCACTTAGCTATGCCACACTCTTTCTTTGTGTTCGCAAGTGTTTCGAGTATCGTTCGGAGTGAGGAGGGTTGAGTACGACCAAAGAAAAACGACATCATGAGTGCGCTCCATCCATCGCCTCTTTAAACGACATGAACGTGACTTCGTTGCAATCCATAAGATCCACCACATGTCTGTACCAAAACAAAATTATGGAGAAATTAAAATCACAAAGTTGACAATTTTCTAGATTTCCCACCCACGTGTCAGGTACAGTCTTAAACATTTCAATTACATGAGAGTACATCTATTAATAAACATGTTTGAACTTTATAAGTATTGACATTTGTTTCTTCACTCTACGAAATCATTATTATCCATGTGTTTTTTGTTTTCCTAATAAGCTATCATAACAATTAGGACACCAAAGTAAACAAAAATGAGGTCAATTTGCTAGAAAATCCCTAACCATGGTGTTACTTTGCATTATTCTTGCTAATCAATCAAGACACTTATTAAAAATTATATAGAAGTGTATTAACAATTGAGGAGAAAGACCTAAGTTTACAACTAAGATTGATATACATTAAAATCTAGAATTTGTTACAAATGTTTGCTAGATCAAAATGAATCAAGTTGTTTGAATTATCTTTTATGACTATAGTTAATAAAATAATGTGTTCAAATTGTAAAAAGAATAGAAAAGAGAGAAGAAAGTTATCTTTTTTTGCTATGAAGAGAAAAGCAAAAAAAACTATATAAGAAGATTAATGAAAACATAAAAGAATATTTGCTGTTTTATCTCAAATTCAAGATTTCAGTTTCATCTTATACAGTGGCTATAATGTTTTACTAAAAAGAGCTAATAAATATTTGTAACTCTTATAAAAGATAGTGTATGTGTTCCACACATGAATCTTGGCTTGGTCAAGCTCATGATGCTAAAGTTGGATGAGCCAAGGTTTGTGATGGGCGTGGTCAATTTCACCAATGGGACCAAGCAGAAACCATTCATCTTCAACAAGAAAATAGGAACAACAGTTATTACTAAATAACGAAAATTAAATATCTTTGGATATAACCAAACTTATCTAACTTTTTGAAGTCCTTGTTGCAGACACCCACCACCTTAAAGACCATACTTGGAACACAGATCATGAACAGTCAAAGAAAACACTGTTAGCATTTACTGAATATATGTAAAGTGAATGAAATATGAAGATAAAAATGGAAAATGACTGTAAAAATAATCAATTATTGATCAGTATTTGAAATGGAAAGTTTTATGGTATAACTGTCTAAAGAAAGTATAAATAAAGCTGTGTTCCATTGCTGGATCATTGATGAGTGTAACCAAGATAGCTGAAGGATGAATAATTATTGCCCATGTTGATTTATTGACTTGTGGAGGTTTTGATTAGTGAGATAAAAGCAAAGTTTCTTTCTTTTCAATCAAACCAACCAACCATATGCTTTATCTGCTTTTTTCATGGCCATTAATTGCTTTATCGGTTTTTAATGATGACAATTCATAATGTTCAATCTGTATTTTCTTATCTTTTCCTCTAACCTTCCTCTTTCTTTGCCTACTAGTTTTCTTTAGTCTAGAAACCTTTTAACCAAACTCAGATTTCACGAATTTTGTTCACTGAAGTTTGCATTTTTTTTTTCTAATCACCATAACAGGATTTTGAACTTAGAAACTGGTGTAATGATTAAGTATATTTACATAGATAATAATTAGAAGGAAATTAATTTTTATACAAAATTTAAAATACTTTATATAAAAGATGTTTGGATAGAAATATTTAAAAAAATTTAAAAGGTAATTTAATTATTTAAAATAATAAAATTTTAATTTAATCTTAAAAGGAAGTAAAAATTGAAAATTTTTAGGGATGTAATTTGATTTCTTAGAAATTGACCACTTGTAACTTAATTTGGTGAATTGAGTGAGTTGAAATTATAAGTTTTGAATGTTCACTTGTGTTTATATAGAAATGATTTTGTTTTGATCTCTTCAATTACATAATTAAATATTTTGTGTGAGGAATTAAGATCATTTCTTATCCAATTGAAACAAACATATAATTTTTTTATAGAACCTTTAAGCCTAGTGAAAATCAAATGTTAAGCCTAGTGAAAATCAAATGTTTTATGGAGTATGCGACTAAAAATAGTAAAAAGTAAAAGTTACAAGTTTGGGTGAATTACACCCACCAAATTATTAGGTATCAAAAGAGTGGAAAAAATTGTCAGCATTACTATCCAATTTATTTTAAAGAAATATAAAAAAGAAAATATTATTGTTCAAAATAATTTGAAAGAAAATAAAAAAATAAAATAATAACTTTTTAAAAAGAATTAGTTTTGTACGTAATCTTCTTTATTTCTTCTTTTATGTTTATATTTTATTTAAAAAAAATATTGTCACAATCATTTTTTTTACTTTATTATTATTATCATAATTCTCATACATTTTTCAAAGTTTTTTATATTTTTTATATTATGAAACATATTTTTCTATTTAAAAACATTAGAAATATTTTTAAAATTCAAGTGTTGGAAGTAATGATCTTTATTGATGTTCTTTATTTTTTATTTTTTAAGTTACAATCTCGATATAGAATAATAAAAAAATTAAGTATATTTATTTTCTTAAATAAATATTAAAATAAATGTACTAAAAAATCATACAAGATTATGATAAATTCTAAAATTTATGATATGTAACATATTAAATAAAGAAATATAAAATTTATTTTTGAATAAGAAAATTCAGATAATTATACAACATATATAATATACATAATACATGTTCAAATGATGTAATATGGTCAGTCTATTTTTATCTAAGATAATTAATTGATATTTGTTTACATAATCAAAAATTTAAAATTGAGGTTTGTCAATGTTAGATTTAACAAGAATAAAAAATATTGGCACCTCTTTGTGACATTTAATTGGCTTTATCTTTTCTTTCGTGATCTAAAAAAAATAATATTAAAATATCCATAATTAATAAGATTATAGATAAAAAAAATTAATATAAAAAGAGTTTATATAGAGATTAAGAAAAAAAAAATGAAAAGTTCCATTATTAAGAAATTTTTTAGAAAGGTTATGAGTGAAAATAAGATAAAATAATTTGTAAAAAGTTATATATAAAAATGAAAGCAAGAGAGCTCTTAAGAATAATGTAAGATAAAATTAATTTCATTTTGTATGCATAAATTTAGTGTTAATAAGGGCGAAATTCTTTTATTTGGTTAGAAATTTTATTAAACTTTTTAAAATGATTTACTTAGAATTTTGTACTTAATTTAAAATTTTAAGATATTAAAAAATCTCTTATCTATCTCATTCTTTTTATAAAAAAAACTCATATACTCATTTATATAACTATGAATTAAATTAAATTTAGAGTGATTTGTGAAAAAAAAATTTTCTTTGAAAAGTTTTTATCCTGATATATCAAATGTTAAACTTTCTTTTTACTTTTTTATTTCAAATTTTGTAACATAAATTGAGGTTTAGAATGATAATCACAAATGTCGTAACAATGCTCATTAATATCATTTGAATTCAATCATGAGAAACTACAAATATTTAAGAGTATATTATGATAATCTCAATATCATTCTTCTTGCCTCCAATCCTATATTGCACTCTTTTATTAAGTAATTTGAGTTAAATTTATCTTTTTTTATGTGACAAGGTTTAGAAGAAAGAAATTCAACTTGTTCATCTTCCTACTTCATACTAAATCTTCAATCTTCTCACCAAATCCTTATTAATCTTAAAACTTTGTTGTAAACTTATAACCTTTCCTTTTTCTACCATATGATTAAAAAAAACTATTAAAAAAATCAAATATAATTGATGTAATTATATAAAGTCATATAATCAATGTCTTTTATATTTTTATTATTACTCTTCACTTTAATATTCTATATTATTATATTTTTGTCACACACTAAATAATATAACTTTTAGTATACTTAATTAATATAATAAATTTCTTTTTTTTTTCTTGATTCTTTTTTTCTTTTTTCTTTTTTTTATCGATAGCATAATTTAAATATTTTTTTTTCCTATTTTTTTCATTCATCTATACATAAATAAGTTGAAACAGAGGTTAAAAATTGTTTGAATAAGATGAATTTAAAACTATAAACAATTCATTTGAAACAAATAACATGTATGTATTAAAAACAACTGACTATAAACAATTCATTTGAAACAAATAACATGTATGTATTAAAAACAACTGGTATATGTCTACTTTGTGTTTGCATTATACAATCATGTTTTCCTTATAGTAGATGATACAACCTTCCTATACCCAGAAACTTGCATAATATACACAATACAAATGTCTTTTATTTGTATACGAAGGACACATTTGCTTAATACAATGGAAACACACTTTTCTTCTATTTATTGTACTAAAAAAAATGGTTTGAATATGAGATATTTTTGAAAATTAATAACAAACAAACTTGGGATGATAAAAATCATAAAAGTGAATAGTAATAGTAGGCTTTATTATATATACCTATTAAGGATGTTGGTCTAAATAACTTGTAGTTTTTCAGTGTGATTTTTAATATTTTATCCCATTTTGATTTTTCATAAAATTATTTTTGTATGTACAGTATACGTTAAATAATGACAAGTCTGAATACATTTGACACTTTATTTTTTCAATAAATTTTTATATTTGATCTTTTCTTTTTTTTCTATTTTGGACATCATAACATTTTTATTTATTTCTTATGTATAACATTTATTAATAGAGAAAGGATAGACACTCATTTTTTTAAAATACCGCCTCTATATTCAACACAATATATTTTGAAAATTTAACTATTTCATTTTAAAATAATTTTATTTCGAGGTCATTGGATGTTACAAATTTTGATAGGTTTATATATAATTTTTTTTTATTAATATATTTTAAGTAGGGGTGTTCAAAACCGAACCGATCTAAAAAATAATCGAAAAATTATTAAAAAATCGAATACCGATTAAAATCACAAACTTTTACATTACTTTGGGGTTTTTTTTTTTTTAAATTGCGCAGTTTGGTTCGGATTGCAGTTTGACATTACAGAACCGATCCAAATTAAACCGAACTAAATTAAACCGAACTGCAATATTTTATTAAAATATAATTATATTTTTAATTTTACTTTAAAGAAAAAATCTAACAATTCCTATTACAACTTTCGTTTTAAGATCTATTTTCTTAAAAAATCTTATTAATATGATTTCGCTATCACATCATCAACCTTTATTTCAATTCATCTTCATTACCATATTTTCACCTTCTATTTAAATCATTACACATTCTCACATTCTATTTAAATAATTCTTTTCATTCCAAATAATATGATTTTCTTAATTTGATTTACTTCTTATTTACTCTGTTTTATATTTTATTTAATTTCGTACTTATTGTTTGTCTTCTCATGTATTTCAATATTCACAAAATAAATATTTTATTATTTTTTTGTTTTAATTTGGAATTAAGTTCATTTTAATTAATTTTATTTTTACTAGGGTTATTTTTATTTTATTTTTTATATTTTTATATAGTTGAGATTTTTTTTTATAATAATGTTTATTTAAGTCTCTAAAGAATCAAACTTTATTGATAAACAAGTAAAAAATTACTTGACCTACATTCATTTTTATATAATATTATTATCCTCAATTTGTAATTTTTTATTTTTTTCCTACTAAAATTATTCATAAACTAATGTTATACTTATATATTATATTTTTAATAGTTTATTATTTAGTATATTTTTTAACTTTTAAGTAACATATTTATTATAATTATATTTTATTTTTAAAAATAAAAATAAGTTTACCTTTAATAAAAAATAAAATAAAATAAAATTAAAAATTAAAAACCGTAAAAATTGATTCAAACCAAACCGATAAAATTAATTTGAATTGGTTTTGTTTCAAACCAAATCAAACCGAATTGCGTAAAATTTTTATATTTGATTTAAATGTATTTTTAGTAAAAAATCAAATCAAATTGTATTATCAAGATCCTTAATTTTAAGTAATAATGTAAGTGAATAAATAGGATAATATATTATTTTATTAAAATTAATTTGTTTAAAAAAAAATTAATATGATAAAAATAATATATTTTTTACAGTTGAGATTTTCATTTTCTATTTCTTTCACATTTATTTAATCAACAGTGAAATTTAAAGAAGATAAAAATCGTCAAGTATAGAAATTTTATAGGATTCTTCATCACTATCAAATAAAATACAAACCTTAACTAGAGCTACACGACACTATTTGTATCATATATTAATTTTTTTCTCCAAAAATAATTTTATAAAATAGACGTGTCAGTGGTGTTTGATATATAACTTATCAAACATATCATCACTTCACAAATGAAAAAAAAATAGAAGAGATGAAAACAAACATAAAATATTTGTAAAATACCATATGCAAAATTTACAAATTTAAGAAAAACTTATATTATTTAAATAGTTATGTTTGTGATGAAAGATTAAATAGTATCTAGTGAAAATTTTATTCAATTAAAATTCTCATTCAATTAAGTTTTTTGTTTTTTAAGGTGTCTTTAAAAATTATGTTTAAGGGTTTGTATATGATTTTCGATAATTACATGTATTTTAATTATTAATATAAATTTATATTAATTTAATTTTATAATAATATATTTAACATTACTTAATTATTATAAATTAATAAAATAAATTATAGCATAAAAAAACACAATTATATACAAACTTAATTATTATAAATTAATAAATAAATTATTTTAAATCAGTGCTTTAATAATATATAATATCTTATCTTGATAAATATATACCTTTTAATATTTAATTGATATTTTAGTTATTATTTTTTAAAAATATTCTTTTATATTTAAAAAAAAAAAAATTCAAAGTAGAAGTGATTTTAGTATGTAATATATCTTATATCTTATCTTAAAAATGTGTTTTTTATATTTGATAAATACATTACTAAATTTTTGTAAAAGATATATGATAACATTATGAATTAAATTACATTCTATATAAGTATGTATCAGTATGCATATTAACATTTCGTTGAAATTTGAAAAGGTAGAAAAGAACATGGGGCGAAATTGGTCTGCTGTGGAAAAGAAAATTCTTGGAAAATTTTCGGAGGTTGAATTTGAAATATTTAAGTTTCTCAACCTTATGCAATCAGAAAAAGATCCTGAAAAATAGAAAGAAAACATTTTTGGCAAACAATTGCGCAATTTTGTTGAAGGATCATCATCAACATCAACATTACAAGATGGTAGAGATGTTGAAACACATGTTTCATCAGAAATTTCACATCAACAGGATCAACACCAATCATCAACATTGCAATATGATAGAGCCGTTGAAACACTTGCTTCAATGAAAATTCCAAATCAAGAGGATCTTGATCATGATGATGATCATAACCCTTCTGATTTGCCACCTCCTGAGAGCTTTAGAAACTTTGTCTCAGAGCGTGGTGAACCTTTTGAGAAACAATTGACGACCAGTGATGTCAATGTTAATCAAAACAGACTTTTTCTTGGTAAAAAGCATGTGGAAAACTCATTTTTACCATTGCTGAAAATTGATGAAGATGTCGTAGAAGGAATTAAAGTTTGTGCGTATGATAATGATGAGAATTGTTACTCTCTAACATTCAAGAAGTGGGCAAACAAATACTATGTGTTGAATGGTGAGTGGAAAAATTTCTTTCTTTTTCATAAATTGCAGAAAGATGATACAATCATAGCGTGGATATTTCGTCACTCTGAGAGCAACAAGTTATGTTTCGCTCTGGAATATCAGAAGATTGGAAGCTGACAAGATAAATGTTTATCAGAATCTTCAGTGTTGAGATTTTGAATTATTTCTAGTAGGTTATTGTGTGATTTTGGATTTTTTTTGTGGTATAAAAGTTTTATATTTTGAATGATTTCTATTAGATTATCGTGTGATTTTGGATTTTTTTTTGTGGTGTAAAAGTTTTATATTTTAAAAGATTTTTATTAGATTATTGTGTGATTTTGGATTTTTTTGTGGTATAAAAGTTTTATATATATTTTTTAATTTTTATAATATGTTTAATTTTTTAAGTTTGAAATAATTTTTCTTTATATATTTAATTATTTTCAAAAAAACCTTGTTTAGATATATATCTTAATTTTATTAATATTCAACACTTCTCACATTATTTAAAAAAATAATAATTTATTAACTAAATTTACTAAAAAAATAAACTCAATTAATCCATGAATTTTTTACAAGATATTTTTTTTTTAAAAAATTAATTATCTATTAAATATTTTTCACGGAAATATCTTTATGAAAATTTTTTATAAATTTATTTGTGAAAAGTTTTTTGTTTATGAAAAAATTTTTTGTTTTATGAAAAAATTTTGCATGAATTTTTTTGAAAAATTTTTTACTAATTTTTTATCTATAAATTTTTTACCTTAACAAATTTATAGGTGAATGAGTTTTGAGCATAATTATAATTTTTCCTTGAAGGGTTGTATATAAATTTATTTAAGTTTTTTCTTAGAAGTCGTTAATGATATCGTTATGTGCTTGTTAATTTTATATACAAAGAATAGAAAGGTAAAGTTAAAACAACAAATGTTATATTATTTTTTTAATAAGAAAACAATGACATAGAGAAATAGACTTTAGTCTCTGTAGTGTAAGGATGTTTCTCTTTTCGTTTTTTCACTCTATTAAAAGGTCTTTTATTTTTGCGTCAGCAAATCTAATTATAAAAATTATCGGAACCAAAATAGACGTAAATATATAAATTTAAAAAATTTAAAAATAATTATTATTAATTAAAAGAAAAAACAAAGATTATACTCTAAAAAGACAATTTCGATTTGGAATGAAGTTGTGGATATTTGAAAAGTTTATCAAATAAAAACAAAAAATATCTACCATTAAAACCTAAAAAAAAAACACTTTCTCATTCCATCTTTCTCACATCTTTTTCTGATTACTAGAATGGACCCAAACTCCAACCAAGTTGTCCGCGAGTTCCCTCCCTTCTTCCGCACCTACAAAGACGGCCGCGTGGAGCGTTTCATCGGCACCGAAACCACCCCTCCCGGCATTCACCCCACCACCGCCGTTCAATCCAAAGACGTCACTCTCAACCCCCAAACTGCCATCTCCGCCCGCCTCTACCTCCCTCCCACCGCTGCCGCCTCCTCCTCCAACAAACTCCCTCTTCTCATCTACTTCCACGGCGGCGCCTTCTGCGTCTGCACCCCCTTCAATCCCACCTACCACAACCACCTCAACGCCCTCTCTGCCTCCGCCAACGTCCTCATCGTCTCCGTCCACTACCGCCTTGCCCCGGAGCACCCTCTCCCCGCCGCTTTCCACGACTCCTGGGAGGCCTTTCAGTGGATCGCCTCCCACGCGGCCGGCAACGGCCCGGAGCCCTGGCTCAACGACCACGCCGATCCCGAAAAAGTGTTCCTCGCCGGCGACAGCGCCGGCGGCAACATCGCCCACAACGTGGCTATGCGAGGCAGTGCAGAAGGGTTCGGGGGATTGAACATCCAAGGGATGGTGCTGCTTCACCCATACTTCGGGAACGATAAAAAGGACGAGCTTGTAGAGTTTCTGTACCCTACATACGGAGGATTGAGCGACACAATAATCCACGCCTCGTTGGATCCGAAACTGTCGGATCTGGCATGTCCCAGGTTGCTGATCATCTTGTCGGAGAAAGATTTTCTGAGGGACAGAGGGTGCGTCTATTACGAGGCGCTGAAGAAAAGTGGGTGGAAGGGTAACGTGGAGAAGGTGGAGTTCGAGGGAGAGGAGCATGTCTTTCATCTCCTCTACCCCACTAAGCAAAATTCTGTGGATCTCGTTAATCAGTTTGCCGCATTCTTGAAGCAAACATGATTCTTTTATTTTCTTTCTTTCTTTCTAGTTAGATTATGATCACCCACTTTCTTACAGTACTGTGTTCTTATTATTGTTTTAGTTTGGCGTTGTAGCTTTGGAAGCTCGAGTTCTGTGGATTTGTCTGTTTTCTTCTGTCACTAGCTAGTTGGAGAGAGAATTTCCATGTGAATTGAACTGAGCTTAGTCAAATTTTTTGTTTCCAATTCTCTTGTGTTTTTCTCTGAATTCAATGGGCATGTACCTCTGGGCAAGTAAAATTGAGAATGAGAAAAGTTGTTTCAAGTACTTTCAAATAATTTTCCAATAAAATAACATATTGATGAACAGAAAATCCATGAATGACGTAGTAGTAGGAGAAACCTGGGTCTCGGAGAAGGGATTTTGACTTGTATTTGTTGCTTTTTGAAGTGAACATAACTCGTCAATAACATACACCAATAACTATTGTTCTACCATAGCTTCTATCTTCATTGTTTGTTGATAAATTGAATATGCCCAACGCTAATAACCAATATTTTCAAACAATGACATATTGGGTAGTTGAAAAATATTAAGATAAACCCACGTTTAATAGGGATGAACATATAGAACAGTAGAAAAATAGGGATGAAGTAGAATAGTCACAAAAAGGTGAGATGCGGCAGAGAAAAAAAAAATTATACAAGTTTTGAGAATTGATAATTTTTTTTATATTTTTTGAATTTTATAAAAAGATTTTAATGTCCCACTGAAGATTTAGGTAAGAAGGAGGGTGATAAATTTAATTGATGACTACAAAAAAATTTGGTAGAGAACCTCGACAAGTCAGAATCGATTTAATCTAGAACCAGAGAAAAGACTTTTAGCAAAATTCAAGTTCGCTTTTTATTGATAATTTTTTTTTTAAAATATATTCTAACCAAATATAAAAATTATTTACGATTCGATTTAATTCAATTTGAAATAAATAAAAAAATCTGAACTAATCTAAACCAATTTTAACAGTTTGGTTTGAATTGGTTTTTGCGATTTTTTTTTAATTTTTAATTTTATTTTTTTATTAATAATTGACTATTTTTAATCTTTGAAATCCTGAACTTGACCCACAATCAAGTACTCCATTGAGTTAGAACAAAATAAAATCACAATAATAGAGTTTTTCAAGTAAAGAGATACTAAGATGTGTTTAACAAAATATAAGTTGCAACAAATGAATATTACTAAAAAAAATAACCATAGTAAAAACGAAATTAGTTGAAATAAGAACCCTAAACCCTAAACTGAAATCGAGAATCCTAAACCCTAAAATGAAACCAAGAAATAATAGAATATTTATTCAATGAAAATCGAAGATGAATCATAAGATAAATTGATGTGAAATTAAAATAAAAATATGAAAAATGAAGGAGAAAAGAATAAGAAAGGAAACATATTAATGAGTAAATGAAATAAAAAAAAACATATCGCTTGGGATAATAAGAATGATTAGATAGAGGGTGAAATAATGTGGTGAAGATGGATTTGAATAAGAGTTAATGATGAGATAATGAGATCAGAGTAAGAGAGTTTCAAGTAAGGAACTCTAAGATGCGTCTAATAAAATGAAAGTTGTAATATATAACAGTAGGTTTTCTTTGCAAAATAAAATTAAAAATAAATATAATATTATTTAATAATTGCGGTTTGGATCGGTTCGGTTCGGTTTTAAAATACCAAACTGCAAACCAAACCGAACCGTGTGGTTCTGGAAAAAAAAAATTCAAAGTGATCCAAAAACTCGCAGTTTTAATCGGTTTGCGGTTTTTTGGATCGATTTTCGATTTTTTTTGGATCAGTTCGATTCTGAACACCCCGAATTACATATAAAGCCACAAATCTACCAAGGTTTTAATTCTAATTATATTGAGATTCATAACTTCCTAAGAAAAAAACAACTCAAGTTAATAAAAATACTAAAGTTATTTAATTTTTGCTGGAAAAAAAAGTTTTTAAGTGTAAAAATTTTAGAAAACAAAATTTAAACCCCTTGTGGTGCTACTTTTACACTAAAATGAATAATTTAAAACTAATAAAAGTTACTTACAAAAGTTATAAAATAAAATTAATTATAAATTTGAAAAAAATATATCTATACAAATTAAAACTTAAATGTTAGTTAATTAATAATTTTGTTTCATATAAATATGAAAAATATAATTTAAAATATGATTTTTTTTAATAATTAAAAGTCAAATTGTCATGATAGACAAATTCTCGGGATTTTATTTTTTGTTTAAGCAAAAATTTATTATTTTGAAAAAATTATTTATATTTTAACTTGAATTGAAAGAGTATGTAGATATGAAATATGGTGAAATATGATAAGATATTTGTTGTATAATTAAACTGTTGAGTTATGTGATATAAGATTTGATGATGTATGATGTGAAAATATTATATAATAAACTCTTGAGATTATTTAGGTAAATTGTGAAGTTTAATGTGAGATTAATTTTATAATAACAATGAAAATTATATTTGTGAGTTGTGATTGATTACACAAAAATTGAAGAAATGATATGATAATGGTGTCAACGAACTTATGATGATAATGATGCAAATAAGATTGAGATAACAGTGATGCTAATAAAATAAGATGATTGTGTGCCTAAGATGGAGATGTGTTAGATAATTATCATAAGATACTATTTGGTATAACTTTAATGTACATATAGAATTTTAGATGTCTCTAAATGATGTATTTAACTTAAATGGTATTCTAATCACTTAGACAGAGATACCATGTGGTGAGAGGTCGATAGAGGTTTCAACTGCACTTATCTTTAGGTCAATTGAGCTATCAGTTCTTTGATATGTGTGTAGGAATTGTCCTAACGTGTAATTGCTAGAATGAGGATAAAATAAACATATAATGTTAAGCTAAAAAAGGTTCTAAATGAATTATCAATCCTAAGATGAAAAAGACTCTGAAAGAATTGTGTCTATGATCTGATAATCTTGAATAGGTATTAGCCTCTGAAATTAAGACTCCATATAATTTTTTAGAGGAGTTTATATAGTATTTAAGTGGATGTGAAAAAATGTATGTGATAAATTTATATTATTGAATTGTTTTATTATGATTATTTAAATACTTTAACTTTGTTTAAATATACTATTAAGATAATAATATGAATTATATAAATTATTATTATTATAGTTAATTTTATTTATATTAACTTATTTTTATTAATTTTTTTTGTAATTGTAGATTTTTGAATATTATAATATTTATATCTTCATACAGATAGGAAAGTTAAATAATATATTCAAATTTAAACAATGAAAATAAATAAATATATTGAGATTAATATATAAGATTTTATTATAGTATAAATTTAAATATTTTTATTTTCATGTAATGAAAAAAAATAATTATAATATATATATATATATATTTTTCATATTTATGTTATTTTTAAGGATTATTAATATATATTAATAAATTAGTATTCTTTTTTATAGATAGAAATTTAATATTTTTATTCGTTACAAATAGTAATATATTTAAAATTAATTTTTTTCGTTATACTTATATTATTATTTATATCTTAAATTAAATGTAAATTTATAAATTGGATCATCATTTTCATGTTCTTAACGACGATTCAAAATTTTATAATCGATAAATTTTTTTCTTCAATACAAGAAATTGATAATATTTGATATAAGTTAAGTAATTTTAATTATAATTACATTTTAACAATATATGTTAAAGTATCAATTCCTCAAAGCCTGATTTAATATTTTAAATTGAATTATTTAAAAAATTTGTTTTTCTAATAATTATATATATATATATATATAATTTATGTTAGTAATTATATTTTGAATTTGAATGTAGATGTATAAAATGTATCGTTCATTGATTATAGGTGCATAACCCTGCAATACTCTCTTTTTAGTATTATTACTGTCTGATTCTTGTTGAGAATGGTAATTTTTTTTTTTAATTATTATTATTATAACTTGATATAATATTACATCTTTTAATATTATTTACTTCTTTTTATTTAATAAAACTTAACTTTTATTATTAAACAATTATTTTTTTCAAAATACATATTTTTCCTTTATTATTTGAAACACATAAATAATATATCTAAAAATTTAATTATTCATTAAACATAAATGTAACGTGTGCTGCACGGGTTTTAAATCTAATAATAGTAGCAAAGCAGACAATTATTAAAGACTCATCACATCACTCATTTTCTCCACGTGCCGCAACGTATCGTTTTTTTTATTACATTTGAGTGATATTTTTGTTTTAATTTTATAGATATAGGTAATTTTTTTTTAAATTCGTAAATTTAAAAAAAAATTATTTATTTAAAATTTTTTACTTATATCCATAAAAAAAATACTATAAAAATGTAAAAAAGCATAAGCTATCTTGCACTGCCCACTTCATTCGTACTGTAACAAAAACAAGGGAGAAAAAAATGGCCACAGAAGAAAACGAGATAACCCACCGATTTCGCTTTTTCCGCGTTTACAAAGACGGCACAGTGGAGCTCGTCAAATCCGCCAACTCCATCCAAAAGGTAACACCTTCCGATGACTCCATCACCGGTGTTCGCTCCAAAGACGCTGTCGTTTCCACTCACCCACCCGTCTCCGTTCGGATCTTCCTACCTCGAATAACTGACCCGACCCGGAAACTTCCCCTCCTCCTCTACATCCACGGAGGCGGCTTCTGCATGCAATCCGCCTTCTCGTCCAGGTACCACAACCATGTCGCCAGCATCGCTGCCGAAGCCAACGTCATCGCGGTCTCAGTGGAGTACGGGTTATTCCCAACCCGACCCATACCCGCTTGCTACGAGGACTCATGGGCCGCGCTCCAGTGGGTGGCGTCGCACGCAAGTGGGAGTGGACCCGAGGCGTGGCTGAACGATCACGCAGATCTGAAGTGTATTTTCATCGGCGGCGACAGCGCCGGCGGCAACATAACTCACACGCTGGTGAGTCGCGTCGGGAAGATTGGTTTACCGGGCACGAAGATTGTCGGGGCGATTTTAGTGCATCCGTATTTCGGGGGGTCAAGGAGGGACGATGAGATGTGGATGTACATGTGTCCAGGGAACGAGGGGTGGGAGGATCCAAGGATGAAACCGGCCGCAGAGGATCTCGCTAGACTTGCCTGTGACCGAGTGTTGGTGTTTGTAGCAGAGAAGGACGATTTGTTCCAGTGTGGAAGGAACTATGCTGAGGAGCTTCCCAAGAGTGGGTGGGGTGGGACCGTTGAACTTGTTCAGAATTTGGATTTGGATCATTGCTTTCATCTTATCGATCCCCATCATCCCCAAGCTCCCCAATTGTTGCAAAAGATTGTCACTTTCATCCAACAACACTAGACACTCTTGTTGTGTTTTTATTTCTAGTGATAAAATCAAATATTAGTGTGAGAGAAATGGTGAAAATAAATCTGGAAGTTGTGTTTCACCTTTCATAATGTAATTTCTGTTGTCTTTTTTTCGACAAATTTGGCAATGTAATCGGAAGTTTGACTTTTTTTTATTGGATTTATGATAATGTGAGTTGTTCTACTTTTCTATTGGCAAACTTTTGTTAATCTCATTAAATCTGATTGCAAATGCCATTCTTAGAACAAACATTACTATATGAATGAGAAGTTATTAAAAGTAGAAGTTGAAGAAGGAGAATGATTTTCTCACCTTACCTTACCTACATAATAGCCATTGAAAGTTGACGATCTTCTCGCCAACCAATGCTTCCCATATATTCTGCATGCACATTATTTCATTCCCCTCTCCCACATCACACAAACTAACCCAGTTTCTTCTCCATCGCTTTCCGCCATGGATTCCAGTTCTAGTGAAGTTGCCCTCGATTTGACACCTTTCATCAAAGTCTACAAAGACGGTCGCGTCCAAAGACTTGCAGGGTGCGACCTTGTTCCGCCAAGTTACGATCCCGGAACAAATGTGGAATCAAAAGACGTGGTAATCTCAAAAGACGACGACGTAACAGCCAGGATATTCATTCCCAAACTCACCGATCAAACCCAAAAGCTCCCTCTCCTCGTTTACTTCCACGGTGGGGGGTTCTGCATAGAAACACCATTCTCACCTCCTTACCATAACTTCCTCAACTCAATTGTTTCCAAGGCCAACATCGTCGGTGTATCTGTTCATTACAGAAGAGCCCCAGAGCACCCCGTTCCCGTAGCTTATGAAGATTCATGGACTTCGCTCAAATGGGTGGCGTCCCATTTAAACGGAAACGGCCCTGAGGAGTGGCTGAATCGCCATGTTGATTTTGGGAAGGTTTTCGTCGGTGGGGACAGTGCGGGAGCAAACATCGCACACAACATGGGTGTTCGGGCCGGGACCCACGGGCTTCCGGATGTGAACGTTGAGGGACTTGTTTTGGTGCATCCGTACTTTTGGGGCCTGGAGCGAATTGGAAGTGAGGCCGAAAAGCCCGAACTACATCTTGCAGCGGCGGATAACTTGTGGCGTTTTGTTTGCCCCAGCTCGGCAGGATCCGACGACCCGCTGATCAACCCGGCTAAGGATCCGAATCTGGGGAAGCTAGCTTGCAAGAGAGTGGTTGTTTTTGTTGCTGAGAATGATTTGATGAAGGATAGGGGTTTGTCTTACAAGGAGTCGGTAGAGAAGTGTGGGTGGCAGGGTGTTGTGGAGCTGATGGAGGCCAAAGATGAAGGTCACGTCTTTCATTTGTTCAAACCAGATTCTGACAACGCTGCCTCTCTGCTACAGCGAATTGCTTCCTTCATCAACCATTGTTAACTATGCAAAACTTAAGAATTAGCAGATAAATTTTCATGGATTACTTGCAATATAGAAAGCAGAAGATTGAGTGTCTGTAAAGAAATTTATCCCTATTCAACAATGCCATCTGCTATCCTGTTGTTGACTAGTTCTAGCTTCCACTTACACATTTTTTTGGCCATATTACATTCATGTTACTGTATTCTACAAAATCTCCTTTGTTTCTTAATTTTAATTTTTTTTTCCCTTGTAATTTTAGATTCTGAATTTTTAGTTACTGAATTTTTAGTTAGTAATAATTTTAATTTCTAAATTTTTTTTTTCAATTTTTAAATTAATTATTCATCGTGTCGTTACCGGAACGAAATATTTCAAGATAATATTTGTTTTTCTTTATAGTTGTGTACTTTTAAAAAATCATTTGAACCATGCCGAAAATTGTAATTGCAATTGTACTCTAATTCTTAATTAACAATTGCATTCCAATAACTAAATCACTAATACAATATAAATAATATATATAAGGATAGATAATTATATTTGGTCTATATTCTCTAATGTTATTTAGTAATATATTATATAGTATATCTAAATTATAAGATTTAATAAATGAAGTGTATTATAAATATTAACTAGATCTTAACTAATAAATTAGTTGATTATTAAACTTAATTCATTAAGTTTGGCTTATTAGACTTTATTGTATTCATGATCATATAATTTTATAATTTTATATGTTATGTATATTTTAACTTAATATCTTTATATATATATATATATATATATATATATATATATTAAATTGTTGAGGTCTTAACATATTGAAATATTATTCTTCATATTTTTTGGTAAAGGAAGTACTTATTCACAATTTTTTTTATATGTTATGAGGAATTTGTCTGATGGCGATAAAATTATAAGATTAATGTTATATATTTCTTCTAAGACTAGTATTAATAAAATTTAGGGATGTATAATGATCATAGGATCATGTTGAAGTTTTATCCTTTATATTTCTCGGTAAAAGAAGTATTAATTCATAATTTTTTTATAAATTCAACATACTCCTCCAGTTTTATTTAGTTAACTACGTGAGTTCTTAAATCATTCATATAACAATATCTTTGAGTTATTGATAATTAGGGTTGGATTCAATATCAAAATGACGACTTGTAAATAGACATTCAAGTTTATATGTTTCATTTTGACCTAGAAAAAATATATTATGGAATTTCCTCTATATGATTCATATTTTTTTTTTTGCTAAATTCTTTTAGGGAAACTAACATTACTGAGTTTGGTAAGTTAGTAAAATTTTGGATCAAGATAGCTAGACAATGAACATATCAATTCAAATGTATAAATTTATATGTGTAATTTATAAATTTGCAAGTTCATTAGGTTAAAAGTACCATAAAATCTTTTTGTGAAAAGAGATTTTCATCTTTTTAAATCAAGAAACATCTAAAATATCATCTACAAATAAATTACATCGGACAAAAAAATGTTATAATTATTCAAAAATAGAATTAAACCTAAGATCTCTTTACTTAAGTAAGATGAGTTGTGTATGAATAAGTTTATGTTATAATGACCGTCTATCATTTGATGATTTTAAGAACATTGTTATACATGAGTATGTGTATGCTAATTATATATATTTTGTATACACAATTTAAAGTTTTATTAAATTTTCGAAGTAAATTTTACATGTTTTATTTTTTATATTCTTATCTCTTATTATGATTAGTATTAAATTGAGCTTGGTTTGTATAAATAAGAGAATGGAACATATGAAGAGGCAGAAGGTGAAGAAGAGAGGATGGTGGTGATAGGAATATTATTACTGTTTTTTATATCAGTTATGTACTTATATGGATTGAGTATCTTACAGAGATATCTTCTAAATTTTGAGTCTCCTTCTACAATTAAAACCGAATGGAGGGGTACCTATGATTACATGCTCAAGTTAGTAAAGAGTATAAATAGGGTTTAATGTGTATAAAAAGAATAAATGAATTAATTAGATAGATTTACTTGACTTCCTAGATAATAGGGTAGGAAGAAATAGATTACCTGAGTGAATGACAACTGATTGCCCATTACGTGAGAATTGCGGTAATATTGAAATTCAGTTATGGTAAAAGATCGTGGGTTTGAGTCAGTTAACTGAGAACTAACCAAGGTGTCGTCAGTTTAAGTCGATACCTTATTGATTGAATGTCATAAGACGAGACCGATATAGAATTAAGCTATACCTATCCTTTACAAGTTGTGTTTTTTATTTTATTTTTCTCATCTTTTATTAGATTAAAAAGTTATTTATCTAATTAATTCTACATCAGCATTCATTGGGTCATCCTCTTTGATGTGATAGAAGAAAAGTACGTTGTCCATGTTTTTTCTTTTTTTAGAGACGATCTCTGCTTACTAAGCATGCTAGCCACTGAAAAGTCACCAAACAAATCTGATCTGCTTTAAGGTGTTTGGATTTAGGATAATTTTGATAAAATCAAGAAGTATATTTCAGATTCCAAGATAAATTTCATGCCTTCATCTCTTCCTTCAAAATTAAGAAAATTTGCAAGGAAAGTTTACTATCTACTAAATATTATAATATAATAAAATGTGAAAGAATTATTATGATAAAAAAATATTAATATTTTATTTATTTATTATTAAATTATATTAATAAATAAAATAATAAATAAAATTAAAATAATAAATAATTATTAATAATAAATAAAATTATTTATAATAATATTATAATTAAATAATTATTAATAAATGTTTTTATAATAATAAAAAAATGTTAATTAGAACATATTTTATAATAGTATAATTCTAACTAAAATTTATTTATAATAATATTAATAATATTTATATTTTTATAATAGTAAATTAGAAAATAATAATAAAATATAAAATTAAACAAAAAATATTTTATTCTAATAATAATAAATAATTAAAAATAATATTAAAATATAAAAATAATTATTTAACTTTTTTTTCTTTTTTTTTCTTTTTTTTTAATCCAAACAACTTTACCTTCTTCTGTCTTTCTTTTTATTTCTTTCCTTTTTTTCTTCCTCAAATCTACTTTCCAATCCAAAGAAGGACTAATAATTTATGTTAAATTAATTATATTTTTCAATTTTATTTTATTATATCTCAAATTAACAGGTAATTTAATTGATTTAAATAGGTAAAAGAAAATTTCAAATTTTAAATTAAAAAATTAAAAATAAAATATATGATTATAAAATTTAAATTATATTAATAAATTTAATTCTAATTATTATTATAAATATAATAATTTGATACATAAATTATAACACATATTTTTAATAAGATAATATTATTTTTATAAAACAAGTCGGTTGATAAATTTTCGGATTAATTTGATCTAAACTCGTTTACATCATGAATCAGATTTTCGAATCGATTTATTAAGGGAATTCCATTTTAATAGTTTTAGTTGCTAACTTTAAGAAAAATATAAAATACATTAAAAGACGTGTTTATCTATCATAATATTATTTGACCATTGAAAGTTAACGTTGAAAATTTGAATGTTAATTAATTATTTAATTTTTAATTATATTTTTTAAAATTAGTATATAAATAGGGGGTTCTTTAAAGTATTTCTGTTTCACCATAAAATCTCTCATTTATTTCTTTCTCGCTTAAAAAAACTGGCAACTTTTATTTATTTATTTATACTCAATAGATTCAAACCTTCATTTAACATAAATCTATAATTTAACTTCATGTCAAATTATCAATATCCCAATTCAAATTTATTCAACTCCTAAACTAATTTTAATATTACAAATTTTTAATATCTAACACTCCATTTAATCCATATGAATATTGGGTCTGTTTATTTGTACTTAAAAAATAGTTCAAAATTATTTATGTTTAAGTAATTTTTATTTATTTTTTGTGTGTATTTAAAAAAAACAAATCTCTTCTTTATGAGAAACAACTCTAAATCACTTCTCATAAAAACTATAAAATTGTTATTTTTTCTATTTTTACCACTTTTTAAATAACTTTATTCAAATATATTAAAAATAATAATAATAATAATAATAATAATAATAATAATAATAATAATTTTATTAATTTTGTTTTCTTCTAAAAAGGAGTTAAATAAACATTCAAATTCGTCGTTTTAATATCCACAAATTAACACATCCAATGATAAGGGTCTTCTATAGGTACTACTAGCAAACAGTATAATGAAAGACAACATTTTCCACCATTTCCCACTAGAGTTGATAAGACAATTTTATAGTGAGGGAAGAAATAAGAAGAAAAGAAGGTAATGAAGTATATGAAACATAAGAAAGATAACCTTATAATTGGATAAGAATTTTGAAATTCAAATGTAATAAATTTGAATTAATTTTATTTTAAATAGTTTAATTTTTAAATATTTTATTTAAATAAAATAATTTAAATTTATTGATTTTTATTTTTTTCTAATTAGATAATATATTTCATTACCATCAAATATAAAAATAATAATACAAAAAGTTATCATTATTAGATTTGTTAATTTGGTATATAACTCATAAGATTACTTAATCACTTACATAGGTTATGTCAAGATGGATCATAAAGTTGAGTTAGGTATAATCAAATCAAGTTAAGTTGGATTAGGATTCATTCACATTTAATTGGGTCAGGTCAAGCTTATCCAATTCAAATTAGGTTCGATGATATATAAGTTAAATTAGATCAAGTTAATGCGATTCAAAATAAAATTATTCAAATTGATTTAAATCAGGTTAGACTTGATTCAAACAAATTAGACTAGAGACAAACTAAATCGACGATATATCAATAATAATAAAAATTAAATAATTGAGTAAAACAAAATATGAAGAAAAAAATATATAAATTTAAGAAAATATAAAAAAATTTCAAATTCTGAGTTTAATATTTTTCTAATTTCAAGAAATTAAATTATGATCATAAACTTTTAATATTTTAATTTCCTTCTTAATAACATTTTTTTATCATAAAATATTTTAAATTTTTTATAAAATTAATTATCCTTTATAAATTCTTTATCTAAATCCAAACATAAAATAAATATTTTGGAAAAATACATATGGAATAGACAGCATTATATAAATTTAAAAAAATAATAATGAATTATGTAATTTTTATTATTTTATATTGAATTAATTTAATTGTCTTTTTTTTTTAAAATTTTTTTATTTCAAAAACAAATGACATAATAATTTTAAAAAAAACTTTATTTAAAAGATTAATTAGTCTATAAATAAGATTGTTATAAAATAATAAAAATATATATATATATATATATAATAATAATAATAATGTAAATTTTTTCATAAATCATCATTTGGAGAGTAATTCCTTTATACGGATTTAATGATAAAAGTTATTTGTATTAAAAAAAAAAAGTAAAAATAAATAATGTAAATACTTACTAGCAATAACACATGAATATTTATAATTTATTTAAAGATTTCTATAGAAAACGCAATTTATATAAATAAAATATGATACATTAAATATAAATATAATGTACAAATTATGAATTTGTTTTCGAATATCATTTTTTAATACTTAAATTCCATTACTGGCATCTTTGGTGAGATAAGTCTCGTGATGATGCACTTAGATGGTTCTCTTTTTTATTGGTTTAACTCAATGACTGACACATTGTTCTGTTTTCAGTATAAATGACATATTTCCTTTCGGCCCATAGACCATCCACTAAAAATGCGACAAATTTCAATATGACAGTTTATAAAATCATCATCTGCTTTATAATCACATGAACATCACGCATAGATTTTAACGATTGACAAGTCCACTAATGCGGCAACGTCTAATGGTCTTGAATGAAGAATGGTTCGAAGGTTGTGTGAGATTGTTTCTAACTCAAACGCCATTCCAAGTTGTCCTGGTTCAAACAACTATCCTCTGGTTCTAAGCCCGTGGGTGACTCTCTTTTCGAGTTCTAATCTCAACCATTAAATGTTGACGATTTTGCAACTTAGCACTTGATTGGTTGGTTTCAAAAAGATTCCCCACCCTAGAAGTTTAGTTGATGAAGTGAGTGAATTTGGACTTACATAGATAGTGTTTAATAATAGTCATTAATGTACACCAATATCACCAATCAAAGCTTCTCATTTATTATTTAATACCTACGCTTCTTCTTTACAAACCTAACCCCACACCACTTTCTTCACTATCGCCATGGATTCCAGCTCTAGTGAACTAGCCCTTGATTTATCACCCTTTCTCAAAATCTACAAAGACGGTCGCATCCAGAGATTTATCGGGTGCGACGTCGTTCCGCCAAGCCTCGACCCTGAAACAAATGGCTCATCAAAAGACGTGGTAATCTCAAAAGACGACGACGTAGCAGCCAGGATATACATTCCCAAACTCACCGATCAAACCCAAAAGCTCCCTCTCCTTGTCTACTTCCACGGTGGGGGGTTCTGCGTAGAAACACCATACTCCCCTCCTTACCATAAATTCCTCAACTCAATCGTTTCCAAGGCCAACCTCGTTGGTGTGTCTGTTCACTACAGAAGAGCCCCGGAACACCCCCTTCCGATCGCTTACGAAGATTCCTGGACTTCGCTCAAATGGGTGGCGTCCCATTTCGACGGAAACGGCCCTGAGGAGTGGCTCAATCGCCACGTTGATTTCGGGAAGGTGTTTTTCGCTGGGGACAGTGCCGGAGCAAACATCTCACACCACATGGCTATTCGGGTCGGAACCCACGGGCTTCCGGGTATAGACCTCGAAGGGATTGTGCTGGTGCATCCTTACTTTTGGGGCGTGGAGCGTATTGGTTCTGAGACCCAAAAGCCCGAGCATCTTTCTACGGTGGATAAATTGTGGAGTTTTACTAGCCCAACCTCGACAGGATCCGACGACCCGCTGATCAACCCGGCTAACGATCCGAATCTGGGGAAGGTGGCTTCGAAGAGAGTGTTGGTTTGCGTTGCCGAGAACGATTTGCTGAAGGATAGAGGGTGGTATTACAAGGATCTGCTGGAGAAGAGTGAGTGGGAAGGCGTTGCTGAGGTGATGGAGGCGAAAGAAGAAGGTCACGTCTTTCATTTGTTCAATCCAGATTGTGACAGCGCTGTCTCCTTGCTCGATCGAATTGCTTCCTTCATCAACCACAGTTAATTAAGGTAGCAGTTATGTCCGCAAAACCTCGGAATTTGCAGACAATCTTGTTGACATCCTTGGTTACTTGCCGTTTGAGTATCTGTCACTTTTTCTTTTTACGTAATGGCTATGGTGTTGTTGTTCAATTCAGATGCGTAACGGAATACATGGAAAAGAAAAAATGCTACCTTTGGTTATTTATATAATATAAATAAATAGCATCGTTTCTTGTTCTTATGTTCAATTTTTAAATACATTAATTATTAATAATTTTTAATATTTTTTATTTATGCCTTATTAATGAAACATGTTCATTCATTTTTTTGAAAACGATATATTTATTGAATAATAAATCTCTCACTCTCTTTCTCTGTATAAAACTGTAATCTCAGGTTGTTCTATAAGAATTTTTATTTTTATTTTTCTGTTCAATGAATGTGTTAGATACTTTTTTAATTATATTATGTTTCTATTTTTTTAGTAAATTGTATTAACTATCAGAATATTTGATAGAAAGTAACGCACATTCTATCTATTGGTCAATTGAGTGTCCAACATGATCCATGATCATCTACTTATATGAATTTAACTCCTCTATTTCCCTACTACTTTCATAGTATGAGCCTTCAATTACTAACATGAGAAATTTGTAACTCTAATTCATTTTGATTTATCCACCAATAATTTTGTGTATATTTCTTATGTTATTTTCATATTTTACATGTTATATAAAATCATTGGATTTTGAATTCGATAATTTGGAATAAATAAGTCTACCCCCACGAGTCTTGTACTATCTAAAATAAAGTAAGTAATATTAAAAAAAGTATAACATAAATTAATAAAATAATCTAATAAACTAAAATATCTAATAAAACTATTTTTGGTTAATGAAGTAAAGAAATGTACTTACAAAAATTCGGTTTACCTAAATAAAAAAAAATGTAATAACATTGTCAAATAATTAAAAAAATATATCTAATAATACAATATTTAAAATTATATTTTTTTTAAACCTTAACAATAAAAAAACTGAAAACTCATAACTAAATAAAGTAAACAACAAAATTATAAATTATATTAGAAACCTTATACAATTGTTGGATGGATTATCGAAAATAAAATTATAAATTATATTGAAAACGTTACGTAATTGTTGGATGGAGTATCGGAAATAAAATATGAACTGTAAGATAAAAATAATTAAGTAAGAACAACATATGCAAGAAGGATTGTAAGTAAAAAGAATGTGGTTGTAAGAAAAGGAAAAAAGAGATAATACGACATATTCTTATAAATATATAATTAAGATATGAATTATAGAAGATTTACTGTTATAATAATAATTATTAAATATTCTTAATAGTTAGTGTATAAAAAATAATAAAATATATTTATACATATTAATAGAAAGAATTCAAAGACACACTAAAGTCGTGCATTCAGTCACGAGATTTATGGGTCTGCACATGTTTAACAAAGCACATGAAAGATTCCTGTGTGGGATTCTTGTGTTAACATTTTTGGGTAACATTTATTATTTAAATGTGTTAGGGTCATTATTTAATTTACTAAAATTATAAAGTGGTCTATTTATTATTAAGTTTGTGATTAAGGACATAATTGTTATGAAAAACTATTTGTAATACCTAAGTAATATTTTGTTTTTTATGACGGGTCAAATTCAGAATAATTAAAAATATGGAACGTAACTCACATAAGTTACGTAGGGTTATGATCCAGTAAAGAGAGATTATAAGTATATGGATTTTTTATATTTTTTTTATCATTCCTATCAAACGAGAAAAACCTAAAAAAAAAATATATGACTCTCTTAATTTGGTTTGGAAGACCCCGCACCCACGGTTGCTTTACTCTCCTTCATTATTCTCAATCTGAATATAGGTACACTTCTTCTTCGATCAATGATATATGGGTTTATAAAAGTTAATTTATAATTATCCTGTAACTTTATATAGACATAATTATTAATTTTAAATAAAATCCCAACATCATTTGAAGGCATAGTAAAAATTTTAGCAATGCAATGAATTTGAATCGACGTTGGTCATTCAATTTAGAGCCTGTGCAATCTATAAATTGAGTCTTGCTTGAGCTTCTGTTGCCTACAAGCAAAAATTTGACAAGAGAAGAAAAGTTGTGCAAAAAAATAGAGAAAAGAAGTTGTGCAAAGAGTAGCTAGTTTTCTAAAAATAGTGCAGATCAGAAGAATTTTACAACATTCCTTTTATTGCATTATTTATGTTTAGGATTAATTTAGGAATTTAAGTTCAATATTTAACAATTTATAATTAATAAATTTATGAATAATTAACATATATTTTTAAATTTTTATTTTAAAGTAAATTGAAATTTAGGTTTAGGGTTTAACAATTTAACATTAGTAAATTTAGTATTAATTAATATATATTTTTAAAAATTTTAAAGATTTTATTTTATGATAAATTTAAAAGTTTAAGTTTAGGATTTAAAAATTTAAAATAATAAATTTAGGAATAATAAACCTATATTTTTTTTAAGATTTTAAAGATTTTATTTTAGAGTAATTTTAAGAGTTTAAATTTATGGTTTAAAATTTTAAGATTAGTAAATTTAGAAATAATTAATATATTTTCTTTAATATATAAAAAGTTATTTATAAATATCAATGATTGAAATTTAAAATTGATAATTAATTTAAATATTATTTTTATTAATAGTTTAACTTCAATTTAATATAAAAACTATGTATAAAAATGTAATTTAGAATTAATTAAGATGTTTATATTGAAAAAGAGATAAAATTTAATAATCGATTAAAATTTAACATGTTTATTTATAAAGAAAGTAAAATTTAAGATGAATTATAATGAAATTGAAAATAGACTATTGATGAAAAAAAATAAAAAGTTAAAACTATTAATTTTAGAAAAAAGTTATTAAAATTTTTTTTGTCAAGTCATTCATTTTTAATGATATTTTATTCTAAAAAATTAATAATTTATAATAAATAATATTATTTTTAAAAAAATATTATTTTTATTAAAATTAATTTATATAATATATTTAATTTTTTTAAATTAAGATTTAATTCTATCATAAAATAATATATTTTTTAAAAGTTTTTTGTTAAAATAAAATTGATGTAAGTCTTCTATTATTTATTCATGACAGTATCCTTCGTTCTGCATCACAGAAATCAACCCACTTTCTTATCCGCATTGCTTTCCGCCATGGATTCGCACTCCAGCGAGGTAGCCATTGATTTCTCACCCCGTCTCAAAATCTACAAAGACGGTCGCGTTCACAGACTTTTAGCCTGCGATGTCGTTCCGCCGTCTCACGACCCAGCAACAAACGTAGAATCCAAAGACGTCGTTATCTCAAAAGACGACGACGTATCAGCCAGAATCTTCCTTCCCAAACGCACAAATCCAAACCAAACCCAAAGGCTTCCTCTCCTCGTCTACTTCCACGGGGGCGCTTTCTGCATACACACACCATACTCACCTCCTTTCCACAACTTCCTCAATGCAATCGTTTCCAAGGCCAACATCGTTGGTGTCTCCGTTCACTACAGAAGAGCCCCTGAGCACCCTGTTCCCATCGCCCACGAAGATTCCTGGACTTCGCTCAAATGGGTCGCCTCGCATTTTAACGGAAACGGCCCTGAGGATTGGCTCAACCGCCACGCTGATTTCAAAAACGTGTTTTTAGCCGGAGACAGTGCGGGAGCAAACATCGCACACCACATGGCTATTCGGATCGGGACCCTCGGGCTTCCGGGTTTCAACCTCCAAGGGGTTGCTCTGGTGCATCCTTTCTTTTGGGGCGTGGAGCGAATTGGATACGAGGCCCGAAACCCCGAACATCATGCCAATGGGGATGTTTTGTGGCGTTTCGTTTGCCCAACCTCGACCGGATCCGACGACCCGTTGGTCAACCCGGCTAAGGATCCGAATCTGGGGAAGGTGGCTTGCAAGAGAGTGTTGGTTTGCGTTGCTGAGAACGATTGGCTGAAGGATAGGGGCTGGTATTACAAGGAGTTGCTGGAGAAGAGTGAGTGGCAGGGTGTTGTGGATGTGATAGAGTCAAAAGGAGAAAGCCACGTGTTTCACTTGTTCAATCCAGATTCCGATAACGCTGTCTCCTTGCTCCATAGAATTGCTTCCTTCATCAATCACAGTTAATTAAGGTTGCAGTTGTGTCAGCCAAACTTCTGAAGTTGCAGACAGATTTGTTGTCATCCTTGGTTTACTTGCAGTTACGAGAATATGTAGTTTTTCGGTTTGTTTTATGTCATGGCTATGGTATTGTTGATCAATTCATATGCTTTATATACATGGAAAAAAACTAGTATATATATATATTAACTGAAGAAGTAATACCTTGATAAAAATTGTCTGCTGTTTGATCTGAAGTAATTATGCAAAAAGTGTCATCAACAATCCTATTGTCACATACAAGAAAATGGTGGCTTGAAATAAGTGATGGTAAGATCACGAAGTAGAAAGATAAAGCCAGTGTAATTCACAGCTCATTGCAACTAAAGCTCTGTACTCATCCTCTGATAAGGATCTTGCTACAATGGTTTCATTCTTCCCTTCACAACAAATGAGGGAATTTTGAAGAAAGAAGAGTTCCAAGACATCCTCTGCAGTAATCAATTAAACCTTGAATATGTGAAGGATAGAATTGTAGATCTTTGTCTCATCTTTCCATATCCACTAAGTTAATGTAAATCGAAAGTGAGAATTAATCTTGAAATTCAGCAAAAGATTCAATAGCCATCAAATAACCAAATATGTTTATATTAAGTAAAAAAATATGTCATTTGTGTCAAGCAAGAATCAAAATTAAATGTTTCTAAAGTGTTCTATGAATGTGTAAAATTGTGTCATTTATAAAGGTCTGTCATTTTAGTTTAAAATTGTGTTTAGTCCAAGAGGGTTGTTTACTGACATAACAAAAGATTAAGAAAATATTATATTTGTCATAATAAAATTCCTTGTGAGTTACTTTTAAGTCAAGGAAGTATTTTAAAATCCTTTTTATGCCAAAACAAGAATGGGGAGTTGCTTTTCCTGTATTGATCTCATTTAATGAATTTCTTAGCAACACAATATCATCTACACATTCAATCAATTCAATCAATGAATTGTTGATTTTTGGTCATGATAAATAAGTAATGGTACGAAGGAGTTTGAAAGTAATCACATTGTAGTAAAAGAGTAGATAATTTCTCATAGAAATGTCTACTTCCTTATACATTTTATTTGGACAATCTATTATCATACGAAATGTAAGGACCGCGAAACTATTCTTATGTAGTTTACTATGTAAAAAAGAATTGTTTACATCTAACTAATGAAAATGATTACAAGTGCCCAGATATATATTTGGATATACATATCAAAATGAACAAGATATTTTCTTAGCAAAGACTTAAATCATTTTCAAGATTAACAAAATAAATTTCATCTTATTCCTTTTGCTTAGTCAAACATTTTTGTTTTCTTGTTTTACTATTATTTTTTCTTGCCATTTTCTCAATTTTCGGATTATGTTTCACTTCCTCAACTTGAATCACATTTTGCGTAACCAAAGATTATAAACTAAAAAAAAATTAACAAAATTATTATGATAGGGTAAAAACAAAAATAACATAACAGACAAAAAGTAAAAAAAAAATTAAAATAACAAGAATTATGAAAAACATTAGATTTAAGACACAAGTCCTTAACCATAATGTAAATAAAATTAACCATGTTCATAATGTAGTTGGTCATTAAATTTACATCTAAAATGATTTGGGTAAACAAAACTGAAACAATAAGACTTTAATCTCATTTATCACTATAAGAAAATATGGTATTATTAATGGTTGTAATCTGTGAGTAATTATCGACAACGACAAATCTGTCAATAACATTAAGATTAATGAAAATATTATCGAAAGTTGGAAAGAGTGTTGCTAAAAATAAAATTATAATAAGTAAGATCATTAATATCTAAAACATTAAGATTAAACATTAAGATTAGGTTTAGAGAAGAATCATGACATGCAAACTAGAAAAATTTGAGAGAAAAATATTAATTAAAATATTTTTTATATTGATTTAATTAATAAAATAAATAATTTAATAAGTGTTTGATAACTAAATTTCGATAGCTAAAAATTTGGTTATAATATCAATCATTAAATTAGAAAAAAAAAATATTTTGATCATTGATTCAGATATTAAAAATGGTTAAATTTCGTTATATGTAAGTTATTTAAAAGTGTTCTTGCTCTTTATACTCTCTCCCTTATCAAATAAAGTTTGTTTCTTCTCTTGCTAAGCTTTTTCTTTTTCTTCCTCGCAATTCTCTGCCACCGTCTTCTTCACAGACAACACCTCTTTAACAAATCTTATATATTTTGAATTGAAGGTGGAAGCCACAAGAAAAATGCTCCATATAGAAAACTTGAATTATTATTATGAAAAATTTACTTATTATGTACGTTAATCAATATAAAAACTTGAATCTTCGTTGATTGTAAAACCGATACAAAATGTACAAAATAACTGTGATGAAAAGTCTCCAACAGTAGTACATAATTACCACACGTTTATTTCCTTTTTCTCACATAAAAAAATGAAATTTTGGAGAATTATTGTCTTTGCCCTCTTGTATATATAGGTGAGAAATAATTGATTTGAGTATGGGAGTGTTTAATTAGACCGCAATATGATAAGGTGCTCAAGCTTGAGTGGATACCAACCACTGCTACTAAAATATCTTCACGTCCCAACAAAACCATACTTCCCATCACTGAAGAATTTGATTACCCTCAAAGCATGTAACCCTCTTCCATTTTCTTCTCACAAACTTGGAAAATCTTTACACTCATCTACCACCATGGATAATTCAACCTCCACAGACAGTGAACTAGCCTATGATTTCCCTCCCATCCTCAAAGTCTACAAAAACGGTCGTGTAGAGAGGCTAGCGGGTGTCGAGGTTGTTCCTCCGGGGCTTCATCCTGAAACCAACGTAGAATCCAAAGACGTCATAATCTCCGAAGAACATGGCATATCCGCGAGGCTTTTCATTCCCAAAACCACTTACCCTCCGCCCCGAAAGCTCCCTCTCCTTCTTTACTTCCACGGTGGGGCCTTCATCATCGAAACACCGTTTTCTCCGAACTACCATAACCTCCTCAACTATATTGTTTCAGAGGCTGATGTGATAGGCGTCTCTGTCCACTACAGGAGAGCACCGGAGCACCCGGTTCCCGTTGCCCACGAAGATTCGTGGGCTGCTCTCAAATGGGTCGCTTCCCATGCTGATGGAAACGGCCCTGAGGAGTGGCTAAACGAGCACGCAGATTTTGGGAAACTGTTCTTCGCCGGTGACAGTGCCGGAGCGAACATCGCAAGCTATCTCGGAATTCGGGTTGGGACGGAAGGGTTGCCTGGGGTGAAAGTTGAAGGGATTGGTTTGGTGCATCCTTATTTTTGGGGAGTGAATCCGCTTGAGTGTGAGTCGAAGCGGGCTGAGGACGCCGATAAGGCGCACCTCTTGTGGCGTTTTGTATGCCCAAGTACGAGTGGATCCGACGACCCTATAATCAACCCGGGTGAGGATCCGAACCTGGGGAAGCTAGCTTGTGGCAGAGTGCTTGTTTGTGTGGCTGAGAAGGATTTGCTGAAGGACAGGGGTTGGTACTACAAAGAATTGCTGGATAAGAGTGCCTGGTCTGGAAATATTGAGGTGGTGGAGACAAAGGACGAGGACCATGTGTTTCATATGATGAATCCAAGCTGTGAGAATGCCAAGGTTCTGCTTAACCGAGTTGTTTCCTTTATTAAACAGGATTGAACCTGGTTATGTCTGTTTTAATTATTCTCTTTTAGTTCTCACGGGTATGAATGCATTCCACCTTTTATGTTGTATTGTATTATTCTATTCCAGAAACAAATTTAACAACTTCATATTTAGATGAATATGTTTCCAGAGAAGCACGATTTCTAATTCCCGGTTCGATATTCGATTCATTTCTCTAACTACGATGAATGAATGAGAGAGCTTAATTAAGGGATTTTTTTATTTATTTATGAAAATGGATAATTTTTTTTTTAAATTTACTAATATGGTAATGAAGTCATAGTTTGAAGCATAAATTCAATTCCAATCAAAATTTCAAAGTGACGTAATAATGAAGCGCGATTTTTATATATATATTTTTAAAATTTAATTATATTTGAATGGTAAATTATTATCTTTCTATTTATAATTTAATTAATGGTATCTATATTCATAAATTAAAGGGTTGTAATGTGAAAAGATTTATAAAGAGTCTTACAATAAAATATTAGAATCTCCTCACTGTTTTTTTTTCCTCTACTATAAACAAAATATTATAAATTAGAGCTTTTATTTTTATAAGATTTATGAATTGAAAGAAACATCAAACAAATATATATATATATATATATATATATAGTGAGTCCAATACTGATTTTTATAATGAGAAATATCAGTTATGGGCTGAAAGGAGAAAGGATGATTAGTCATCATTGAGAGAATTAGTAAAAGAAAATTATGATGTTCCTTAATTGCTTGAAAATTCAATGGTGGGCCTAGATGAAGTATCATAAGGAAAAGAAAATAAAGATGTAGGCAAAAAATTATCTTTACTCTATTATAATAAAAATTATTTTTTCAAAAATTATTAATTTCAAATCTACCAAAGACGTTTGGGATTATCACTAGGTAAAATATTCTAGTTATGGAAAAAATTAAAGACGTATCACTTTTCTCAACTTGTCTAAAGAATTTGAGATGAAAAACATAAAGAAAGACAAAAATAATTTAAAGTTATATTGAATAATTATTGAGTATAACAAATAAAGTGTAGCTTTTAGAAAGAATTTTCTTAATAAAAAAAATAGTAGAAAAAGGAGTTAAAAGACTTGTAAATCATTAAAATTGATAAATATTTTATAAGTTTAGGAGTAAAAAAAATTGATGAGACAAGAAGAAATTATACAAAAGTGTTTTTAGGTGAAAGTATAAAATTTAAAAAGTAATAAAGATAAAAAGGAATAATAAATGGAAGAATAAGAATTTTGAAAGTTTCAACAAGTAAATAAGAAAATTATTTTTAGATAACATATTGGTGGAGGCCAAATATGATGTGTAGGAAATATGGTGATTTATGATATGTAGAACAAATATACAAGTTTAAATCAAAAGAAACAAAAGATGACTACGGAGAAACAAGAAAATGAACAACTCTTTGTTATAATATGTTTTGCTATAATTAGGGTTGAAACTAAGAAACTAAGAGAGAAGGGACCATGAATAAGAAATATTTTTTCTACTTTCATGAATATATAATATATATTTTGTATTTGTAATATATTTTCTTTTAACAAATATCATTATTTGAAAAAAAAAATATCAAACATATATAAATGATTTTACCTATATATATATATTAATTAGAAAATTATAAAATATTAGAAACTAAAAAATAAAATTTCAAAAACAAAGGAAATATTTAAAATATTTTTCATATAATAAAGAAATAAGGTAAGAAAATTCTTTTCTTTATTTTTTTTTTTCACTTTATAATAATATATTAGGATGTGTAATACATAAATATGAAATATAAATACAATTTTATCAAAATTAAATTCAGTGAGTAATGTTGAAATTTTTGTTGAACAACCTACTATTCAAATCATTGATCAACCTATTCAACAATCTTCTTCCAAAATTATGAGGATTTTTCATATTGATATTGATACTTTGATATGTGATCATTAAAGACATCCACAAATTTACGATTGTCCTATCAATTAATAAGATAAATTCGTAAAACTTATGTAAATTTTAAATCATATAATTATTTTATAGATACATTATTTTATAGATACATGTCTCATTTCAAGTTTAAAAAATATTCTTATTGAGCATATATAAAATTTGAACCATAGATCCTACATATATTAGTTAGTTTAATTCCCCTCATCTAAAATTCTTCTTGAGTTTTCACCTAATTATAATAAGTTCTAGTAACTCATGCTTAATATATATAGCAATTACACAAATCATTTGACCAATGATAATTTTTTTTTAAAAAATTTGACAAAACTACAATTTCAAAAGTAAAAATTAGAAATATTAAATTCATATCAGTCAAAGAGAAATGGATAATTGTTATTGAAAGTTGAATATGTTTGAAACATATATTTAATGTTTTATATATATCTGACATTAACCAAAATTTGCTCAATATTTGGACAATTTGTGAAAAATGGCTTCAAAATTATTTTCTAAGACAACTTGTGTTTGGTCAAAGATGAAAATGCAAATATGTATTTAGGGTGAAAATAACATCTAATTAGAAGTTATGCTCTAAATCTAAATCTAATGGGGAGGAACTAATCAGTAACTTCTAGAAATACCACAATTCTTGATAAAATTGATGATAATCTTGTCAAAGGTATAAGATTTTTATCTGAGATTTATTAAAAGTTTAATGTGCTTTATCTTAGAATTTGCAAAATTTGAAGAAGTTAAAAAATATGACAAATAAATTAATGTTATGAATAAAGAACTAAGAATTGGAAAAAATGACATCACACAACATACTTTTATTACACATCTTGATATAATTAGAATGGTGTTTGCTTTGACTATTTACAAAGGATAAAAAATTTATCAATTAAATATAAAATCTGCATTTTTAATAGGTTATTTGTACGAAGAAATATTTGTTGAGCAATCAAATGACTTTCAAATTAAAGAATAAGAATACAAGATTTAGAAGTTAAAGAAGATTTTGTATGATCTTAAACAAACTCTAAAAATTTGGTACAATAAAATTGATGATTATTTTTAAAAAAAAATTGAATTTACTAAAATTTTAAAATTTTAAGGGAAGTTATATTATATATAAAAAGCACAAGTGGTGATTTAATTAGTTTTAGTCAATGAGAAATTAATAACAAAATTTAAAATTAGAAATACTCACAATATTTGAGATGATTAATCTTAATTTGATATATATATATATATATATATATATATATATATATTTTAAGAAAAATATGATTAAGATGAAGTCTTTAAATAGCAAAGTATGCAAAGTTTAGAATCAAATTAGGATTATGCAATTATTTAGACAAGGTGGAGATTTGCTAATAATATTATTTATTAAAGCTTGCTGAGTCATATATAATTTGTTTCATATTTTATAGTAACTATTTATATTTTGAATACTATGTTATTGTGGTTCTGTTTTCAATTTAAATTAATGTTATTTATACTCATAAATTAAGGGTTTGTAATAAGAAAAAACTTATACTATTTATATGAGTCTTATAATAAAATGTTAGAATCTCACCACTATGTTTTCTTCTCTACTATTATAAACAAAATACTACAAATCTTCCTAACTTCCTACCTTGTATTGTTCCAACAATGGATCCAGTGACCTTTCTCTATCGTGGACCTTCAATAGTGATGAGATCGAAGATCAATTCATCAACACTGCTACGTGACGTGGTATTGGGGATGAAGATGGTGATCATGGAGTCGGCACACGACTTTAATTTCAAAAAATTATGTATGTAAAAATTGTATTTCATAACACAATTTTAGTATTAAAACTTTGTTCCAAACTAAAATAGTTTTCTTCTTCACAAAAGACTATTTTATAGCACGACTTATATTCATAAATTTTAAAAAAAATATCTATTTTCGTAAAATATCATTTTTTTTAGACCCTTATTAAAGAAAACCTTAATTAAGCCATGGAACATAAAAAGAAGAGGATGAAATGAACATGGAAAAAGCTGAAAGCTTTTGGAAGTGGACACGAGTAGTGTAGTGTGTAAGTCAGAAGTTGTTGGCGTTTAGGTAGAAGCTTGGAGTGCAATGAACAAGATTGGGGTACTAGTGAACCAGTATAATCATAAGGCTCACTTGACTTTTGAAAGAAAGGTGTAAATAGAACAAAAAATAAAGGCCCCATGTCAGTGGATACTCGTACATGTGGGTCTTACATTATTTGTTGCTCTCGTTTCAATGTCACTCTCATAGATCAATCCTCATAATCGAACAGACTGAGAAGTAGTCATGTAGTTGATAACACTTCAACGTTCATTCATGTATTTGTCCCAAATTGAAACTCTCTTCGCTAACCTTGCGTGCTGTATTTGCTCAAGTAGAAAGAAAGAGTAGATAAAGGCTATGAGGTAACAACATAGGCCTGGAAGGCTCAAGAAGCTATGTGCAGGGAACACGAGTTGTTTAGGAGAGGGCTAACTGGTCCAAGATCTTGATAAAAAAAGCATTTAGTTTTGGTTTTACTTACGAATTGAAATGATTTTTATTTAGTTTGTTTTAGATTAAGTACGTGTGTGAAGTAGATTTTAAGTTTAATTTATAAATAGTATGATAGTGATGTAATAGTAAATAGATTAATAAGTGTAATTTATAAGTAGTCTAACAATAACCCGGTAATCCCATAAATCTAAATTTATAGATAGTCTAATAGTGATTTAATAGTGATTTGATAGATCCAACAATTTTATTACGATAAATTCTGATATTATATTAAAAATGAATTTTAAATTTAATTTAATTTTATAAAACTGATTTATGAGATGAAATTAGTGAATATTCTAATTTAACCTTATTTTTAGACGATATAAAATATCTAGCAAATAATGTGTAGGGTTAAATAGTTGAAAGATGCAATCTTTTTTATCATGTGCATAGCAGTAAATCAACAAAGCATTTTAGGCAATTACAAATCATATGTAACTTGAGTTTGTAGTAATTGAAAGAGTCATGTTATCAATTACACCTCGGATTAATTAATCGACTACATCAAGGTTTTTTTTTTTTTAAGAAATGACTGCTAAAAGATTCAATATCTCACGGTTTTAATCGATTATACCAAAGTTAATCAATTAAACCAGGTAAAATTCAAAATTTGAGAAACCAAGTTTGTCCGTTGTTGTTTTAACCGATTACAATGTATTTTAATCAATTACATCTTTGCCAGAACTACTACAAGTTTGCTGAATACCGTTTTATTCAATTGCATAAAGGTTTTAATCAATTAAATCTATTAAATTTTGAATATCTATATATAAATTCATTTTGTTTGAAGGCATAACGAGTTAGAACAAAAACATACACTTTTATATATATACTTCTCAGAAAAAAACAGTAAGAGTGTATTAGTCACTGCATGGCAATTTATTGATTCTACATCCAAATATCAAAGGATCATTGAAGTTGTTCACAATGCTTTGATCTTAATTTGGCAGATCTACACTGAAGTGTTTTCCATCCATATTTTTCATAATCTTTTGAGTATTTCTAATTACGGACAGGATTTCTCTAAGTTTTTATAGTAGGGTTCTACAAAAGGGTTTTCTTCGTGTAGGGTTCAAGAAGACGGGTACCTTAGAAAATCTTGTTTGTGCAAAGTGTTTGTATACATTGTGATTTTTTTCTCGATTCTATTTCTAAGTCAAAACCAGTATAAATTTTGGTGTTATTGAATCTCACTACTTGGATACTCTTAAGTTTCAAAATCTAAGACAATTAAACCAGAAGTTTCAATTGAAGGATTTCATTTTCCAATTTTTTTATCTGGGTTATTTTCATATAGAATCTCGGATATTGAAATTTATATTTCGGTAAAAAGTCTTGTAAAAGGAGGGTGAAAGGAAAATTAGTTTTTTAGAAAAGGTTGAAAAGTATTAAAATATCTTACAATTTTAAGGGAGAAATTTTAACACAACTCAATGATTAAGTCAGGACCTTCATTTAGATGTTTTAGTCAAATAAAAAAAAAAAAAAAGGTTAAGAAGGTATACATATTTCTAGTCTTGAACATTATGATTTAAATAGACTAAAAGTGAATGAGACGTCTTAGTTGATAAAAGATTTGAAGAATACAAAAATATATCGTGCCAACAAGATAGAACATATCTTATCTTATCAAATCATACTTGTCAAATACTTACAAATTATAGTTTATATTTTTTTTTATGTCCCTTTTATATGGTGGGATAATATTTTTAATTTTATGGTTATAGGAAGGGTCTTTTTAGCTTTAGATTTTCTTAGTCTGTTCTTGATATGTTTTTTTCTTGGCACATCAACTTTTAATAATAATAATAAAAAAAAAAAATCATACTTGTCAAATAGTTTTAAGATCTAAATGAGACTTTATCAATTTTTATCCGAAAACATCACAAGATATTATAAAATTTTAATTATTAAATTTTGTTGCTATCTCATTCTCACCCTAAAGAAAGTTAAGTAATCTTTTTGTTTTTCCTTGTTAGAAACAAATACATATAACATAGAACGATACAATCCCGGTCTACTTCAACATGTTTAAACTCGCTTGAGATTATTAACGTTGTATTAAATCAGTAAAAGTGGGGTTACATTTTATTTTAAACTTTTAAGATAAACTTTATCTTGATATTTTAATTCCTTTTTCCCTTTATATAACTGGGATGAGCACTGTTGTGATTTTTCTTTCTTCTTTTGTAATGAGATTTAATTAATCCAAACCTTTAAGTACATTTTTTATTCAATTTTCCAACCACATGGTTGTACTCGGGGATGCTCTAATCCTTCTTGAAGGAGTTCTCATAATTTTTAAGCAATGTTAGATGAATGCAATCTTACTTATGTAGGTTTTCAAGGAACAGCTTGTACTTGGAAGAGACTTTCTTTGCTAGAAGCCTAGACCGTGTTCTTATAAATATTGATTGAAAGATTCGGTTCAAAATCTGTTGCATTTTCCTTTCTCTAAATCTTATCATCGGATTTTTCTTATTCAAATTACCGAGAAGAGAGGTATTAATTAGACAAGAAGCCTTTTCCATGTTCTAGCTTCATGGTTGATGCATAAAGAATTTCTGGAAAAGTGATATTCAGTGGAAGGAGAGAATTAATGATATTCAAGGGACCTTTCACAATGGAATAATGATGTTTTTGGAAATAATTTTACAGTATGAGAAAACTCCTTAGAAAGTTAGATTACAATCTTAGTCAAATGAAAAAATGTGTTGACCTTGATTTTGAGGAAAGGCAAAAGGTGGTGTTGAATGAGTATCTGAATATGCTCTGGCAAGAGGAACTAATTTAGTTTTACGGCTCATGAGCTAAATGATTAGCCTTTAAGGATCACAAAACTCATTATTTTCATGGTGTTGTCGCTATTAGGAGAAGGAGGAAAACTTATGAAGCCATTGAAGATTCTAATGGAAACTGGGTGCCATAAGTTGAAGCCCTTAAAAGATGAGTTGCTGACTAATACTTTTTAACTGATGATATTCTCTCAATTCCTTTTTTGCGTTAAAGGAGCTTTTACAAAGTTATCACAGAATAAAATTAATGGATTCAGATTGTATGTTTCGAATGAAGAGATCAAAGCAAGCTCTCTTTTCTATGGGGAACTATAAAACTTGTGGGATTGAATATTGTTTTTAAGTTTTATTTTACTGAAGTTTTTGGTCAATCCTTGTGAGCCTTGATTCAAAGTATTGTTAAAGATCCTCATAAAGTTGCTAGCTAGAATGATACTCTCGTTTCCAAAACTGAGATGGTCATTAATATAATGAGACTATAAGAAAGTGACCAGAATTTTGCATGCTAAACTGAGGGTTGATGGAAGAACTTACAGACCTTTGCCAGTGCAGTTTTATTCCCAACAGAAGTGGAGGTGATAATATTATAATTGCAGAAGAGAGCCATCCTATGAAAAACAAGTCGGGTAAAAAAGGTTGAATAACTATTAAGGTTGATTTGGAAAAGGCCTAGAACAGAATCAAATGGGACTATGCTGTGGATACTCTTAAGGACATTAGTTTCCCTAGTGTTCTAGCTTGAATAAGAGATCATGAGCATTGAAATACTCTTGATAATTGCGTTATAATAGGGTGGCATGTGAATGCTAAACAATCTATGTCTGCTTATCATTGTGTTATTCAATTTTCTTTATGGTTCCACCATTGCCAACATGGTTCTTTGTGGAGGCTACAACTTTCCTCCAATGCAAACAAATGCCAGTATGTCAACACCAGCACTGAGAAAATTGTTCATTGTCACTGCTTTATATTTTGAATAACATAAAGGAAAAGACAAGAAAAACATGAAAGTGTAAAGAAAATCAACATTTTTTATGATCAATTCTTGTATGTAACAAAAGATAGAAAACCAAAGATATAAAACTAATGAAACAGTGACAATTCTTACTTTCCACCAACAAATGAAACACCCTTTGGAGAGTTTGCAAGGATTTAAACCTTGCAGACCTAGAATGATCTTCACTGTAACTTACAGTATATCACATTGTAAAGTACGAGTATATATATATAAGGCCAAAAGCTTGACATTAACCACCTTAATACACTAAAAAAAAATGATTTTATCTACAATATATATTGGAATGAATTTAAATGCTATAATATACACTCCATTTATTAAAAACTAGAAAATTAGGAAATATTCATGAAATAAGAAATGTAGATCACTAAAATTATGATTTTTAACAAATTTTATCAGATAAAAAGTATGTGATGTTATGTGATAAAATTTATATATTTTACCTATTATCAGTAGTGATTTATCTTGTTGGTAACAAAGATTCGTACGGAAGATGAGATTTATTATATAATATGAATATAAATATTTTCTCACATTTATTGCTACTAAGATATTTAGTTTGTAACAAAAAAATAAAAGAGATTTTAATGAATTTTTTTGAAAATATTTTTAGAATTATTGTTTAATTAGCATATAATTTTTTATTGTATTAATTATATATTGAAGTTTTAATTAATGAGTGAAGTTTAACTTTTTCATTTGAAATTTAATAGAATGATATTGTACAATATTATTATTTAAATTTAATTAGTATATTATCACCAGACTATCCATATAAATTCAATTAAAGTAAATATGTTTCCACGAAATGAACCTATATTGTGTCAAGGGGTATTTGGTCTTCCTAACTTTTTCTAGATTAAATTTTTTTAAATAGATATTTAATGTTGAGGCAATTTTTTTTATAAGATGGGATTCTATTTTGGAGATCGTAAGTGTTAATTTTTTACAAAACATTTTATTCTAATTTTTTACATATATTTTATTCTAATTTTATAATTCTCGTTATAAAAATAATAACATTTTCTTTTTCATATAAATACTTTATCTCCTCTCCATATAGTAAAGATAAAGGCACATTTAAACATATATTTTTTTTCTATATATACATTTAGTATCCCCTTTTCATAGTTTTTATTAAAAATATTTCTTGTTTTTATTAAAAATAAATCCGTAATATGAAAATAGATGAAAAATAAAGATAGATATTAAATATGTTTAATTAAAATAAAATAGAAAAATATGTTGAAGAAAATAGAGAAACAAGTAAAAATAAATAAAAAATAATACAATTCTTATATTCATTATGTAATTATTTGTCTTTTTTTTATATACCATAATTTAGGTTAATTTTTTCTTATTTTTTTTATTAAATAAAAAGTTATGTAAATATTTTCTATCTAAGTTTAGAATGAAATTATGTAGTTTATGAATGAAACTAGATATTATTGGATGTAATTATGGTCAAATTTTAATATATATATATATATATATAAATAAATAAATAAATAAATAAATAAATAAATAAATAAATAAAGTTGCATTTTATAAATTGAGATATGCGTGTAAAATTTTTTTAACATCATTCTTGTAATGAATTAGAAAAACTTATTATTATTAAATAGAGTTGTATAACCGATATAATGTGAGATAGATAATGTGAATTTTCTCTTAATACCGTTCTCTTATGAATATTTCCTAACAATTTTAAAGTGGGTGGAGTTTTGAAGTAGGATAACACAAATTTTTACTACAAATAAATGTCCTTTACCTGCAGGGCACGGGCGATCCAACCCCAACCCCAACGTGTGTTAGATTTTCCTGTCCCAAAGGACCGGGCAATATTGTCTTTCCAACGAGGTGGGGAATTTCTAACCCTCCCAAGGTTTGTGTTTTGACAGTTAAAAACTGAATGAGTGCAGAACCTAGTTTAAATTAAATGGGGCAGATTCAAATTTAAGAATATGTTGTTACCATACGTGAACTAACTCAGTACTGCTACAACGTATGCACTGAATGAGGAGAAATTTATCTGCAGTGAGTAGTTGTGCATCAGTAACTTACCAGTGAACAAATTTTGCATCACCATCAGTAACTGTCGCGCAGATCGTTCAGATAGAGTCGTTGTAGGCGTGTACGAAACACTTCTGAGTGACATATATACTATTTATATGAATCGGGTAATACCATAAATGTATACTCCAGAGAACATTCAAATACATATGGGTAGATCAGTGTTATTAATTTTCTTTTTCACTCCACCCTTTTACATAACTTCTTTTGGTGATGGTAGAAGTTTTTGCTATAACTGCTCCCACCTTCAATATACTAAAAAAATTCAATATAGAATTTTTATTCCATCAATAAGTCCAAAAACCATTATTAATATAAACTTTTTAAAATAGTTCTTATAAAACTATATAAACATGATAACGATGGTCATGATAATACTATAATAAGTCAAGTATATATTTGTTTTCTTTCAAACGAGTTCCTATAGTACATGTATCTCACACAAGGCATATAATATCTGCAACTCACGTTTCCCAATTTAGAAACAAAACTGAGCTTATAATTTCGGGTACAGCATACTGTAGAATCACATTTCCCTTTGCATTGCTTACAGCAAAAGACAAAAAGCATAGGAATCTAATAAAACCGGAAAATTACATCATCTCCGGTTAATAATTTATGGTACACGATAGTGAGTTAAAGTTAATAAAAGGAAACATATTAACCCACTCCAATAAAATCCAGTAACAGTCCTTGAATTGGAGAGAGATGAATTTTCACCAACGTAGAAAAAGGTTAAGAATTACTAGATTGAAGTAAATAATGATAATGAAAAGTGAATCAAAAAACTTGCTTTGCTGTGCTGTGCTGTCCTCCTTTAGAATGTTTTGATATATGTAAAGTGGGAACCTCTAATATAGAGCTTGTTGCCGTGAGAATAGGTGTGTGGATTGTGGAATCATGGTTTGTCTGTTTTAACACTTTTTTTGCCGTTTTGTCCTAAACACTGGAAGTGTTTTGCCAGCCAGCCACCAGCGTGGTTTGCGGGTCTGTCCATTTTTTTTGTCGTTGGCCCTTTTACACCTTCAACTACTTTAGAATGGACTCATTCATGCAATGCAAGTACAAAAGCACAAAGTCCCAACTCTCTTCATTAGTCTTCAAATCCTCTATAATACCATACCACCTTAGTTCTGAAACATCATTGCCATGCCCTTGATATCTGCATTGCTCTTTTGGCTTGGGTTGTCCATGGACATAATGATAGATAACTACACAAATTGAATCCAAATTGTTACTCTCTCATGGTAGTCTCCGTGCACAAAACAAACCAAATGATGGTACGTTTCTAATAAGTAGCATTTAACCCTTATGATAGTGTTAGATCCAACTCCTTCATTTCATTAGACACTAGAACATATAAGAACAGTAAAGGGATACCTATTTACATCATTGATGCTATCCACCCATCTTACCATTCCCTTTCATTGGAAGGAGAGCCAATCTATTGTTCCCATTATTTCCAACATACTGCATCTACTCTCTGTAAACAATAAGCTTACAATTTAATCATTAGCAGAGTACGTTTTCTGCTTCTTTTCCTTTCTTTCCTTCTTCCTATCTGTCTCTGTGCTCTTTGGATTAAAGCAAAGTTAGTTTTTCTTTTCACCAATAATGCTTCAGCCACAATTTTAGCTTTTCATCACTTCACTGTTGGTTACAAAATTAGAGTTTGAATATTTAGTCATTTCCTGAACTGTAACGATTTTCTCACCCTTTCTCTTCTCTTATCTTTTCTTTTTTATCATGATCATCTCCTAAAACAATAACTAATACCGTGATTTTGAGTGCACATATAAGTAATCCTCGAACATGGTTTAATGACAAACAAAAATAGAAAAAAAATAACATAATTAGTAAAAAAAAGTAGTATAGTTCAAGTGTTGATTACCTTTCACCAAAAAGTAATGGAAGAAAAGGCTACCTACCCTTATTTACCACCATGAAGTTTTAGTTTGATAGTGTATCTACTTTCTGCCAGTAATAAAACTGTTACGAAATATAAGGTTATGTCACTCCTTGAGATTAAAGGTGTTTGAAAGCTTTCTGAGGGAACCTAAAACTTATCCAAATTTTCATCGATTTTAAACTTGATGCAATTAATAAGGAGGCGTGACTAAGTTACTTACACAAGTTGGGATGAGTGATCTTAATTCAGTACTGAGTAAGGGTCTTTTTCAATGTCTAATAATAGAGTCACAATCAGTGGTCCACTCCATGTTATGTACATAATAGTGCTGAATTGAATATGCAAGATTTGAATTTGAACCTAGAATCCCAAGTGTTGCTAGTCCCCACTTAAAAATCAATATTAGGATAAAAGCTAATAGTCGGAGTCATGCATGGTCCTATAATTTCTCAGTGTGTACAAACATGGCAGTCTAGTCGAAATGGGAGGGGGGAAAAGAGAAGAAGAAAGGCAGAAAGTGGCATGCCAACTCAAACGAGCCTGTGGTGGGTTTAGCTACAAAAGTACAAGGTCAAAATAAATTCAACTAAATCTCACATGTGGTTTATGTAGTGAGTTTACAAGAGAAAAAGAGTGATTTGTCTTTAACCTTTTGTCTTTTTTAATATTACTATTATTATTTATATCATTTCAACAAGTATCTCATTATTTGAGTAATCCATAATATCAAATTAAAATATTTTTTTCTATTGTTTAGATTCACCAATGAAAACATATTTATTTATGATTAGGTATTATTTTTTTTCCAAGTAAGTTATAAAATGCTTTCTTTAAATATATATATATATATATATATATTTAAAGAATTTACATTTTGAATAAATATTTTTTGAGTTAATAGGTAAATATGGTTATTCAATTATAAATATTTTAAGATATTATCATAAAAATTAATAAATTTGTTATTTACATCAGACGTGATTAAATGGTTATACAAAGTTATAGACTTTTTTATTGTATTTTTTTCATATTTATTTTAAAAAATCTTCACATTTTTTTTTTCATTTTGTCTTTATATCCTTCATCCTTATATAGACCTGTTCACAGAATAATTAATACTCCCCTATTTTTAAGTTCTTTGAAGAAAAATATAGGGTATGAAGTAGTTGAAATATGAGAAGAAGAAAAATTAAAGAAAAATCATATTTTTTATTTTTTTAAAATAATTTCTCTTTTATTTATATTTTAAATAAATATATAGTTTATAATTATATAATTACTTAATTTAATTTTCTTATTTATTATTTTTTAAAATAATAATTTTTTCCATCTTTTTTATTTTTCTTTCTTACAATGGAACATAGAATTAAAATTGTTTAGAAAAATCAAGAAATATAATAATTATTTAATTTTTATCATTATATACAAATAGAAAGAATTCATAGATATAAAAAAATTAAAAATTAAAATAAATTAGATTACTGATTAGATTAAAAAAATAATAATAATAATTAAGAATAAGTATCTAATATTCTCTTTTAAAATGAGTGAATTTCCATATATTTATAAAAAAAAATAGATAAAAAACAAAAATATAAATAAAAAATAATATATTAAATTTTGAAAATAATATTTAAATAAAAATAAAAAAATATTTTTTAAACCTTCCTGTTAAAAAAGAAAATGGGAAAATATATTTAAAATTATTTATTTCTAACAAATACTCTTTCATTCATATTTATTTTAAAAATGTGGTTGACATTATCTTGTTTTGTGATTTTCTTGTACTAAATTACATAAAATAAATTAACTAAGAATTCAAGAAGTTTCTGCATTTCAATTGTTTTTGACAATTATTCTTCATATGTATTGTACATCCCCAAAATGAATTTCTTGGAAGTCTCCTACTAAAGAAATAAGATAACTACCTAATTATGGTTCATGATCCTACCTGACATTAATGCAACAACTAACATGTTTTTGGATATTTTTCTTAATTAAATATTTAAATTATATGTTTACCTAAATTAAATTAAAATTATGTATAAATAAATGTACCTACTTATTTTGATAAAATTTATAGTTTTTTGTTTTATTTTTATAATGTTTGATAGAGAGAGAAAATAGAGGGGGAAATAAGGGGGAGATAAAATAATAGAAGAAAAGTAAGTAATATAATATAAAAAATATTGAAGAGAAATACAAAATAAATAGAGTATAAATTAATTTTTTGAGATAATCTGATTTTTTGAAATAAGTAATATAATATAAAAAACATCTAAAATATAATATAGGTAGAACTCATCTATTTTATATTTTAAAATATTATTTTATAAAAGATATTTGAAATGTTTTCTTCATTATCACAAAATAGCATCTTAAGGATTAAATTTATAGTAGTATTAAATATTATTTAGCAAAATTTAAAATTACTATTTTTAATTAATTCCTGCCATAAGTAATTAATATATGTTGTAAGGTATAAATATTTTTTATTTATTATGTAATTATTAAATTTATAAAATTATTTGATAGTTGATTACTATGTTGTAAAAAAAAAAATAATTACTATATTACACATATATATTTCGAGGATATTGCATTATAGTATACATTAATACTTTTTGAATAAGTTATTACTTTGAAATTAACTACTCATTAATAAAAAATATCCTTCCTTTTCCATTTTCTGTTATTTTATTTTTTTTAAAAGTATACAAAGAGAAACATCCTTAGTTAATTTTAATTAATTACAAAGTGAATAAGTTACTTCATCTTAAAGTTTGAAGATTCCAAACATTCAGGGTAATTAAGTTTCTATGAAAGTTATTTTGAAACGGAATCATAATTTACTTTTAAGACTGTTGAAATTAAATAAAACTTTACCCTAAAATTTATTTATAACTGTAGTAAGTTTGGGTATTAGTCACCACCACTATTATTTTTTATTATTATATTGATGATATTTTTTTTTCATTTGAACACACAATTATTGTAAAAGAAAATATTAAGAAAGTTTTTCCTTGACCAAATTTTAAACATATATTACAAAAGGTTTCATTATAAATATTTGATAACAATTAGAAAACTACTATGAATGAATATGTATTTTACTTTCTGGAGTATGAATGAATATTTATTTTATATAATTATAATAAATAATATTTCATATTTACAATAAATTATTTTAAGTTGTGATATAAAATTACAAGGATTCAATTTTAAAATATAAATAAAAATAGACAAGATAAAGAAAATTCATTAATAAGATCTAGTACATGAATAAAAAAAAAAGAGATAAAAAAGTAAAATAATAGAGATACAAAATTTAATCAATTGCAGAAATAATGGATAAATTCAAATAAAATGAGAAAATATTGATAATAACTTATCTAAAGAATAAAAAAAAAATATTTTAAAAATCTTAAAATGCCTTATCAATATGTTCCCAAAAAAATATATTATAAGACTTGATGTGTAAATTTAAAAGTTTCCTTAAATTTTTTGGATTGAAAATACTCTAAGCTTAGTTGAATATTAATTTACTTATTTTGTTAAAAATCTCTAATTATTGTACTCTTATTTATGTATTTTCAACCATCTTTTCTTAGAATAAATTTATTATAAATACTTGATAAAGCTAAAATTAATTTATGTATAAATTAAAACTAAATTAAAAGTACATAAATTGAAACTAATATTTAACAAGAAGAATATTTTTTTAGAAAAAATAAATAATTTTAATTTACCTACAAGTTAAATAATTTAAATTACTGAAAATATTTGTATCTGTTTAAAAAAAAAAAAAAGTGAGAAAACGCTCAAACAAAAAATTTACTTTGTAAAGGTATATATATACAGAGAAGGAAACTTTCACATGGGGTGTTGCAAATCAGCATAGGAACAGGTTTGCATTTTTATCGTGTCGATATTTGGTCACCTTTGGCCCCACCACCCCAAAAAAGACCTAAAAAATATTCTTTATTTCAATAATTTCAATATGTGTGATTGATTTAACTTGTATACAAATAATTGTTTTTATTTTAAAATTTAAAGGACAAATCATTTTAAAATAATTTAATGAGTAAACTTATTTTGTTTTCTTCACAAAAATCCAAAATTGAACATTCATTTTGTCCATTTATAATTAAAAGTAAATATAATTTAGTGGAGTTTTTGGGTGTAACTGAAGAGCCTAAAAGGGTAGCAACATCCTAAATGGAAGGAGACAAGAGGACCACCCTTTGATCAATAAATTAAATCTGAACCGTCCACTGATGGATTCACTAAGCTCAGTAAATATTCCTCTGCCATCACCCTCTTTTTAAGCTCCCTCCACCTCCCTCTCTAGGACTAGCCCATCTGAAAATAGAAACAAGCTCAAACATAGAGAGAGGATCAAGAACAACAACAACGGAAAAAAAAAAATGAGTGAGTGTAAACGATGCGCTCTCACAATTGCGACTATGGAGGAAGCTTCTTCAAGTGAACCAACCATTTCCAAGAAACGCAAAACCACCACCGCTACTGCTAATTCTGCTTCCTTCCACCTACGCTCTTCCGACGCGCACCACTGGTTTCATGACACTATCGTCTCGCCGGAAGCTTCCGTCAATTCCGCCGGCACCGTGGTTTCCGGTGAACTTTGCTCCGATGGCTCTTGCTGCAGCTCCAGCCACGTTAAGGAGCTCCGCACCGCGCCGTTAGATCTGCAGGTTCGGTCCTTCAAATTCTGACTTATTATGAATCGTGCTCTTTTGTAGTTTTCCGATTTGCGTCCAAATTTTCTTCGAGTCCTTGCAGTCACTTTTTCTTGCTCGAATTACTGTGTTTAATTAATCTATTTAATTTTTTTAATATCTATTTATTGATATTCGCTGGTTAATGCAGACCAAGGGTTTCGAAACGGTAGACTCACCCAACCGCAATTTCAAATCGTCCAGGTTTTATTCTATTCCACTTTCTTATTTCATGTATTCAGGATCAATTTTCTAACGAAAAGTTGCCACTAAATGTCAACATAATTTATTTATTCGTTAAATATTGGCTGTTCAGCTTGTTGAGTGAGTTTTCTGGAGACTCGGAAGAATCGACGATGTTTCCGGCGAAGTCTACGGCGGCGGTGAACGAGAATCGGAAAGTAAAGGCGCCGCCGGAGGCGGAGATCGAAGAGTTTTTCGCAATGGCTGAAAATGACGAGCAGAAGCGATTCTTAGAGAAGTAAGTAGTGGTATATTATAGCTGATGGTTACAAGCTAACTGTTTTTGTTGTTTTTTTAATTTATTTATTTTTTTCGCGACACAGGATAAGGAATGAGCGTGCTCGCACTCTAGTGGTGCCAGAATCGAACCCTAACTAACTAACAACTTTCCCTTGTATGCAGGTACAACTTTGATATTGTTAGAGATATGCCGTTGGAGGGTCGCTACCAGTGGGTTCGTTTACATTGAATGCTTTGAATGAGAGAGAGAGGGAGAGAGAGAGAAGAGAGAGAGAGCGTGAGTTATTTTATTTTTAGAGAGAGAGAAAGAGAGATTAACGGAGGTTGATGGTTAAGGGGGAAGAGAGGGTTAGTTTGTAGTGCCTAGTGATGGAATAGTGGTGGCTATTAGACATTGGTAACTGGTGAGGAAAGCTAACCTGACACGAGGTAAAACGAAAACGAGCGTGCGACTTCTGGTTGCTCTGGAGAGACGGTGATGGTGCTGGGTTGTTTTTTGTATAGCTAACTGCTTTCTCTTTCTCTTTCTCTTTATGTTGGATACAACAAGCTGGCTTTTCTGCAACACTGCACTCAGATAGAAGTTTAACAAGTGTAGAGAACCTTCTTTGTGGTGGTGAAGAAAAAATAAATTAAATTGGGTTTTTGTGTTGATATACTATTAGAACGCAAAAATTCCCACATTGAATGGGTGATCTATAATTTGGTATTGTAATTGAGACCGTCTCTTTCAGAATTCCAGTACAATAAGGGGTTGAGCTAATTCTTACGGCTGTTTTTATTATTCATTATTAGAAGAATTCATGGATAGAACATTAATTGTTATTTGGTAATTTTCTATGAAAAGTATCTTTTCTGCGACCTTCCCCCTTGCCTGCATGTTTCCTTTTCAGCTTTCCGTAGCTTCAATTACCTTTTTTATGTTATGCATTCTTTTTTCTTTTAGGCCATTTGGAATATCCTCTCCATCCCGAGCTATGATTCCCTTATTTTTTTGTGGGGACCATGTGCCTGGTTCCTAAGAAATGACTGCATAAACTAATTAATTAAAGTCTTCTGCATCTCATACGCGGCTTGATGATTGAATTTGAAGGTATATGCTTAGCATTACAAACAAACACAAAATTAACAACCACTTACAATGACAACCGAACCTACAACCTACACCATTTAATATACAAAAGGGAGTAATGACTCTACAAATCCATGCACCTACCCTACATGTCTAAATTTATGGATTTGCTCGGTTAATAATGGAAACCATGTTCTCTTTCGCATATTGTTTTGTTAGAATCATTTTTTAAAATGAATGTGTGTGCATATAAGAGAATCTGGTCCATTTTGTAAGTGCTATTGTCTTTTTGGTGTTGATCTTCAATTATTTGAAGTTACTATATATGTATGTTGATGATTTAAAGAGATAAAAAGTGAGGAGGAGGTATTGCATGCCTTTAAGTGAAAGTGAAGGGTTAACGGTTCAAATGAGAATGGTGGTGATAATGTGCCAATGAAGAAAATTGGTAAGTGCTTCTGCACTGCATATATATTAAACAACGTATCTCCTAGTTAGCCATATATGAGTTGAGGAGGAGATAAGTAGGCAAAAAGGAAAGTAGCTTTTAATCTTAATTTTGTATGTTTCCATTTTCTCTTTTACTTGTTGCTTAACGGTTGTTGAGTAAAGGATGTATGGACGTGACATAATATTCGTTATGAATCACTCACAGAAAGAAGAAGGAAGTGATGACAGAGTGAATTGTTGGAAACGAAAAGAAAGAAAGAAAGAGGGTCCATAGCTCCCATGTACAATGTCATGATTACACACGTGTCGAAAATGGCAGCAGCACCACCCTTATCCATGTCATCATGGATCCAAATGTGCACTTTCCAGCCTTCCAGTGTCCATCTTCCTTTTTCTATATGATGAACCAAAAAACGATATAAGATAAATGATGAAAGTAGAAGACTTGCACGTGGTATGCTGCATTAATATCGCCAGGTTTAATTTGCTTTGGATCTGCTGCCATTTTTAAAATACACTGCACACCACGCAAAACCGATATGCAGGATTTTTAACGTGCAATGTTATATTTCCAGAGACATAAACACTAAAACAATTCTAATCAAATTCATTATTATTTCTCACCTCAGCTATTATATATTTAATCCATTACCATCAAATTCATTTACGTACTTTATTGTTTGGATTCGGGTATTGCTCTTACGAAGAATGGATTTGGAGGAATATGTAAAGATTACTTTGGTTACTTTGTAGGGAAGAGATTAAATTTTCTTTCCAATCTTCCTTGATAAGAAAGAAATTCAGTTTTTAATTTTATCTTAAATTCACTCAAATTGTAATAACTATGCATAAAGTCTTATTAAAACGTAAAGTGTTTTCCGTTATTATCTACTTTTTATATTTATAACTTTTTTTAAAAAAAATTACATGTTTTAAATATTTATGTGATGGATATTTAATGTGTTATTATACAAAAATATTTTTATTTAATATGATATATTATTATATTAAGAGAAAAATAGATTTTTAAAATCATATATAAATAATTTTATATAAATTTTCATTACTTTTAAATATTTTCTAATTAATTTTAAATAATATATGAATATTTTTTCATATTAAAAAAATAATAATATTCATTTATTTTAATTCTTATTTAATAACTTTTTATTTTTAATCAAGGATATTTTAATCCTTCTTTAATTTATTTAATTTATTATATTTTTTAAATCTATCAAATTTTTTATTATTTACGGGATGCATTTTATGTGATTTAAATTTTTTACAAATATCTCATTAGCATACGCATTTAAAATGAAATTATATAATGGATAATATATCTATATACTTGATTTTTTTTTTAATATTTAAACGGTTTATATCTAGAATTATTCATTTAAAAATAATTTATTATACAAAAAAAATTAAAAAAAGAAATTCCGTATGACATTTTTATTTTATTAAAATTTTGTTTTATTTTTTACTATATGGCATTCTTATTTTATTAAAATACATTGAGAAGATTAAAAGCGTTGTGGAGAAAAGTAAGAGAATGTGAAGGATAAGAAAGAAAATGAAAATGAAGTACATTGGATTGGATGGTAGCAGCGTAGATGGTGGGAATGGAATGTTGCTTATTAATGGAAGGAAGACAATTATTATTGGTCTCTCATTTTCATGTAACTTGTGTTTAGTGAACATTTTTTATTTAAAAGAATTACAGGGTAGTTAATAAAAAATTAATATACTTTTGTCCTCTTATAACTCTTATTTTACCAATTTCACTCTTTTATATTAATTTCATCTCCTACTATTTTAATTCTTTAATTCTTTAATTCTAACTTAGTCATTAATTAATGCTCAATATTAACAAAAACGTTGACATACAGTCGAATGTCGATTTATATAGAGGTACGACCATGTCTACAAATTTTGTAATCTGTAACAAAATTTGATTTAATATAATTTTTAAATTCTTATTTTATTTTTCACACGAATACAAAATCATAAAAAATTGTATTAAATAATTTTAACATTCTATTGTGATCCATAAAATAGAAATTTTGTAACGAACATAAAATGTTTAATTATATTAAAATAATTTATAAATTATCCATATTTAGACTAATAGTTTTATTATATTAATAAATTAGAATACATCATTTCTAAATTATTATTTCTCAACTTATAAACTCTCTCTAGACCTGATACTTGATACTTGTTCCCATATAAAGTACAAAATTATAACAATTATCATACAAAACACAATAAACAAAGTAAGTTAGTGATATAAGGAACATGTGAAAATAAGTAAATTATTCATATAATCTAAGGTAAACACATTGCATTAACAGTAAGAGTTTACTTAAGGCTTTATACATAATAAAATTTACACATCACAAATAAGAATGACGTCTTCCAGAAGATTATATGAATCTTGGATATCTAAGGCTAGAACCTGATGTATCTAAACAAGACCACGGGTCTTATCACAACCGACTTACTGAGTCTGTTTCACCTCAAAGTCATCCCCACGCTACTCATAGTCAACACCACATCAAGATAACTTCATCTAGCTACCTCTTTAGAGTAAAGGACAAGACCTTCATCGACCTCTTACCATATGTGGTCTCAGTTTACATGATCTCGATCCACATTGAGGTTTGAATATCTCATATCATATAATTAGATCTATACACACTAAGCTACCACATGCCACATTCCATTCATAATAATAACTCTCTCCTCAAACATACATGACCTCATGCCCACTTTCATGCTCATCATTCTCATATCACTTCACATTTATCATCCATCCACACACTATACTCAAATCTCACTTAAAGAATCTTTCGAAAATAAGGGAGTTCACTCAACGAATCCAAGTTTCGCTCAGCGCATGATTCGCTCAACGAAACTCAATTCCGCTCAACGGATTGGGCCCAGAGATCAGTCCTAAAATTAGGACAAATCCGCTCAATATAGCAAAATCTGCTCAACGGATTCTGCTTCACTCGACTGATTAAAACCCGAGAGCACCCTTTAACCTCTGGAGCTCAGTCCACTAAGCACATAAGGCTTAAACTCAACGAATTTCATGCAGCACAAATTATGCAGAAAGCCTTAACTCACTTCTAGACCCAATTTCCAACTTTAAGTACACTTCTAAACATGAATTTAGTTTAATAAATCATCCTTTATCACAACAAATTGATAAAATGTTTGATCTAAGAGTATTATTAAACCTTCCTACATAATAGGCTTCATAATTTCATACCAACATCACTCCATAATTATACTAAACTAGAATTTTCATTCCCAATTCACATTTCAACACCAATAATATAGTAAGGATTTTCATACCAAAACTCAATTCTATAGTCACAACATTCCACTCATCACTAATATCATAATTTCAACCAATGTATTTTCAATTCAACACAAATAACACTTAAAATGAACATTCTTAGCAACCAAAGCTCTCAGATTTGGGCATAACAACAATAGGTTAACAGTCAAATTAAAATCTTTCCCAATCCAAATCCTCAAACCAGAGTTTAAAACCAATTTTTAGAAACTAGCTAACTTCTCTTACCTAAAATTGTGTCCCAACACATCTTGTTGTCTCCTTCATTTTTCAAACTCTCAAATCCTTCAATATGCTCTATGAGTGCCTAAACAATAAATCCAACATATTACCATGAAATTCCCCTTGTATAGAGCAAATTAAACCAAGAAGAGTCACATGCAAAAGAGGTGTTCTAAAATGCCCCAAAACATTCACCAAGCCTAACCCTTAGGATAAAATAGAGCACAAAAAAATTTATCCAAACAAAGATTTCAATAAGTTCAAAGTACTCTACTCTTCAAGAGTTTAACAATAATGTACTCGGATCTTGAAAGAGATAAAAGAAAATGAAGAAAGATTAGAGAGAAGGTAGATAGTTTAGAGAGAAAAGAGATTTAGAAAAATAGTGAATTTACAATAATAAAGGTTGAAAAGTTTAATTTTTCTATTTATAACTTTATTAAATACTTTCATCATTCGTTACTTAACTCATTAACTCATTATATCAGTATAACTAATTTAAATTTATCCTTACAAAATTAATTTAATATACATTTTAATATAGTTAATTCACATGAAATAAAATTTAGTAATTTTAATTTTAAACAAATTTTTTAGTAATCATAATTATAGATTTAATACTATTTTATGAACATGGTAAATAGAAGTGGAAACCGACTAAGCTAAATTAGGTTTGGTCTGATTAAAAAAAAGTGAAGACCCAACCTAACCATCATTTTTCATTTCTCATTTTTTTTTTTAAAAAAAAAAATTTTAACCTGACTTTTCTAAAAGTTTCATACTTTATATGTTGACCTGTTTAAAGTTTATTTTATTTTAAAGATATCCGACTTGTCTTTAAATAAAGTAATAGGTCAATGAAATTTTTTTTTTATATACAATAAATCATAAACAATATAAATTAAAATCATTACAACTCAGAGCATATAAAACAATTATACGAATAAGTACACCAGCCAATCTAACTTAATTTTTTATATTTACAAAGAAAATATATACTTAATTTTAATGTTAATTTAATATAAAAACTATACTAATAAAATTTATTATTTATATTTACTTAAAAAAACATTATTTTAGAAAAAACACAACAACTTAATGTTTTGTTTTGTTTAGATAGAAGAACAGATTTCATGGAAGAAAAAAGAAATGAGAACAAATAAAATATAAAATAAAATTGTTTGGATAAAAAAATAATAATAATTTTTATTTATCGTTACTAATTTTATTTATTATTTTAATATTATTTTTAAATTATAACCATAATAAAATATATATTTTTTAATTTATTTGAATCAACAAGTCAAATAGAAAATATACAAAGGACGAACCTGATTTATATTCTAGATGGCAATACATTTTGGGGTTAATATAATATTTTGAATTTATATATATATATATATATATATATATTTTAAAGAATAAAAATATATTTAATGAAATTTTAAAAATTTATTAATAAGATGTTAAACAATTCTTTTTCATAAAATCAAAATTGTTATCTTTTTATAAATAGGATATTCTACATTTCTTTCTTATTATAAGAATAATTAGAATGATTTATACTATAATTTATTATATAAGAATAATTAAAATGGTAGCATGATTATAGTAGAATATGGTGTCAAATTACGAGATTCATATTGATGTATAGGTAAAATTCTTTTGAAAATCGTCTATTATGTTATTATTATGAAAAGTAATGTATGATTTATGTGATTATTGTATGGAATTATATTTTGATAATTAGCATACCTTTCTTTTTGTACGTGTTCTTAAAATTTGTGATGATAATTTTATTACGTAGGAACAAATGATACTATATGCAAATATTTTATTAAAAGAATTGGAATTCTAAGAATTATAAACATGAGGTAAGATAGGTAAATAAATTTTTATTCTATCATCTTGAATGTTTACCGAAGAAATATAAAAATATTATATAAGTTTTTATTATTAAATTTTTTAATTACATCATAAATTAGGGTATTTTTTATTTATAAGATTCCCCTAAAAACTTGACATATATTTTTGGTAAAAAAATGCCATATCAGTTTAATAAAAAAAAAAAAACTAGTAAAAAAAATTAAATAAAAAATTCATTTTAAATTATTTCTAATTTCATAATACAATTTTCACATGTTAAGGGTAAGATATATTAAAAATTTTAAACATTTACACATATTTATATAAAGCTTAAAAACTTTAGGAAGACTATATAAATTTTATATATTTAGGATTAATATTTTATATATGTTTTTGGATTATGAGTTTAATCGACGATTGTTAAGTTTTTTTCATCTAGAGTTGTCCCAAAATTTTTCGCAATCATCTCACACTAGGTAGCTTGAATCAATTATCCCTTCAAATAGTTAGTAAGACCTCCATCGACCTTCACCATATCATATTTTAATTTATGTGACTTAGATGATCATTAAGGTTTAGATATCTTATAACATATCTTTAAATTTACACATACTAAAATTATCAATTTTTATCATGTTTACAATATATATTCAAATTATTCTCAATAGGAATATTACACTCTCATTGCCATCATAAATTTTATATTCATACTTTTATACAAATTTTCAATTACGTACATCATTATACTTGAAATTTAATATATATATTTAAATAGGGTTAATCCAATTGATGAACACGCAATCCCGTTCAACAGATTATATCCTAAGAAATCGAACACCTCCTCCATTAATGAATGACCAAATTCACTTGACAAAATAACCAAATTCGATCAACAAAAATCAATCCACTCATAACTTTTTAAAGTCTTTATAAATATTGTTGTTAAAAATTATATAATTTTTATTTTAATTCCTAAAATAAAATATTTTTATTTTGATCTATATTTATATAATTTTTTATTTTAGTCTTTAATGATTTGTATTTTTGATAAAATATAATTGCTTCTTAATTTACCAATACTTTTGATAGTCGCACACATGTCTCCGATTTTAGGACAGGATAATGTAATTGAGGTTTTGGGATTATGCAAATTAATTCCTTTTCAAGCAACATTGCTATCGAATATAGTGCAAGAAACTGGGAGAAAACTAAGATCAGGTTTATTCAGAGATGAATTGTTTTTCAAAAAAATAAAATAACGAATGAAGAGATTTTTAAATCATTATTATCTAATTTCTAATACTTTGTATTTGTTATCTTCTTTTCAAATAAATCATTTATTAAATTTGTCTTTAATACTTCCTATATAAACTATTTTTCATTATATATATAATATTTAATTTATAAATTAAATTATATATTGATTTTCTCAAAATTTTACTTCAAACATTTAATTCTTCTAAACTTTTACTTCAAATTCCTTTATTAGTTTTAGAGATTTTGTATATGATTTCGATGCATATAGGCTTTTATTTCTTCAAAATTATTAATGGATAAGATTCTTACAACTATAATTAGAAGAATGTAGTTCAATTGGATCTAGATGTTAGTCTATAACTGGTAAGATTCGGTGGTTGTGTTTTTTAATTAGCAATAGTTATTTTCTTCGGAGGAGAGAAGTTTCAAAAACATGGCTTCATATTTAAATATTTAACTGAAATTAAATTAGAATTGAATCATATGTAATAAAATAATATTTTTTATATTTTTAATAATATAATAATACTTTAAATCCAAAATAAATTTATCACTAATTATAATTTTTTATTTAAGAAATAACTATAATAATAATGAACATTATAATAATCACCATAAGTATGATAATAGTAAATACAGAATTGAAAGTCGTGTAAATAAATAATAATGCAGTTTTGTGTGTTTTCTTAACAAAACTACTTATCATTAATTTATAGGCATTGATGAAGTAGTTAAATGTTAGGAGGAGTATGTATTTAAAAAATGTTGTTATGATTGTGACCTGAACTTGTTTTAAGAATGGACCCAAGCATGAAATAAAAGTGGCAACAACCTTATCTAAAGGAGAGCTTTATGCATAAGTTTGAATAACTGGAATAGATATATGGTAGCAATGAGCTAGATGCAGATAAGTATGTTGAAGAAGGAGATATTGGTGTAAGAGCATCCAATGCAAACCCTATGCAAATATTCCCGACAACACTTATTCTCTTATCAATATTACCATTATCCTCAGTCTTCCCCTACAGATTCGTCATATATAATTTTCCCTATTTAACTTACATGTTTTTCACCCACCTACCAACAAAGTTTACACCCATCCAACTCTTGATTAAGCTATGAATGTCATAAGAAAATAATATGAGTTATAAATAATAAGCATACTCATATAACAAAATAATTCTAAATAAATAGATTTTAAATTTAATCTATCCTTTTAAAAATAGATTTCTAACTACATATTTTACATAAATACGTCTTATCGTTACAATTGATTATCGTTACAATTGATTGAGAAATTCAATAAAAATATGATAACAAATAATCTAATAAAATCTAACAAATTTGTTAGAATAAATTTTCATATTATAATAAAAATATATTTTAAATTTAATTTATTTTTATAAAGTAAATTTAATGAAATAAGATTTATTCTTCTTTTATATATATTAATTTAATTTAATTTCTAATTTATACGAAATATCTAAGTATTATAAACTTAATATAAATTAAGTTGTATGATTTTTTTTTTTAAATTTATGTAACAAATATAAATCTTTTTAGTTATTAAATTATCTATTTTATAATTTTTTATTCAATTAAGATAATTTTATTTTACAGTAAAAAATATTAATTTTTTACACTTTAAAATATTGATGTATATTTTATCACAGAATATTTTTACTAGAAAATATTTTACATGAAGTAAGTAATGAATTTTTTTCACTTTATTTTCTTTTATTATCTTGTATATTTTTTTTAAGTTAATAATATTCAAATAAAGCTGTTTTACTTTTAACAAAACCAATTTTTAGTTTTATTTTTCATAATTAACCAATTTTTAGTTTTATTTTTCATAATTACCTCACCTAATCAATAATTCTAGAAATACAAAAACATATACTCAAGACTATACTTCATAATAAAGTAGGAGATTATAGTATATGTTAAAAAAAAAAAAGTTGGAAATCAAGAATATATTTAATTATACAATATTTTCGTGACATAAAAAAAACATATTATGCATATTGATAAATTATTAATATAATTCACTTTTTAAAACACCGTCTTATTAAAAAATTGATATAAAAAGTTATGTAAATATATTTATTAGATGATAGTAGAGATATATTCAAATTTTTCAAACCACCTCATTATCATCATTTTAAGTATATATTTGACATTTTTTTAATAAAATTCATATATTAAAAAGTACATATTAAAACAAATAATATTGAAAAATAAATGTAGGTCTATGTCATTTTGAAAATGTACATCTCCAATAAATTAATCCTTAGTTTCATCTGTGTTAAATCATATAGGTCAAATCATGAATGCTAACAAGATGGAGAAATCAACTTGAAGGAGTGGCCAAATCTAGGAATTTTCAATTTTGAAATCACAGTCAGCATCATCTTTTAAGTTCTTGTAAATTTTGTAAGATAAAAAAAGTTGTAGGAAAATTTTCATGAATATTAAGAAAAAGTTAAGTGAATGACAGAATGGTCATTCAAATAATGTTTTTATGTACCAATCATGAGGTATGGTGCACAATGTCTTTTTCAGATTTTTCTAGTTGAATGAAGTCAAACCCTAATAAAAAATAGACCAGATGCATCAAACAATGATAGAGAAAAAATAGAAAAAAATATAAAAAAATAAGAGAAAATAAAAATATTTAATCAAACAAATAAAAAATTTCATTAAAAAATAAAACAAAAATAATCATAATTAATTAAGTTGACAACATAATAATAGATTATGTGCCTTTATTTTCTAACACATTTATTTTCTATTACAACAACTCTTTTATATTTGACAAGATAATTGATTACGTTGTCAACATTAAAAATGTAACTAATAGATAATTTTAATCTTTTTATTTGTTATTTTCAGTTTGATAAATTAAAATATTTATCAATTTAATTTTAAAATTTAAACATGCCTAATTAGCCAACATTTATTATAATAATAAAAAAATTTAAAAGACTAAAAATTGTAGATTTTGTAAAATAGAAAGGACCCAAATTATAATTAAGCATTTTATTAATTTGGAAAGTTTATGTTTCAGAAATTAATTTTCAAAATATAAAAGGTACTGGTATTTTAGGATACACATAATAAATGCTTATTTTAAATAACTAAATTTTATAATAAAATAATTTTAATAGAAATTAAATTTATAATAAATAAATAAAAATTATATTTTAGATTGAACATAAATAGTTTATATTGTGATAAAAATATTTTTAACTGATAATTTACTTAAAAAAATATTGAAATTTAATTTGAAATAAATATGAGAATGATAAATTGAGAAATAAAATGTTAAGAAAAAAATCATACAAAACCTTGTGGAAGAGGGATTCCCAAAATGCCCACATTTAATATAGTTATTCTAATTTAGACAGTAATATACCAAAATATATATATATATATATATTAATTATTAAATAATCTTATATTATAATTGCTAATTATTATACAGTAATTCTAATTATTATTTTGTCTATTACATTTCATATAATTTAAATTATTATTTTCTACTTTTTATCATTTTATATTTTTATTCATGAACGACTTCCAAGTGGATCTACTATCTACTTTCATATAAAAGACACAATCATAATAATAAGAAAATACAAAGATATAGAAAAAGGTAAGTTAGTAGAATAAATTTATGTTAATAATCAACAATTAATACAACAATTCAACTTGGCTTGTATAAACAAGTGTAACGACCTATCTAAGACTTTACACACATAAACACAATCATAAATTAGATTGACGACTTTTAAAAAATTTGTATGGATTTTAAACATTAGGGGCTAACACCTAAGACATATTCAAGGATCAATGGTCTTTCTCATGATTGACTATCTGATTCTTTTTCACCTCAGATCATCCCACATCATCTCATAACCAAATATACCGCCTCAAAATAGCTTTACCTATTGCTCTTTCGGAATAATTAGTGAGCTTGTGAGTGATAAGAAAGTTGATGAGGAGATTGAATATAATATTGATAGATCTTTACATTTGATGTGTGGCCTAAAAAAGGAAGAAAATTATAAATATCTGGATTTGATTGAAGTACTTGGAATGTTTGTGTTTAGTTCTGTGATTTTGTTAATGTTTAATGGGTTTTGTAGGTTGGTCTTTGACCCTAGAGGAAGTGATCCAACACACCTTGAAAATAAGAGATTGGATTCTTATGGGAATCATATCTCAATTCTGATAGTTTTTTTTGTACTTGTTCTGAATTGTTTTAAACTTAATTTCTTTTGCACTTATGTTGCTATGTTTGTGTGTAGGTAACAAAGAGCTAAAATTCGAGGTTGAATTTTCTCCAAGAAAGGGAGTATGATGAATCCATAGATAGGACTGAGAAGAAAGCTTGAGGCTAGAATATGAATTTTGTAATTTTTGGTATTTTCTTTTGTGGCCTTTATTGGACCTTGTGAGTTTTATGTCTTTTTATTTGTAAATAGAGAATTTTTAGGGTTTACTAAATGGGCCTAGTGAGGAAATAGTATAAATACTCCAACCTTAATCTATAAAATGGGCCTACATTACCTCCATCGATATTTTGAATACCCCATAGATATCCTTAAATTTATACGCACTAAATTGTCAAGAATCTATATTAAGAGCACAATAATAAAAATCTCCTTTCACTTGAAATAACATAAGTCTCATGCCATTTAATTACACCATACACAAATCTTTAAATTTTTCAAGAATACATATCAATTCCTTTTATTTCCAATAAATCAAAACAGAACAATCTACTCTAAAGACAATCCGTTTAACGGAAGTCTAATCCATTCAGCCGAGCTCAAATATGTTTAACTCATTTTTAAAAAAAAAAAATTGATGTTCAAAAATTACTTTCTAAAATTAAAATATTAACAACTCAAAAAATATTTCTAGAAATGTTAAAAAGCTCAATATCGAATAAACTTATTTTCGAAATTTTAATATTTAGGAAAGTTTTTTCCAAAAGTGATATTTTCAAAAATACTATGAAAGTGATATTTTAAAAATTTCCAAAACTAAGAAGTATAAATAATAACAATAGCCTAGAGATACTTTAAAAAATAATTTTTAAAATGTAAATAAGAAAAAAGTAAGAGAATGAGAAAAATATATGTAAATAGAATCCCAGAGTATTATTGTGCTGGGTCAATTAGTAGCCCACTTCATTTGGGTCTGAATATAAGGTGTTATTTTGTTTTTATAGAGAATTTTACGTCAGAAGCCATAATTTTGTTCTTATCTCTTTCTTTTATGCAGCAGGTTAATTTAATGTTTTCCTCTTCTTGTACCTTTCTGTTTCTTTCTTCTTTTGTTTTTCTTCTGCTTCTTCTTTGCTTTTTATTCAATTTAATGTTTTCTTTCTTTTCCTATTGAAGCATAAAATCCAGAAAGGACTTATCAGGACTTGGAGGGTCCATGACATGTAACACCTCCCACTTATAAATTCTTCGAATATTCCTCTTAATAGAAGATAAATGTTCCCCCAAATTTTTTTATTTTTTTATTCACATTTTTACACTATTTTATATCTTCAAACAGTACAGAAGATAAATATTATTAAACATTCATTTAGATTTATTTTTTTTGTTTATTGTATAGTTTTGAGAAATTCTAAACTTACAAAAATGTTTTTTTTTTATCATTTTTAATAATCATTTGACATATACTTAGGACTGCTGCAATGTTCTAAAAAACCGTGACATTTCAAATCAGAACGGATCTTAAGTTAGATCCTGTTATGCGTCAGAGAATTTGGTCCAGATATGCATTAATTATTTAATGAAGACCTGGTGCTTAACTTTTTACTTGATTGTAATTAAAACAATTTTTTATGAAATTTTAAAATGTGAATTTTTTTACCCATTTTAGAACTCAAACAGAGGCTAAATTAGAGAGAATAATACTTGTAAATGTGCTAAAATTGAAAATAATAAAAGTAAGTAATATGTGTATGTACATATGAGATTGTCTTAAAAGTTGAATAAATAAATAATTAATAAAATTAAAAATTTAATTAATTTTTTTTCTATTACATCACCTGTCTCGCTTTAATAAAAATTATTTAAAAACGTTTTTTTAACGGCATTAGATATGTGAAAATTATTAAATTCTTGAACATTGGGATTTTGCATTTAATTAACCTTCATTTATAGATAAATTGATTGGTAAATTTTGTTTACTCTCAATTAGCAAGATATATGAACATATTTTTTTTTTTTATGTTTTTGAATAAAATAATTGAAATGATTATTTTTATGAATACAGGAACAACACTACCTACACCAAAGATATTTTTTATTCATTTGTGTGTGAAGTTAGATAAGGCTCACAAAATGGGCTATTTGACCTCGCAGGCCCAGTAGAAAAAGACATTTAATTTTCTTTACACCCCATTCTACGTGGATTCTATGTATGCAAGTGAAAAAAGATGGGATAAATATGGTTTGATTCTTGAATTTATTTGGGAAATTTATTTTTACTTATATATTTAAATGAATTAATGCAGCTTTTTAATTTTTATAAATATATGATTTTAATTTTTTTATATTTAAATTTAAAAATTAATGATATTTTTATTTTAATAAAATTAATATAGAATATTAAATATACTATTTATTTACTATTATAAAATTAAAAAATAATTAAAATAATATACTTTTTAAAAATTAAAATATTGAATTCATCCTTTAACAATATAAAAATAAAAATAAAATTTCTATACTAATAAGAAGAAAAATGTAAAATAAAAATCCTCTTCAAGCCTTGTTTCAAAAAAGTGAAACCTAACCACCATTGTGACTGCTATTTTTTGTCCACCTCCATAGAGGTCTTATGCTGAAGGCAAACTAGCCACTACAACAAGTATGAGAAGAGAGAATGTTTAATTTGATGGTTTCAGATTGTTTAATCTGTATTTTAAAAAATTATTAAAATATTTCTAAATGTTTTATCATAGAATAATTTACTCAATAATCCATTCTGAAATATTTTTTTAGATTTCTTATTTTATAATCTATATATATATATATATAAATATATTATAATATTAGCCAAATACATATTGTAAATCTTTCATAAACTCTTCCAAAACTGATCCGTATTGCACAATTAACAGCTACCACACACCTTTTCTCTCCAATTAATGACAGCTTTGACACTATCCAATGAAATAGTGTCGTGGCAGCATAAACTTTCTTGCATGACGTTGTCTATGTACGGAATGTTTATAGTTACTGAAATTGTACCATACCCAATTATAATCATACAAGAAAAGATAACCTATTAAAATATTTTCATGTCATTAACCAAAAAAATAACCCAAACAAATATATTAAATGGCTATTAGAAGCTTTACACAAATTATTACATTCACAATTATTAGACGGATAATTTTTAGAAAATTATATAAATTTTAGATATTTAAAATTAATATCTAAAATATATATAAATTAATATTTAAAATATATCTAATTATTGAGGATTTTTCAATAATGACCTTCTCAATCTTTTTCATTTCAAAGTCATCTTACATTATCTCATGATTAATATATCGTCTTAAGGTAGTTTCAGTTATTCTATTTTCTATTCTTGTTAACTAATGATTTTTTATTAAATTTATTATCTGCTCTTATATAAAGAACATCATCATAATAGAAAGACATTAAAACACAAGAAAATGTAAGCTATTATAATACTTTAATGTCATCAATCAAATAAATAACACAAACAATACAATTTATATACTAAGTGTAAGGGTTTACCAAATGCTTTACACACATGATTACATTCACAATCACACTAACGACTTTTAGAATATTTATCGATTTCAAACATTTATGACTAACATCTGAAGTATATCCAAAGACTAAAGGTTTTCCCAATGATCAACCTTAAGTATTTTTCATTTCAGGGTCATTTCACATCACCTCACAACCAATATACCACCTTAAGATAGCTTCACTTATTGTCCTTTCGGAACAATTAGTGAACCTTCATCGACCTTCACCACATGATATTCTAGTCTACATGATTTAGAACATCATTAAGGTCTGAATACTCCATAAATATTCCACCATTTCATAGTGCTACAACAAAAACTTCTTCTCAATAGGAGTAACGTAGGTCTTAATGCCCTTTAAATTCATCATACATTAGTTCTCAACAATCATATCATTATATTTCATCTTCCTTGAATTTAAATTAATCAAACAAGGGCATTCAACTATTAAGGCAATCTGCTTAATAGAAGTCCAATCCGCTCAACAGATCCCAAATTCGCTCAACAAATTTGGACCCGAGAGCATCCTTGCACTTAGGGGGTAAATTCACTTAGTATAGGTCTCTTGTGCTCAGCGGATGATCCGCTTAGAGCATAATCCTCTACTCAACGGATTTTGAACTCAAGAATCTTTACAACAAATCCACTCAGCAACAGAAATTATACAGAACTACAAAAACGTGAGTTCAGTACTCAAGTAAACATTTCACGCACACCAAAACATTTCGCACCTGAACTAAATTAATTTTCTCTAAATCCTTACAAATAGATTGAATTATTTTTTTAATAAATTAATTTCATTTAATTCAATTTAATTTAATCAAAATTATTAAATAATATTAATATTATTATTATTTAATTTATTCAAAATTTTATCAATTTCATTTTTTTCTAAAATAAAACAAGGCATTTTTATCATTTATTTTATTCATATATATATATATATATATATATATATATATATATATATAAAAGCACGAATGTTAATTCAATTCATATTTTAAATAAGATATTATGAATAAGAAAATAAAAAACAAATTAATTGAAATTATACAAATAAATTAGTTTAATATTAAAATATAATAATTTAATATATAATTATATATATATATATATTAATAAAATAATATTATTATTTTAATTAAAATTATAATTTTAAAAAATGAGTAACCCAAAACTTTTCAACCACTATAACTTCAACTTTTTTTTTTTAAATCGTGAACAAAATAAATTAAAATTAAAATTATCTTACTCCAATTTAAATCATTAATATTTTAGAGAAATTTAATTTATCACAAATTATTCATGTTCACACATTATGCTAAATATATTTATCATTATAACTTTATATTATGTTTATCATTTATCCAAATGATATTTCTTTTGGTTGAGCCTTTATGAGTTGATAGAAGCACGTCTTTTCTCTATCTTTTCTTTTTTTCTTTTTTTCTTTGTTTTCTCTTTTATTTTTTCTTATATATAAAAGCATGTTATTAAAATCAAAATTCAATACTATTTATAAAAAATATTTTAAAATAGTTTTGTCAAGTGAATTTAGAATATGAAATTATAGATTTTTACCTTTATTCACCACGAATCAAATTATAAAGGTAATCTTTTTGGGTCTTTCTATTCTGATAGAAGGGTGTTAACAAAATAATTAATCATCAATATATTTATAAAAGTAACAGTTTTATCGAATAAATGTTGAATTTTTTTTCATATGAAATTTAATTTAAAAAATTGACAATACTTGTCACACTTTTTAGTTATGTTATTGAAAGGCATTTTAAATTTTTTCCTTTTAAAAATCTTAATAAATTCTATCCTTTTTATTTTTTTTACTTTTTCTCTCTCGTTATAATTTAACATATTTTACATTATTATTTTTTTAATTTAATCTAATCATGTAAAGCAAAATTTGTTCTACCTTTTAGTTTTCTTTATTGAAAAAAAAAAAAAAACAAATACACTGTGCTTGTCCCACAATCTTTTCTCTTCTTCAAGAAATACTTTTCGGTCCCTCCACAATCTTTTTTTCTTCAACTTCGTGAAACATGTGCATTAATTAGATTGATGTGTTTAACAGATGATATTATCTCTCAAGGAGATAAAAGGAATTATATTGAAAAAAAATTTAAGTACTATATTATGTAATATTTATCAATTGTAGAAAAAAATTATTGGAAGGATAAAATTATTAGTTAAGAATAAAAATAATTCAATTAATATAAAATATAAACATTTTAAAAATTTAAATTAAAAAAATTATAAATAAAAAATTTAACTATTTATATTTTTTTGTAAAAAATTATTGTTTTTTTTCTGAAATTAACCTTTTTATTTTCTTTCTGACTTTGTAACTCCGTTTTTTATATTTTTAATATTTAATATTTAAGTTTGTGATATGATGGTTAATAAGGAATATAATAAACTTTATCAATTTAGAGATTTTATTTTTTATTTTTTTAGTTTACAACGAATTTAAAAGTATATATATATTACCTTAAAATAAATTTTTACTAATTTAGGTTTGTAATAATATAATTAATTTATAAATTAGGTACTTAAATTCTACTTAGTAAAAAGTTAAAAAATTAGAATAAAAATTTAAGGTAAGATAAATTAATTTAATTTGAAGTCTGTCTTAGAATAGATGACCTGCAGATGTGATCATTTTATTTAAATCTTATGCCATGCCATGAATGTGTTTTGAAAATATTATTGAATATTTGAATTTCTTAAATCATTGAACTTGATTATGACTTTATGTTGAAATTTTGAAAGTGTGATGAAAAATTATTGCTTGAATTGAGTTGATGATTAAAGAATTGTTATTTTGGATACTTTGATGTTATTAAGTGAAGATTGTCCCATTATAAAATTTGAAATGTATGTTCTAAAACTTATACCATGGTTGTTATATAATGTAAAATGTTAAAGAATTGGATTAAATTAGTTTTAAACTAATTATAAATAAAGTTAAGAGATTATTTGAGTGAAATATCTTTGAGTTGAAATGGATTATACTAATTGGAGTATATTGATAATATTTCTACATAATTTTCACTAGATAATCATCTGATTGGACAATAAGTTAGTTGTTAGGCAAATTTAATTATTGGAAAAACTTAAGAGGTTTGGTACTAATTGACAGTAGGTAGTAAGCTAGTTGTTAGATAAAATAGATCTTTTCTATAATTTTCATAATATGTTTTCAAATGCCTTTTTAATATTGAAAAAATATTTTTAATTCTCTAATTTAATACTTTTTATAAAAGTATTATATATGAATGATAAATTAAATTATTAATTATATGATATTTATATATATGTTTGGTGATAGATGATGTAACAATTTTGATGGATTTAAATTGGTTTATGAATGTAGAAAATAATAAAGAGATATTATGTATAATTTATATGAGTATATTAATAAATTAAGAAATTTATACGAAATATCGCAACTTTACTGATATTACATTAAATAAGATATTAAATAATACAAATTGGAAAAATATTTTATTACTTAATTTATAAGGTAAAATAATATTAATTTAATCAATTTTAAAAATTTATTCTATCATAGAAGAATTTCAATTTAAATAATATTATCTAAGTTATAAAATTAAAATAAAGAAAATTATATTATATATAAATTTTTAGAATTTGAATTTAATATACATGTATTAATAAAATTATGAAAAAATTAATAAATAAAAAGGTATATAATAATAAAAAATAATGTATGATAATATAAGAACATAAAAAGAAGAAATAAGGGAAGGAGAAATAGAATATTTAATAATAACATATGGAAAAACCTTAAAAGATACAAGTCATAATAAGAATATAAATAGGACAATATATCAATAGTATAAAGACTAAATTACCCTCAACTAATAAATACTAATCAATATATAATATTCTATATAATATCCTAACATCCCCCTCAAACTCATGATGCATTAGCATGAAGCATCGAGAGTTTGTCAATCAAAAAATGAAAACGTTTGATAGAGTGAGATTTTGTAAACAAATCAACAATCTGCATAGTCGAAGATATGAAAGGCAATGTAATGGTTCCATGTTGAAGATGATGACGGGTGAAATGACAATCAATTTCAATATGCTTCGTGCGTTCATGAAAGACCGAATTATGAGAAATTTGAATAGCACTCTTGTTGTCACAATACATAGGAGTTGGTTCAAAAAGAAAAACACCCATGTCAGAAAGAAGCCAATGTAACCAAACAATTTCAGCAGTGGTTAGAGTCATGACACGATATTCAGCTTCAGTAGAAGAACGAGAAACAATATCTTGTTTCTTACTCTTCCAAGAAATAAGAGAGTCTCCTAGAAAAATGCAAAAACCTGTAGTAGACTTACGATCAGTAGGGTCACCAGCCCAATCAGCATCAGAATAAGCACGCAATTCCAAGGAAGATGATGAGGAAAATAGAAGACTCTGAAATTGAGTACCACGAAGATATCGAAGAATACGGAGAACAGCTGCCCAATGTACTGTAGTAGGAGAAACAACAAATTGACTCACAACATGCACAGCATAAGCAATATCAGGACGAGTAATCGTTAGATATACTAGATTTCCAACAATTGTACGATACATAGTGGGATCAGGTAGAGGAACACCATCCGAAGGAGTATATTTCACATTAAGCTCAATAGGAGTGTCAGATGTGCGATTATCAGAAAGAAGAGCTTGCTCTAGAATAGTGTCAATATACTTAGATTGACAAAGAAGATAGCCTCTAGGAGAATATGCAACTTCAATGCCCAAGAAATAACGAAGGAGTCCCAAATCCTTCATTTCAAATTGTTTTGTCAACTCTAATTTTAGTCTTCCAATTTCATCCATATCATCCCCAGTAATTATCATATCATCAACATATAAGCTGAGAATAATACAACCATGAGAAGTAGTCTTCAGAAACAAAGCAGGATCATAATCACTTGAACAAAATCCAAGAGAAGTAATAACTTTAGAGAACTTTTCAAACCAAGCCCGGGGAGCTTGCTTGAGACCATAAAGAGCCTTTTTTAACTTACACACCTCCCCTGAATTATGAGAAACACCTGGAGGAGGTATCATGTACACTTCCTCTCTTAGATCACCATTTAAGAAAGCATTTTTAACATCCATCTGAAAGATATCCCACTGACGAGCAGATGCAACAGCAATAAGAGTGCGAATGGTAGTCATCTTAGCAACTGGGGCAAAGGTTTCTGCATAATCCAAACCATATTCTTGAGAGAATCCTTTAGCAACTAGACGAGCTTTATAACGCTCAACAGACCCATCTGACTTTGTTTTAATCTTGTAGACCCACCGAGAGCCAATAGCCTTTTTACCTGGAGGAAGAGATACCAAGTCCCAAGTACCTATCTTATATAATGCAGAAAGTTCCTCTTGCATAGCCTCTTGCCAAAGTGGATCAAGGACAGCCTCTTGATAGGAAGATGGTTCAGACAAACTATGAATTTTGGTTAAGAAAGAAGCAAAAGAAGAAGAATAAAAAGAATAAGCAAAATCTGGTGATTGAGTGGACTTACGAATACGTGGAGGATAACGAGGAGGTGGAGGATCAACAATCATAGGAGGTGTTTGGGAAGCCGTAGGGACATCTTGAGATATAGTAGAACAAGTATCATTCCTGCAATTCTCAACTTCAATATTATTTATAGCATCATTATCATCTTTGGAAAAAGGATCAATACAGATGAGATCAGATTTTGTAGTTTTGTGAGAAGACTCTAACATGGTATAAAAAGGAATGTGCTCAAGGAAAACAACATGACGAGAAACACAGAGTTTGTTATTGATAGGATCATAACAACGATAACCCTTTTGACCATCCTCATAACCAAGAAAAACCCATATTTTAGAACGGGGAGATAATTTACTACGTTCTACTTGTGGAAGAAGAACAAAGCAGGTAGAACCAAAAACTTTTAAGAAAGAGTAATCAGGGATACAACCATACAACTTTTGAAATGGAGACATACTTGAGATAACAGAGGATGGAATTCGATTAATAATATAAACAGAAGTAAGAACAACTTCTCCCCAAAATTCACTAGGAAGTGAAGCAGACAATAAAAGAGAACGAATAGTTTCAAGAATGTGACGATGTTTTCTTTCAGCAACTCCGTTCTGTTGAGGAGTATCAGTACAAGAAGTTTGATGAAGAGTACCATCAGAGGCAAGTAACTCACAAAATTTATTAGAAGTGTACTCACCACCCAAATCACAACGAAAACACTTAATAATAGCATTATGTTGTGTTTTAAGTAAAGCACGAAACATAATATATATATTAAAAAATTCAGAACGATGTTTCATAAGAAAAACCCAACAATAACGAGTATAATCATCAATAAATGAAACATAATAACGAGATCCACCTTTGGTAGGAACCGATGATGGACCCCATACATCAGAATGAATCAAGTCAAAAAAGGTGCATGAGAGGTAGAGACACTTTTGGTGAAAGGTAAGGCAGTAAATTTAGCAAGTTTACAACCACAACAATAAAAAATATCACTAGTTTGCAACTTGCCCAAAACTCTAGTGGAGACTAAGTAGTTTAACCTAGAAGAAGAAACATGTCCAAGACGAGAATGCCATAAATAAAACTTAGATGATTTTAAATTCAGATTAAAAGATGATAAATCAACACTAGAAGCTGCAACTGTTGGAACTTTCAACTCATCCAACATATAAAGTCCCCCAATCACTCTCCCTGATTGAGGATCCTGTACAGAACAATTAGTAGAGGAAAACAAAACTGAGTAACCAGATTCACATAATTGACTAACAGAGACAAGATTTAAAGTGAGATTAGGAATATAGTAAACATTGGAGAGAGACAAATTAGGTGTAGAGACAGATCCAATACCTGCTAATGGCATTGAGGAGCCATCAGCAGTCATAACAGATATAGTTTGGGTAGAATTTAAAGATACAAAAGACTTAGGATCATATGACATATGATGTGAGGCACCGAAATCAAGGATCCATAAGGGAGGGGACATACCTGAAGCGTTCGAAGAAGACAAACCTTTTAAAGATGAGACAGACATGAGATGTGACTAACTAGTAAGAAATTGTTGATTTTTTTTTTTAAATTAATTGATGTTGGTAAGTCAACCAACAACAATTTGCCAACAAAGAAACTAATGGCTTTGAGAACCATCAAGAGAACCACCAAGAGAACCACCAAAAGAACCACCAATAGAACCACTAAGAAAACCACCAAAGGGAACAACCAAAAGAACCACCAAAGGGAACCACCAAAAGAACCACCAAAGGGAACCACTAACGGGAACCACCAACGGGAACCACCAAAGGGAACGCACCAAATTGCACAGCGGAACAAAACTTCTGGGTTGAATGACAAATAGTAAAAAAAAATTTGATTGGTTTACACAACTCTAAGCACGAACCTTGCTCTAGATACCATGATAACATAAGAACATAAAGAGAAGAAACAAGGGAAGGAGAAATAGAATATTTGATAATAACATATGGAAAAACCCTAAAAGATACAAGTCATAACAAGAATATAAATAGGACAATATATCAATAGTATAAAGACTAAATTACCCTTAACTAATAAATACTAATCAATATATAATATTCTATATAATATAATAAAACATATAATATGATATTTTGTTAAATAAATAGTCAAAAAAATTATCTGAACATCAATTAAAATATGATATAAAATTATAAATTTTACAAATTTTGGAATGATAAATTATGATTATTATATTTTAAAAAATTTTAAGTTAAATAATATCTCAATTTCAACTATAATCTTATTTTATGTTTTGCTTTGTGTTTATTAAGCGAGTGTTTGGTTCTATTCAAATACTGTTGCAGAGCACGGATATGTGATGATTTCACGAAATTCGAAAAGAATGAAACGGTTTTCGATGTAATTTATTTAATTTCATCTTTTCCTTCTCAATTGCGAAGATTTGCGTGGAAATAGAGTGGAGAGTGAGTTGGTGACACTAAATAACGTGGAGAGTTAGTAATAGTAATACAAATTTAATACATAAACATAATTCATTATATAATTTAACATATTATAATAAAATTATTAATATTTTGTATTTTTATATTATTATAATAATAAAAAATAAAAAATATATTTAATAAATAAATAATTATTAATAATAAATAAAATTATTTATAATAATATTAAAATTATTAATAATATTTATATTTTTATAATAATAATAATAATTAAAAATAATAGTAAAAATATTTTTATTTTTATTTTAATAACAACAATAAATAATTAAAAATAATATTAAAATAAAAATATATATAAAAAATTAATAATAAATAAAACTATTATACTTTCTACTCATTTTTTCTCTTTTTCCTTTAATCCAAACAACTTCACTTTCTTATCTCTTTCTCTTCATTTCTTTCTTTTTTTCTCTTCCTCAAATCCATCCTCTAATGCAAAGACACCCTAACTGTGATCATAAATGGAAGTAGGTAATGAAGAGTGAGAGACTTATAGAAATGTGATTGAAGTTTATTTTGTTTTATTTTATAAATATAAGAACCATAGAAACTTATAGCAGTAATTCAGAGATTATATAAGTGATTTATACTAACTGTTACAATTATATTCTCAAATGAGAAATTATATTAATATTTTATTATCAAGTTAGCGTAAAATACAGTCTTTATTTGATTATACAAACAAGCAACATTTGAGTTGTTTTTCTGTTTATAATAGTACAAAAAAACTATGATAAGAGTTCATGTTTTAACGTGACACGCCGGAAAGGTGAAACCTTCTTTATTCATCATGATGTGGGCCTCTCATAGATTTGGCATTTCTTACTGAATAATACAACCAAGATCGAATTGAACCATTCATGACCGTGAATTCTTGCTCCAAATTTTACACATACGAAAAACCTACCACCATATCCGCCATCGTTCACCATCACCCACCCATTAACTAATCGAACCAACACTCAACAAAAAAACACCACCCTTCACTGTTGACACCTGCAAAGTTACCAACTTCCGAATTTCCCAGCTCAAATTCACTAGCTCCGCTTACTGGGTCGTCTTCGAGCTATGCGTGGAGCTGAAGGTGGTGGTGGGTTCGCCGTCAGAGGCGGTAACATCTACTGGGGAAGAAAAGAGAAAACTGGTTTCAGAGGAATAGTGGTAATCTTCGCTTGGGTTTCTGTTCCACAGACCCTGTTACGGGAATTCGTTGATCTGTGTTCCTCTTTCGGGTGGAACTCCCTTGTTTGTTCTGCCAATTATCTCTCAGCGTAAGTTTTTCTCTTTTTGGATTTTCTTTTTCTTTTTTTTTTGGGTTTTTTAACGTCGTGATTTCATTTATCTATAGCTTCTAGACCGTTATTTTTTCCTCTCCATTTTATTTGTTGCCTGAGAACTGCTTTAACCAATCAGATGGAATTAGTGGATCAACAATTTAATAAAATCGGAGGGCTAGGTTTTAGATGATTTGATGTAAAAATTCAGAGCTTTCTTACACTATTTCTTAATCTTGGTGTCACTTTATTATGCTGTGCTTTTGGGGCAGAATAGTTGTTTCTTTTTTTTTCATTTTTCTGTAAGGAGGAAGACAGGCATGCGCCATATTGAGAGAGAGGACAGTTTTTGTATGTTGCATGTCACGTTTGCCTAACCATTATATGGTTTGCTTTGTCAACTTGAATCAGAGCCCAGAGGGGACCATGTGTTAATAAGATAGAATAAAAAAGTTATTCCCATACTGGTGGGAGGCAATATATGGCTGCTGGCTAGCTTACACAGCCTTGTGAAATTAAGAGTATGGGTGGGTTGGAGAGGTTTAATTATGGCTTACTTTCTTAGTTCAGGCCAAAATTTTAATGTTGAATCTTGTGAGGCAGCTAAGGATTTATCTGCATCTCTTTAGGAAGGTTTGTGCTTCCTTCTTGATGCATGGGAAATATTGGATGCTTATGGGGAACATATACTCTGTACATCTTACATGTGTTGGGAAGCTTTTAATTCTGGTTGAAGTGTTCTGTGACAAAGCTCTAATAGTTTTCAAGCATTGGAGAAGGGAATTTCTACTACCTGTTAGATTAATGAGATTTCAAAATCCAGTGACAATATATTAAATGCATTTGTATGTAGCTTGCTGTTGTATTACCCTAAGGTAAGAAGGTAAAATGATTGACCTTCTCCTATAGGCTAAAATGAACTTATGCACTTCTATTGAAGTTGTCTCGTTTAACTTCTCCAAAAGCCAAAGTGCATAAATTGATTTTAGCTAATGGGAGAAGTGCAATTCATTTTCTTCTACTATAGGTTAAGTACTTATGGAAAAGTTTGTTTAAGCAGGGTTTAAATCCTTTCTGTAAAAAACTTAAGTGACATGTTCAAGTTATAACCTCCTAAATATCTGCTGAGGTATACTATCTTGTATTTGCATTTTGTTGGTCACAGATTACCACCTTATTTGATTTGTGCTCTTCAATTTATTGGTTGGTGCATAGTACTGATAGAACTTTTATATCTTATATTTCCTCTCATGCAGTTTCCATGATGAAAGTGCCTTGCCATTGGCATTTTGTGTTCTTGATGAACTTATTGAGGTTAGTTTTAGAATTTGGATAGCATGCTGAGATTTATATTGCTGCTCTTAATGTAAATTTCAAAATCTCTCTATAATGCTATGCTACAAATCCCTGGGTATGTAGTCTTGGCTTTGTGTCATAGCATAGGTGCTAAGTGCAAAAATTCATTTGGATTATGCAGGAGCTGAGAACTAGGCCCTGTCCTGTTGTATTTGCTTCTTTTTCTGCTGGGTCCAAAGCCTGTCTGTATAAAGTATTTCAGGTAATTTTAGGCATCCAATCTTATGTTTGATACAATTTTAAGTAGAAATGCCCATTCTTAATAGCTTTCTGTATAAATGCAGCTTATTGATGGAAGATGTGAAACTGCGCTCAACTTGGTAAAGAACTTTTTCTTTTTATAGTAAAGAAAAGAATTCTGTCTTTATGCGAGCCTTTCTCTCATTGATGATGTTTTCTGCTTTGTGATCCTGAAATTTATTGATTGTTGATTTTACAGCCTAACTACCAACTACTTAGGAACTGCCTCTCTGGACATATATATGATTCTGGTCCAATAGATGTTACAAATGATTTTGGCTTCCGTTTTGCACTACACCCATTGATTGCAAAAGTGCCTGGACCATCAAAACTTGTTTCTTGGGTAGCAAAATCTGTCACCTCTGGTTTGGATGCTTTATACCTAACTAGATTTGAATCCCAAGCTGCTGAGCATTGGCAGGCTTTGTATTCTTCTGTTGTAAGTTCTATCTTGACCACCTGGAATCTTTTTTAGTTTTGTTATTTTAAACTCTGATTTCGTTTTTGTCTTTAGAATTTTGGAGCTCCATTTCTCCTTTTATGTTCTGAGAATGATGACCGTGTGCGATACCAAAGTATCTTTGATTTTTCCCAACGACTACGCAATCTCAATGGTGATGTCAACCTTGTAAATTTCAGTAGCTCCTCTCACCTTGGTTCGTCCGAGACTAATTTTCAATTACATGACTTGAACCAGTTTAACCTCCTAAATGTTTTATTATTATTAATTTGTTTCAGGTCATTACAAACACCATCCTATTCAATATAGAACAGCTGTGAACCATTTATTAGAGAAGGCTGTCACAATATATTCACAGAAAGTGATGCTTGAAAGAGAAAGAACTGGTAAGGATGGTACACAGGATGAGATATCAGAGTTAATCTGTGACCTACAGAAAGTGGCAATCAATTCAAATAAAAGCCTTAGAAGAGTTGCAGTTGGACCAACTGACCACTTCTTTTTGCCTAGTTCAGCAGGGCATTACAATGATAAAGAATCTGGGACTCCACAGGATGAACAGAAAGAAAAGCCTGTTTGTCTTCCTAGTTTCCCAAGCATCAGTGCTCACAGTGTCCTTGGCCAATTTCTTTTCGATGTTTGTGTTCCTAAGAATGTTGAGGGTTGGGATGTGAAATTTTCCGGGCTAAATGGGAGGTCATGTGCTTCAGCTCCAAGACATTCACTTTTCAGAGGCACCAAGCGCATTGGTCGGTCCCGGTTATAGAGTTGTTATAATATCTGACTTGAGGAAATACTTTATGATAAACTTGTTTGAAACAGCAGCAATTTCCCTTGACAATGCTGGAAGATATGATAGATTTTGATGCAATGGTTGGCTGTTGTTGTGTCTGGCTGTGGAAGTGTAATGATTGAAATGGTTCTACAATTAATTCCTTGGCACTTACGAGAAAATGGTGTGGTGAAATGGATAAAGGAGTTCCATCTCTTCTGATTTCCCTTGTGAACAGTTGTATCAGAAAGGAGAGCTTCTGATAGTCCAATCTGGTTCTTGGCTATGGTAACTACTCATTAGGTAATTGCATTTGCATGAAATGAGATAATACTCACATATGTGTAGTTAGAGCATGGAAATAGATGTACATAATATATTTTTGAGGGAATAAAACGTCTCTTGTTAGAGGGTGGAAGAAACTTGTAAATTAGAAATGTTGTTATACTTGTTTTGTTTGTCACAAGAATAATTTCATCTTCTAAACAATGTTGTGTGGCTTGATTGGAGTTAAGTATTACGATGGACAAACAATATACTAATTCTGATTCCAAGTATACTAAAAAAATATACTACTAACATAAACTCTGATTCAAAGTTTTAATAGATTTTCACGTAGAAGAGCTTTCACATTTTTTTATATTTGTAACAGTTCTAATTTTTTCATAAAAGACAGAATCTGAAATATTTTGAAAGTTGATAATAAGCCAAGAAAAAGAACAATTATAGCGAGTAATTTTACTAATAGCAGACTAAGTTGTTGTCTAGGTTTAGTTAAATTACGAAACTTGAGTCTTAGGCTCTGAAACAAGAAGTTTCTTATTTTTTTCTTCTTTCTTTAAAGGGACAAAACAAAACTTTATTAATACTGGATTCTCGAAAGATATAAAGGTTCATTAAACCAGCAAAAATACGTACTAGTTACATGAAGCCATTGCCAAATTACGGTTTAATCTGTTCGACAATATTGACCACATTATTAACTTTTTGTAGGAATATCCTTGAATTTCTAGATTGGCAAAGAAATGAAAATAACTACATACGAAATTATAGGCCACGTCCATGACATTGTAAAAATTGACCGATAATGTCCCCATACATAAGCGCTTGGGATCCCCACCATGACAATATTTTCCTCCAAAGCTATACTTCCAACTCGCACTTGACAACATATGCTCTTGTTTCTTTCACAACTAATGCACTAAGCGTGTTCACTTAAAATAACATGAATGCCAATTAATTTTGACTTTGATAGGACTTTGAGGTAGTGTTTCCAATCATATATATTCTAAAATTAAGATAGACAATACGATTATTTTATAATATTTTTTTATAAATGATTGTTAAATTAAGTGAATTTAGAAGTAAATGATGTGAGACTTTTTTAACATTTTTTTTATATATTTATATGTTTGTTGAATTTAGTGATCAGTGAAAGTATCAGAATATATATATATATATATATATATATATATATATATGATTAAAATGATATATAATTTTTTATTTTATATCATATTTTAATTTTAAAATAATTGATATTAAGTGAAATGAATCATTATATTTTTTTATCTATGTTTTAATGATTATGGTTTATTTTGTTTTTGAAGACTATTTCTTATATTATTCTCTCTTTATATATTAATGATATTATAATTGTTAGAAATGATGTAAATGAGACTTTAAAGTTAAAATTACAGTTGATAAAATAATTTGAAATTAAATATTTGAGTTCTTTTCTTTATTTTCTAGGGATTAAAGTTATACATTCTTTTAAAGGTTTTTTTTTTGTCAATTTAAGTATATCGTCATTATTTTATAATAAATTCATCTTTTTTATATTCGTACCTCTCACATTCCTATTGAGTTTAATTCCTATTGAATTTAATGTGAAATATGTTCCTTTTTATGATAGTTCTTTACCTGATCTCACTATGTATCATACTATTATTGACAATCTAATATATCTTACAATTATTTGTCTTAATATTGTTTATAATGTGCATGTTTTGAGTTAGTTTTTTTGTTTTTCCTATTATAATGTTATTGGACAACTATTTTATGCATTTTTAGATATGCTCGTGATACTTAATTTCAGAGTCTTTTATTTCTCTCAATATCTTTATTGTAATTTATGATTGAAAAGTATTTTGTTATTTTTAAATGTTTGAAAATATTTAAATAAGGTAATTTGTGACATACTCAAAATATATTATACTATGCATTAGATTAGTATTAACTATTAAACTAAGTAAATGAAACTAATTATATTATATTATATTAGAATATTCTCCTCAAAATATACAACAAACTTAATTACATACTACTTAGTCATTTAATTACAGAATTAAAAGAAACTAAGCTCTATTTCCTACTTTCTTCTACATATGACTTCTCTTTTAAGCTACCACCTACTTACATATAAGAAACACAATCATAGTAATTGAACAAATACAAAACCACAAAAGAAGGGTAAGTTAGTGAAATTTATAAAGAATTAAAATTTTTAAAATTTTAAATCATACATTGCAACTTCATAATTTAGTGTAAGAGTTTACCCAAGACTTTACACAATTAATACAATCGCATGCAAGACAAATGACTTCCAGAAGATTATATGGATTTTAAATATTTTTGGGTTAATACTTGATGTATATCTAAGGACAATAGGTATTCCCAATGGTAAATCTTTTGAGTCTTTTTCACTCGAGGGTCACCCATATCTCCTCACAACAAATACGACATCAGGGTAACTTCCACCTATTGTCCTTTTGAAACAATTGGTAAGCCTCCATCAACTTTCACCACATGACATCTTGGTCTATATGACTTAAGATGTCATTAAAGTCTAGATACCCCATAAATATCTCTAAATTCATACATACTAAATTACCAATTATTATCATGTTTACAACATACACTCCAACATCCTCTCAATAGGAGTACCACTAGCTTCATTACCATAAATTCATCATTCATACCCTTACACAATTCCTAAATTTCATAAATCAATACACTGAAAATTTAACAAAATTTCTCTTTCTTTAAAGAGGATTAATCTGCTTAACGAATTAAGACACGAGAGCAATCTCAAAACTAGGACCAATCCACTTAGTGGATACCCCTTCCACTCAACGAAAGGTAATCCGCTTAACGGATGATGCACTCAAGAGCACTAAAATCACTGGAACAAATTCACTAAGCAAAACTCTCTATCCTCAGTAGATTTCAACCCGAGAACAGTTGAGACCATTCCGCTCAGTGAATATCCAGATCTGCTCAGCAAATTATGCAGATTACATATTATGCATAAAGACCTAATTCATATTCTTGACCAAATTTTCAACTTTAAATCAAGTATACCCTTTTGATGAGTTTACATGTTTTTAATACTCCTTTTTAATAAAGTGCTGGCTCTAAATGTGAATTGGTACTTCTACACAATCATTTCACCAACACATATTAACAAATAATTGAATTTAAACCAGAATCAGACTCAATTTATCGATGTCATAGGGTTCAAGCACAAATTAAACATAATGTACATACATACCTATCACTCAAATTTAACTATTCAAATAATCTACACTAAAACTAAATCAGTACAATTCTTACACAAAGTATCAAAGCAAAGAAAATAGGCTATTCTAAAAAATCCAAGGCTTTTATCCTAAGGTTCCAAAGAGGTTAAATTTAAGTACCATCCCTTACTTAATTCATTTTCTTCAAGTACACTTTCTTCCCAAAATAAGTTGAACTCCAAGTGCTCTAACTAGCTCTATAAGTACTTGATCCACAAACAAAACACATCACTATGAACCTAAGTTAGTATAGAGTCATATTGATGAGAAAAATCTCACATACAATAAGTTTAAGGGTCACATGTAAGACATTCAAGAATACCTTTTAAAGACGACTTAGAGCACTACAAACTTATCCAAATCATAATTCTAATTGGTTGAAAGTATTTTATTTTTCGAGTTTTTTCTTAATATGCTCGGATCTTGAAAAATGTAACAATTGAGTAAAAAATCTTAAAAAAAAGATAAAAAATTTAGAAAGAAAAAAATTTTAGAAAAATAATTTATTTAAAATAATAAAAAATAAAATGTTTAATTTTTGTATGTATATGTCTTGAAAATTTATTAAACAACTTTTATCTTTTATTAATTAAAATTTTTATTTTTTTAAACTAATTTTCATTGTATCCTTACACAATTTATATTTTAATACCAAAATATACTTAATAAAAAATTAATTTATTTTTAATTATGATAATTTTATATTAAAATGTTTTCATAATATTAAATGTTTGATGTAAAATTAATTTTATATAATCATTTATATATAGATTTTTTTTCCATAATTGATAAAATGAAAACTTGTGAACTAAATAAATATAAAAACAATTTTTTAAAATAATTATAGACAATAACATATAGTTATTTCTTATCTATTTTAATAAATTTTCATTAAATATTTTAAAATATAATTAATATTGAAACACGTTGAATCTCAATATAAAAGAAAAAAAATATGATAAATTTTCTCGTTGTAAATATACATTAAATAAATAAAGAGAAACTCTATTGTCACTTCTCATTCTTCTATTGTCACTCTTTTTTACCCACATTTTTTCTATTTTCCTAAAATACCCTTATTTAATTTGTTGTCTATTGCAACTCCCACTCAAACTATCCCACTCTCATGGTTACTCTCCTTTTCAACCCTAAATTCATTTTAACGCTAAAACTCTTCTCTGCATCAACTATTTTCACCAAAACTCTTCTTCTCTTTACTGTTACTCTTTTATGTTATAGAAGAAGGTAAAACTCAAATTTTCACTTGTTCCTTTATCTTGCAAATTGCAATTTCTATATTAGAAAGGGGGATTTATGGTTCAGTTAATTGCATTTTGGGGTTGAGGGATTCATGATTCATTCTACTAGTTTTTCCCCCCCTAAATTCATAATTTAGCATATGCGCAGCATGCTCAATTGCTTGTTCTCTATTGTTGATTGCTCTCCATGTTCTAGAGTATGGACTATATACAAGTTAAAGGAATAAGGAGGAGAAAAAAGAAACTTTGGAAATTAATGATATACATCCACAATGGAGAATTGATGACAAATCATTTTCTAAGCTTGGTGAGGAGCAAGATGAAGAAGAACAATGGGGAAAACTTGTTGAAGGATTGGATTCAAAGTATAAAATATTATCTCATAGTAAAAAAGAAAATGTGCAAAAGTAACTTAGTCAATTTGTATTTGCCTCTAGTCCTTTAATTCTTGAGCCTCATGTTCAATCTCATAAAGGGAGAAAAAAAGGTTCAACTTCTACCAAGCGTGAGCCATCAGCATTTGAAATAGAAGAAAATGTGAAAAAATGTAGTTTATGTAAAGATAGTGGCCACAATTGCTGCACTTGTCCAAAAAGAACTAAGCATGCTACATCTTCTTTCGTTTTCAGGTAAATTGTTGTCTTACATATTGAATAATGATTAATTGAATGTTTCATACCTGAATGTAAATGTTTGATGATTAAACTTAAGAGACATTTAACTTGTATTTTTAATTCTCTTTTGGATTGCAGCTAGGATTGCACAGGCTCACAGGGGGAAGCTTAAATATTCTTATCCTAGTCGAAACTTTCGATAAATTGCATATGATTTTGTTATCAGTTACTTATTTTTGTTTGTCATGTAGTCCTGATGAGAAATTTTATTTTGGGATTTAATGTTTTTTTTTACTTGTTCTTGATGAGTTTATACATATTATGTTTATTTTGGAGAAAAAACAAATTTGACACAGATAACATATATATGAAGGATGCAGTGTTGTGATATTGTTGTCATTTTTTTTTTACAGTGATATTATTGTGTTTATTAATTAGTATGAGACCAAGCATATATTTGCGAAGGAAAAAAAAGATGATCGTGATGGTGTGACTGGCTATGATCTGGGAAGGAGGCCAAGACAGTACCTGGTGGTGGATTTTTTTTGGAATATAGAAGCGGTCGTTATTCCATAGGGAAAGTGGAGTGTTTATAGAAACACTTGTTATATTAATTTATTTTTAAGAAAAAGAATGTGAGAGTTGCAATAGACAACAAATTAAATAAGGGTATTTTAGGAAAATAGAAAAAAGATGAGTAAAAAGGAGTGACAATAGAAGAATAAGGAGTGACAATAGAATCTCCATAAAAAATAAGTATAAAAAATTAAATAATAATAAAATGTTAATAATTAATTAATAAATAAAAATAAAAATATACATAATTAAACAACAATTCAAAGTGATTTGTTTCAATCTAATAAGCTAGACATGTAATGAAGTTTGAAACTTATTAGATTTAAATTAATCTTTTTTTTTTCCTTATACATTATTTGTCTTAGGTCTTTCATTTTATTTTTGCTTTTAAATTAAGTGAATTATTTAGTTTTAAGTCTTGTTCTTTTTTTCTTTTAAATTTGAAATCAATTCGATAAATAAAATAGGGAGAAAGGAAATTTTTAAGTTTTTTTTTTTTTTTCATATCCAATAACTTTTCTTTGAAATTTTTACTTTATATGATATAATTTTCCTTATTCTTATAAATGTTTTAAAGTACTTTGTTTCATATTTTTTTTGTTATAGTGAGTTGTTTTGTAATTTTCAAAATAGTAAAGTATTTGAAAAATAGAGGTTTTTATGAAGAAAAAAACATGTTATTTGCCCCAATGCAGGATCGAACTACAGACCTTCAGTTTACAAGACTGACGATCTACCACTGAGCTATAGGGGCTTTTGATTTAGTAAATCAACTTTTTTTATTACTTTTTTAAATTTCACTGTTTATTTTGAATATTCAACATCAATTTTAATATGTAAATAAGGTTAATAATAAAATAATAATCTCCTCATTTTAAGTTTTTTTTTTTCACATTTACCAATTCGTTAAATATCTATTTTAGTGCATGTTATTGTCTTGTGATTTTCTTTTTGTTAAAATTACTCCCTTGTGCTTTGTCTTCATCTATTAGTGCACGATTATTCGAATAAGATGCATTAAATTTGTCAAGAGTTAGTTATGATGTACTCTTCTACGTGTCAATTCAGCTTTTCCTTTGGCATCTATTTCTACCTTAACTGCAATATATTATTTGATAATGTTCTTGTCATTGATGAGTTATTTTGTAAGCTAGTTCGGTAGAGGTCAAGAGACATGTTTCAAGTCGTGATTTAACGGGACCTGTGGAATAAGTGTAGTTTACGTGTATTATTGATTGATAAATATCAACCATTCTGATAGCATATACTTGAGAACAAATGTAGGAAATGACTTTAAACATAAGGCAATGATGAAAACCCGTAACAATGTGCCTCTTTATAAGATTGAGGATACTTGGGGGTGGTTAGTTTGTGACCTTTTGTCTGATGGATCATTTACGTTATGCTTTTAAACTTCGGGGGGTTAAATCAGATTCACAACTTTTTTTAAGTGTCAACTTCATTTCCAAGATTCACTACATTTTTTTGTAGAAGAAGAATTTGAGGGCAGGTTTAAGGCAAATTTAATCTTTTAGAGCCAAATTAAGTCACGTGAGAAGACCTTGAGGGCAGGTTTAAAGGAACTTTAAACTTCGAAGCCGAACTAGCAGTTATTTGATTGAACAGTTTCAACTTCTGAAGCAACAACAAAGCAAATAGAGGTGAAGAATGGCCAGTTTTCACGGAGATGTTTACGGGTTGAGGTACATGATAGGTGTTCTATAGTATAAACGTAAACTTGGTATATTTTGTTCCATATTCCTTACCGATTTTGAAACTCGGTCGCACAAATAATCTAAAAAAGAAAAAAACATTCTTTTAATTTCAGAAACATTCGACAAGAATAGTTGTGCAAGAGCTGCAAGTTTAACTTATTCTTTTCTACTTTGAAAGTGGTAGAACATAATCTGTGAGGTCATTTGATATGTGATGAGTCACAATTTGGCCACTTGAGGAAGGAAGTTTAGATCCACGGAGACGACAACCTAGAGAATTTACATTATTAGATTGTTACAAAATAGTAACTGAAAAATAGCACTGTATTTGTTAAGTAAATACCTTCCCAACACTTTTGCCTGAATGGAGATACTCAACGGCGTCAGCAACAGAATGCAGGCCTATAAATCTCTTTGGATCAATAGCAATCTATATGAAGAAACGAGAAAAGTTAACGAACACAAACGTTAAAAGGGGGCAACTGCTAAGTATAGTAATTAGCACAATCAAACAAATATTCCGTTAATAATGACAATTTTATTGATCCATAGATATGGATGGAATGCGTATAAATTACCTTTAGCTTTCCCGTAGAGTGAAGATTAAATAGGCTGTCAAGATGTTCTTGCCACAAGTGACCATATTGCACCAGGAAAAAGCCAGCCTGAAAAATTGGAATGACGAATGAATAAGTAAATCAGAAAAAAAGAATGGAACTTTGTAGCGAGCTTGTAATTCTCGGAATGAAAAGCGTTCACTTTAGATCAATTAAACATGTGAATGATGAGTTGATCGTACCACTTGTCCAAAATTTAATATTTTGGTTAAAAATTAAAAAAATGTAGGGTTTGTCCAAAATTTCTGCACTTTGTCAATGTTGATTTTTACTAGAAATCATATACTACTAATTAGCCAGACAGTAGAAACTAGACACATAGTAGAAGTTACTCAATCAGTTACAATTTACAAATGAATAACCATTTTTGTAACTAATTACTTGAAAAGAACAAGCAATTGTCCTTTCAACATCTCATTACTGCGTGGTATGACAGGATTGAGATTTTCAACTTTCCTACCCAGAAATCGTTCCACCCCAGAATGAGATGGATATTATAGCTTACAAGACTGAATAACAATGAAATAAGAAATCAGAAAACAGAAGGGCAGCTAGTGCATAACTTCATATTGCTACATACCACAGTTTGGCTCTTTGCTAAAAGCTTCTCACATAGGCCAGGGTATTTCGATGGCGTCCAACCCTTTTCTCCTTGATACTGGAATGAATGAAAACAAATAAAATCTAGATTGTTCATTAGCAATATATTTCTTAAGAGGTCAGAAACAACTTACTGCAATCTATTATCAAGCACACTACTATTTAAGGGACTAAAACGGGGTAATAGCTTCATACATTCTTCCAACAGATAGATGGAATACGGAGACTAAAAATAAAAAGAATTCTATATTACAAGTAATATAGCCAGCTAACATCCAAATTTCATTCTAGACATCTCGGATGGGTTACTGAATTTCATGTTCCTTTTAGCTTTTGGATTTAATAGCTAACACAAAATGTAAAATCTAATTCTACCACACTTAAATGAGGATAAAATCCAAGGTATTACATGTTTTTTATAGATGCAGTGAAACTTTCAAGAGTTCTGCGGAGGACAAAAAATGTGACATGATAAGAAAAAAGAAAAAACCTGAGAAATCATGCCAATAATAATGAGTCGTCCATGAACTGCCAAAGCATTCAAGCACAAGTTTAACATGTCACCTCCAACAGACTCATAGATGATGTCAACACCTTTTGGGTACTCTTCCCTCAGAACCTGCAAAATTAAGTAAAAATTTTAACATGTTGATGGGAAGCAGTTTTCATAATTTATTCCAATAAAAACAAAATCCAGAACAGAATCAACAAAGTAAAGATGCCCATTAGCTCTTAAATTGGGGCCCTAATTTGAACAGTGATTATTCATTAAATATTTAAGTCATGGTGTGTTTAATTTGCCTTCAATATGTAAAGGATCATCTTCTGCACACCTGTCCTGTCCCTTCAGCTACGAATCATTGTTATTTAGCAGTTAGAACCAGTTAGGCTATGCCCAGCGAGTTTAACAACTTTTATAGCAAATATAATATATAATATTGTAAGGTTTGCCTATTTGATGGAGCACATTTGTTTAAGGAGAGTTGATAGGTATTCCATAATGCAAATTGCTCGACATAGATGTTGAGACATTTCTTCCTACACGGGTTTATTTCATATTTCTACTTTCCTTTCACTCGGCAAAAGATAAATAATCTTTTCTGGAGTTCAAGGATTCTCTTTTTATATTTTAGGCTCACTGGGTTGTTATTCATGTATACGCCAGCATACATGAGCTTCACTCCCTTGATACCTTTTTCTATACGAAATTGTACTTGTGTCATACAAAATGACTATAAAAGAAGGAACAGAATTTGAGGTGTATCGATACTCGATAGTCAATAGTAAGAGGGACATTCTGGGAAGTAAGTCTGTAAAAATTCATTAAAAAAAATAGAAGAGATAATATAAGCAGTTCCCATAAAAGAATAGAATTAAAATCATTTGTAAGAAACTATACAGCAACTTGTTGGATATTTCAATTAGTTAAGTACATAAAGGACCTGAGAACACGTGTTGATTTCAATAAATGCGGATTTTTTTGGTCTAATCATATACATGTATGCATATCATATGGAGCCAATGATCAGAGAAGAAATTATTTACATCAAAGGACACATCAACCATCTGAATGGTTAATTAGGTTATAAAAGTATTTATGGTTAGCAGAAGCCTAAAAATAACCAGAGCATTTAAAAAAACATACAGTTTTTATATCTTCTTTATGATAGTCTATGACTCTGTCAACTCCCAAATCCTTCAGAAGCTTGGCCTTTGCCCCACCTCCACAAGTTGCAACCACCCTATTTCCTGCTAATTTTGCTATCTGCACAATAATCCAAATTTTGAGGTCAGGCAAAGAAACTTCTGTGCAGAGAAATTACATAAATTTTAGACTACGAAATCTAGATTGAAGCACCTAACCTCTACTAAAAGATTTAAGGAAGCTTTGTAATTTTATTTTATTTTATTTCATTTTCATCCATTTCTTTTACACAAAATAATACTTTGCTACTACACAATCCATCTGTGGTGTCAATTATTTTAAGTCGAGATAGTCTATCATGACTACTTTCTTTTGCGTTTCTTCGTTTCATAGACATAGGACTTCATCTCCAAGCATTTAAGAAGAAAAGGCAAAAGAACAAGCAATTTTTGTCTTAAAGTAGATGTCAGTTATCTTTAGTATTAAGGAATGAAGAGAGCATACAAAAGAGTTTTTTTTTGTGTGATCTCAAGAACAAGTAATGCTTGTTAAAAAGAAAGAATAAAATAGTACCTAATAAATGTCTACCAATATAGAAAGAGTGTGAAGGAAACAGATAGTGTAAAAGATACAAAATCTGCTGAATTTTTTCGCAAAACATTAATTTGTTGCCCAGGTTTGGCCTACAACTACAGAATATCAAGAAACATTCAATTCGTTAGAGCGAATAGTTTCTGACAACATATGCACAAACGCTTATGACTGAGAAAAGTGGCATGGGATTTATGAATTACCTGAACAGCAAATTGCCCAGTTCCTCCAGCCGCGGCAGTAACAAGGACTACTTTTCCAGATTCCATCTGTCCTGCCTTTTCAATGAACAAAAAGAAACTAGGTCAGAACAAGCCAATAGAAGATTTACTGAAACCAAATATAAGATTCACAGAAGGAAATAAATAATAGAAAAACTTGAATTACATTGAATTGAAAGATGAATAGATAAGAATTAAAGATAATTCTGAAACAAGGAGAAAATCTTAGCTTAGTCAACCTTTTCTAGTGCAATTGATGCTGTTAATCCTGATGTAAGCATGGCAACGACTTCAGGATCTGGTCTAGGCACTGGAAGGGCATGTTTTGAAGGAATCTAATCCAATTAACAAGACAGCATTAATAACTTACATTGTAATAAGTATCACGTCAGTATCATAATCTCATCAATTTAACCAAACTCGTGATTATAAATAAGTAGTACATGGAAACTCCAATGATTTTGCCATTAATATAAAAGAAAAATGTTAACATTATGTTAAGCACTGCCCACCATTATGAATTCAGCATAGCCTCCAAAAGTCATGAATGCACAAGGCATACCAATTTTCAAGTCAGTGACCGAATCCCCAACTGCTGCAATTATGCCTACAGCCTAAAATATAATAAAAAAAATGTACACATGTGAGTAGTTGTCTACTGCATCAAGTGGTAGGCTTCATATCCTGATATCTACATATGGGGATATATCTATACCTCAAATCCAGCATCAAATGGAAGACGAGAAGCAATATCATTGTTGTTTCCTCCAAAATAGCGGCCTGAGCTAAAATTTACCTATCATTGTTCACACTTGTTAGAGTTATAGATTATAGATGAAAATGCATGTTCAAGATAATGAGAGGTTATAGAATTGAACAACAGAGTGGCAGGGAGAAGCTTTATATTGTACAAAAAAGAATTAATATTACTCAATATAGATACTTTGTATTTTTCCAAGTCATTGGAGTCAAACAAGTATAGATTAAAAAAAGAGGACCTGATATCATGAGACTCCACATGTTTTATCCAGGACCACACCCATCAGACATGATAAGTTAATGGTGTTCACTGCAGAGACACATACCACCTTTTATGCCCCATTTCTCTTTTCATGCTTAAGTTATAAATCAAAACAATCAAAGCCTAAGATAAGTCAACAATAGTTGGGTCCTTTAGACCAAACAATTTGAGTCTCAGAGTTCATCTATTTGGTTCATTTGTTAAGAACTCAGCTCTTGTGAAAAGTTATACATGTGAAAAATAGAAATGTAAACAATATCTGGCTTATCAGATCTGTATCATTTATTAACATTTTATCATATATTCTATATATATAATATTATGGTCCCCAAAAGGTACGGTCTTCTCGTTTTAGAACCCCAAAGTTTAATTTTTTTCAACTGAATCCATACGTGTTTTAGAGTTTTCCTAGATCCTTCCATGAGAATTCAATTCAGGATTCATAATTTTATATACAACATGAATGTGCACAATAATAGGACCAAACTGAGATGAAAGGAGGTTACTGCCTCAACTAGGAAAACTAGATTTTGAAGAATCAAATTGATTAAATTCTCTAGAAGGCTAAGGTATGGGAAGCCTACGATTTTAGGTGGAAGGAGATGGAAAAACTCATTATATTTATGGGTATTTGACTTTGCAACTCAAGCAACATCTACTTATAAAGAAATCTAACTTCAAGAGTTGTAACATACTTGAACAATAAATAAATAGTGCCTTCTTTTAAGGAAATAATTCCAAATTGCGTCTTATTCTAGATATACAGAAAAGTCACGAGCATATTAGATTCGTGTGTATTTTATGGTAAGCCATGCAGTTTCTGACTTGAACATGCATATGTTGAACTAATGCATTATTCTTTTTCCAAAATCGAGAGGCTGTTATTCAGCAAGTCAGGGGATGGACAAGTCTCTAAGAGAGACAATTGAGAAAAAAAGAAAAAAACTCAACAATATGTATACAAAAGTCCTCTAAGAAATATATAGTAACTTACATCACTAGCATTCACACCAGCATAAATTATCTTAACAAGAACATGCTTTGGCTTGATAGGTAATCTCAGTGGTGTTCGCACTATGCTTGTTGCATTCCTAAAGTTATGAGTCAAGGTGTGAACAACTCTGCAAACAATAAATAAAGCATCTTTAAAATAATTAAATTGTGAGAAGAAATAGTCATCAGATCAGCCAATTTGAAGATATAAATGCACCCTTTCTAACATTATGGAAATAGAAAATAAACATCTTCCAGAGGCATGTATATGTTATAACAAGAGAGACAGAGTTTCAATACACACATTTTCTCAAAACTCTCAGGAAGTTTAATTGATGGAGGTTTGAAATCGGATCTTCTCTTGAAACGAGAGGAACGAACCATGTACTTTGCTTCTTCAGATGGAGTGGGCCAATACTCAAAACCCCGACGATTTGTAATCCATAGGCAATGACCAGCTTTACTTTCATCCGTAATGAGTTCAAAAGCACCTTGAGAGGTTAAAATGCTTTCATATCAAAATTTATGCGTACATTAGAAACAATGACCTACAATATTATTGACTCAATTGAAGATCTCATAACATGCATGAAATATCAACCAAATGTTATTAACAGCACAATTTTCAATCAACAAACTAGAATTTTAGATAGATAAAAAATATATAGCACTAGACCCTAATAATATTTTTACAAGAATCTTAAAATCTAATAAAACAAGGAAATAGATTCTAATAATTTGGGATTAAACCTAACTCAACTCCAAAAGCTAGCTGAGGTGAGGTTTGCTCCCTCCAACCCCCATCCCCACCCTTTATATACACTATATTAGTTATATCACCCTTCATGTCAAAGACTAGAGATATTGAATGTAATGTTTGCTAAACTAGACATCTGCATGTAGTTTGATAATGGTCCAAATAACAGGAGACCCTGTAAGTTCAACAGTAATCACTAGGATAGGTTCTAATAATATAGTCTAATAATTTGGAATTAAGACTAACTCAATCCAAAAAACTAACTTATCAAGTGACCATTGTCCCTCGTTTATATACAATATTTTGGTCATATCATTAATCGGAGTAGGATCTCCTAATAAATCATGAAATAATACAAAATAAGGAAACCACTCTTAAAAAATAATCCACGATACTTTAAAACTTCAAAATATTTTAAGATAAATAATGATGATAAGCGATAATTTGTTTAGATATTTTAACACTCTCCCTTAGTAAGCTTCAAGCAATGTGTTAGGATCCAATTCCAAGGTATGGGACTTAAGTCCCATATGAAAGTATAGAATTCTAGTGTGGGGGCCTTCAGCTCCCCAACTACAACAACTAGCATTTGTGGCGTGGTTTTACCAACGTTCTCATCACAATGATGGACGATAGACTACCTTTGGAATAGAAACAAGGTGAAAGTACAACTTGGAACTATCATCAGCAATGATCATTGCAAGAAGAGAAATCACCATTGATATATCATTAGTGAACAGCCTAATTGGCCCTAAAGTTGAATCGCTACAAAAGTTTCAGTGCACTACACTACCTTGCTCCATTCACCAGTTTAGCTCTTCCATGCATGCGAAAGTCTACAAAGTCTTCTCTCCAATGGCTCACATCACTATCTCCAACCCAATGATACCCAGCCTCGGCAATATTAGTTTATACCCCTCCAAACAAGTGTGTAAGCTGATTTGGGTATAATAATCTCTTTATTTATTGAACATGTTTTTTTGCTATGTTTTTTAGTCTTCGGCCCATTTTATTGTGTTATTTGTACTTTTAACAACTTTAGGTTCTTGATAAATGTTAATTATTTATTCCGATTCCCATTTTGATATTGCTATTGCTTTTCCAATGTCAGCATGACATAGAAAAGGGAGAATGAAAATGATGAAATTACATTCTTAGTTGTTGACAACCATATTGGTGGTTTTTTTGTCTTGACAATGATTGTTTCGATGATATTGGTCAATTGTTGACTTATATTGGGTAGAACTTATACTATCCTTATCTTTGTCCTAGATTTTCACATTAGAATGAGGCTATAATACATTTGGGACATTTGACTACAGATGAGGTCAATAGTGAGTCTCAGCCAATATAAGTCTCCATTGGAATCATTATCTTGAAGAAAGTCAACCATCTGTATAATCATCAATGGACTACCATACAAATTATTAATGGAAAAAGATATAACACTATCATTCTTACTCTCCCCCTAGTTCCCTGACATTGGAAAAGAATCCAATAAGTAACCAAAACAATGTCAATTGTAGAAAATAGTTTTTTTCTTCAATTGCTAAGATTTAGAAAATTTGTTTAGATTTACTAAAGTTGGTGATAGAAATCATAAGCAAGTTTGGAGGAAGTGATGGTTTCATAAGGGACTTGGTAACTCCTAGAAAATGGAATTTAAATCTAACTCAACTTCAAAAACTGATTTATAAGATGAGATTTATAAATTATATTTAACAATATCTTTAGTCGATAGGAGATCTTCACCAATAACAACGATAATGATCTCTAATGGTTGCTTGTGGTGGAAACACAAAGAAAACAGAAATGAAAATTTTTTTTTTTTATTTCAACTTGTGCCCCATTTTTTGTAAACATTTTCATCTAAACATATTTTCTTCAATCAAACATATTTTCAACTTCAATTTACCTCAACTAGACATATTTTCAGCCTCAAGTTAACACTCCCCAATGTAAAGAAACAGCTTAAACATGTCAAACTTGTAGAAGAGACAAAACACATTACACATGATTATTCATCACAAAAAGTTTGTAGCTGATAAGTGTAGGCCTTCTTTACAGGTTTATCAGAGGAAATTTAAGAAGAGGACAGTTGAACAGAATTTAAATTGTTAAATGGTAACTGTAATTGGTTTCATATCTATAAATAGGGAGTTAGAATGAGGGAAGGGGGGAAGAAAAGGAGTTGCTGTAAGGGATAGGAGAGACTGGAACTCTCGAAATTCCAGGGGAGGGGCGCCTAACTGTTTCTCAATTCTTTCTCTCAATTCAAGAAGAGTCAATAAAAGAACGATTATTGTGTGAAACCTATCAGTAGCCTAAGGGGTAAAAGCATATTCTGACCAAATTTTAGTGATTAGTTAGTCTTTGGCCATTGCTTTTGTTGTGTGCTTGTTTGTTCTTCTAGCATGTATATGTTTTATTTGTAAATTAAATCTTTTCCAATGCCATCATGGCATTGAAGGGAGATAAAAAATGAAGTTACATTCTTTGTTGGTAACAATCATACTAGTGGCCAATTCGCAGTTTTCTTTTCATGTCAATGATCATTTTGATGACATAAGTTATTTATGTTGGCTAGGCTTATGTTTGTCCTGAGAATCATACTAAAACAAGATAGACTAACTTTGGAACTGGAACTGGGGTAAAGTGATAGTCTCAATCAATATAAGTCATCATAGGAATAATTGTCTTGTGAAAATTTGCCATTTGTATAATTATCAAGGACCTACTACACTAATTGTAAGTAGAAAATGATGTATTGATGCACCTATGATTTAATGTATTATATGTATCTGTATCCAATATCAATACTCTTGGATACTTCACCACCAAGTATAAGTAAAGTATTCAAACCTGTGGAATATCCAAGGTTTAAAACATTTTATGAAAATCCAATACAACTAAAGGCATAAGTATGTATAATATAGAAGCAAAGAAACACCATCCCTGGTTGAATCATAAATGGTGATTGTTCTCTTTATAAATTATTTCAAGAAAGAAATGAGATTGAAAGTATTGTTACTCTATGTAAATCACAAAAAGTAATTTATGAAAATAATGATTAATACAATAACAATTATATATGAATAGAGTTTAGATTTTCGAATACATTTTGAAAAACAAGCTATCAGAAATTTCAATATAAGGGTTTTATAGAGATAGATTAGACAAAAACATTGTACAAACGAATAATAGAAAATAGGAACTTGTTTTTATATAGGTTTGCTCCAATTAAGCCACGTCATTTTCTCACTCAAAAACTCTTGAGAGATTTCACTATCAAATAATTGATTACAACAAGTTTTATCACTCCTAACTTACATGAGTACATAATGTCATTTTTGGATAAACACACTTAACCCTCCTAAATTAAGGTACAAATACATAATGCCACTTCTAGTAATACAAATTTTTTAATAAAAGATTTATACAAAAAACAGATCTCCTAAAGAGAATATAAATTACAAAGCTTCCTGTCAATAAGATTACTTCTCAAAGAAGAATATGCAATAAGCTTTCTCAACAATATATTCATCTAAATAGACACTGTGAATTTACAACAAATAACTTGAATAAGAGCTTAAAAAGCATTTCACAAATATAAATTTGTAGAATACTTCATTAGTTCTTGCATGAAATACAATATCTAATTTATAGGCTTTCTAAAAAAGTAGTTGTTACTTAGAGAATGGTAGCTTTTGCGTTAGCTGACACGGTGCAAGCATTTTTTAGTATTTTTAGTCTTTTAAGGCATTGGATGCCAAAAACGTCTTTTGATAAAGGTGATTTCTTTTCTTTACGAGGTCTTATCATTCTTTTTCTTTTTTGGCACATGATTTCTTTTGGTTGAGGTATATGAAACTAGAAAGTTGATTTCCAAAAGATGAAATCATTTTGGGATGGCATGCAGAACCTTGGACAATTAATCATGCATCATCTAGGAGTCGAATTTAGTCGTAAATCATTTGCATAAAAGTGTTAGACAATCATATAAGTAAAAACTTGATTTATTTGTTAACATCAAAACTTGGGTACATAATTGTCTTAGACTCTAAAGTAGATCATTAGAAGATCTAGTCTTAATATATATATTATGTTTTATGAATTTTTATACATTTCTAAATATATATCTTTTACATATCATATCTTTCAAAATAATTGTACTGGATACTGTATTGGTGCTTCAAAATCTTACCCTCCCACTAAATGCCTTGGCATTGGTGGAAAAGAAAGTAGCCAAAGAAACAACAGACCAGAGATATCTACCACAGACACAATGATACATCAATACTTGATGAAGAGAGAGAACACAACATATGTGATCATTAATCACGAAAGACAAATGTAGCCTAAAGGGTAGAATGCACTTTAGAAAGGCTGCTTGAACAAATTTTGGCAACTAGTTGGACAAGATGTGGGCAAATCTAGAAAGGGGAAATGAAAGTATATCGAATGGAAGCAAGAACAGCTAGAGACATTGTTGAATGTGACGTGAATAGTCAATAGAAGCTGAAAAATTGCTAGGAGCATGAGATAGTGTGCTGGCACATGAAGACTTTTCCCATGGTGCAATATCCAGTAGTGGCCAATCTGAACACAGAAGTTGATAACGTGGAATTGGGATAGCTCAAGTCACAAAAGATGGACTTGCTTTGATGCCATGTTTTGAAGTTAGATTGTTAAGTGGGGAAAGAAGAAAAGAGAAAATAGAGACTTTGAATAATATTGTCTTTTGTATATTGATATGATACAAAATGCAAAGCACTAACCCCTAATTATATTAGTGCTAGGCTCATTATTATAGTCAATTAAGAAAACAAGTTAAGAATAAATAAATATAGTACAATGCACAATTTTCACTCAAAATACCATCCAAGATAGTATAAAATACTTTAAGATACAATACTAATGATGTGAGATCATTTCTAGATATGTTTAATAGAAATGATGCACTTAAGCATGTGAAATTATTTTAAGAGATGTGCATGCAATGCAGTAGTTACAAATCTGTGATTTACAAAGCTACAAAGTAAAGGAACACACCCACCATCTTTTAGCCTAAGCCACATGAGAGAACAATGAAATTTATAGACTTACCTTTGGCCACCATTTCCATAGGTACAAAGCCCCCCATCAAGTTGATGAAATTGGAATCTACCTTTAATCCCATCTCAGTTTCAACAAACTGCACCAAACTTTCAGCATTATCACCTCATTTTAACAAAGCATTACAAGAAACTGAAAATCAAAACTCATATAACACGTTGGTCTGAGAGGCAATGGCCTTGGTTCGAACAAAGATCTCAAGTTTGAGACCTTGAACGGAAAAAAACAAGCATTGGAAAAGCTTTACCCCCCTAAGTGAGTCCTCATAACTTGACTCAAATAGCTTTTGAATACTATGGTCTAGCACCAAAAAATAAGGAAACACATTAATGATTTAACAAAAAAAATATACAAAGCAGTACTAGTCTATTCCATCACACAAGGAATTTTTTTTTAAAAAAGTTCTAGTCAATTTCAACAAAGTATTTAATATTTCCATAGATTGAAGATTAATAATATGACCAAGAATATTCATTCTTCAAATACGATCTTACCTCAGGGCAAAGCACATTGACTCGAATTCCTTGACGTTTGTATAGACGAAGTGCTCTAGAAAACATAACAACACCACCTGCAGAAGTATATTTTAAAATTCTAGGAAGCAATATAGTAACTTAATTTTTATAAATTCTAGAGATGGAGATTTGAAACCCGTCATTTAACTCTCATTGAAAAGCTATATTATATGTTTTTATCTTTATTTGAAGTTTTCAAATATTGTAAGCCACAACAAAGAGATGCCATTATCAGTGACTTTTTTTCCTTTTGTATTCTTTGGGATACATAAGAAGTTTTATTTGTGGGGGGAAGGAGGTGCAACTCGGAGGATCAGAAGATAATCAGAAAATTTTATGATTTGGATGATAGCAAACCCCATTCTCAATTAAATTTTGAAACATGCAAAAAATACAAAAAAAAAAATGAAAATCTTAATAATTAGACGATGTACATAAAAACTTGTGTTTAGCCGCTTGATGAATAGCTCAGCTGTTAGAATATCATGTAACATAGCCTAGTCAAGTCATTACCCCTGACAGCTGTAAACAGGGACCTCTGTACTCATAACATGTACATTCAATAAAAGTTCCTCAGTTTTCTCTCAAATCTCTCAGAATCGATTCTCAACAATAGCAGTTTTAAACTTTAGACCAAGGGAACACTACGGCTGTTGCATGGTCCCTACTTCAAGCCCAATGGTCATCCACATATATGAATGCTCATTTTGTTAACAGCTTTACTTAAGTTGAATCGAATAGGTCTTTAAGCCCTTTTGGCAAATTTAGTTTTTTAGATTTGTTTTCAAGGAGTATACCCTGATCAAAGCTGGTATGTATGTAACGAACCTTTAGAGCCGCTGTAGATTGGGTCAGCCAACATTGGATAAAGACCAGAGGCAGAACCCAAGTTGATAATCACACCAGGTCTTTTGGCAGCTTCCATGGCTTTAATCTATTAAATGAAGATGATTAATGCCAACAATCAACAACGGTTTTAGCCTCTTTTTTATCATTTAAACAGAAAATGGTGAACTTAAGTATGTGATCTATAATGTGATTATGCGGGAGCACATTATAATATTTTTGTCATTTAGAATGTGAACCAACTTTCTTTTCGCAGCGTAAAGCAAACAATTAGTCCAAGGATATTGGAAAAACCGGGTCACATGTAGAGCTTACCGCAAGGCGAGTGGAATCAATAAGAGCAATGAAATTCACATTAACAGTGTGTCTCCATGTTCGGGTGCCATCTGTTTGATCCTTTGGGAATGGTATAGAACTACTGATCCCCGCACTGTTAATACAAATGTCTAGACCTCCATAAGTCAAAAAGTGCTTTTCAAATGCAGCAGCTAAATCCCCTGTAAGTGACTAAGAATTAATACATTTACGCATACTAAAGACAATCAAAACAGCAAGTGCTTTTCATGATTTATACGTATATATGAAAGTAGGAACTTGGAACCCAAAATTCATTTACAGATTATGAAACTTCATCATATGCTTTCTACCATAGGAGTCTCTAGAACTACATATTTTCGTGTTAAGTGGTGTTAATCACTACGCCAAATCCAAACACTATACTTGCATTCAAGAACAAAGGAAGGTTTGATAAGGATCTTAAATAGAGCCCATAAGAAGGCAATTCCAACTTCCAGCACGGGGAAACCTGTTGAATGTCATGCTAATAGACAATAACCCACTTACTTGCATTAGTCACATCACATTTCACAAACATGGCAGAGGGAAATTCCAACTTCGAATGAAACTTGGTGTTAATTTTCTCAACGAGGTTTGCAACTTGTCTTCCATTTGCTTCAGACAAATCCACAATAGTGATAAATACACCCTTCTCTGCAAGAGCTAAGGCAAGACCCTTGCCTGTACAAAAACCAGAAACATAGAATCACATCACACGCAAAAATAGTACAAGTGAATCAGGCTATATAGACTAAATTTCACCAAACATATATTTTGGTTGCAGATGCATCAAAATCACGTGACCTGCTATCTTTCTTTCACCTGTCTGTGACCAAAGCTTAACATAGTTGGAGCCTCTTCTCAAAAATTGATTTTAGCTCGTGGATAAATTAATTTTAATGTAAAAAAGATTATAACATTTACGAAAAAAATTATCTTAAATATATAGACAGAATAATGGGATTGAGTAAGTAATTCAACTACTATAGCTGGTTGAACACGCGCTTTGTAGTTTGCTATGTTTTCTCTTCCCAATTAAACTACTACCGATTGTTTATAAGACGGCATAAATGAACAAATTGCTTCCGCAACAAACTCTCAAAGAGTGAAGGAATCAGACCCTTAATTCCAATAACACATTTAACAGTTTGCGATAATTAAAGTCAGGAGTGGCTAAGTCTCCGTAACATAGCTTTGTAAATAGGTTCCTAAAGTCAACTGAAGCTTATCTTTAAGCATTTGAATTCGATAATTTTGAAGTGGAAAGGAAGAGTGATAGATATGAAGGAAAAGAGGGAGTTACCGATTCCAGAGGCACCACCAGTGACTAGTGCTGACAAACCAGGTCTGATCTCCATTGCTATGGTTACTCCACTGCAGGTGCGGTCGGTTATCACGAAAAAATATGAGATTAGTGATACAAACGATATACGATACTATACATGTGATATGGATGGGAACATTTTGAGAAAGAATATACTTGTACGAAAAATAAACGTGGAAAAAATGAGAAAAAATCTTTTATGAGATATAATCATATTTACTTTAAATTCTTTTATATTAATTTTTCTAAAATGATATTTAATTTATATAAAATAATTTTAATTTAAGAAGAAATTTATTGTTTCTGTCTAAAATTATATATAAAGAAATTTAAATAAAATCAAATTCTATGTAAATTTTGAAAAAAAAAAAAATCTACCTAGATGACAATAGTGCATGAGTTCTATTGTGGACAAGTGGTATAACAACGATGAAGTTAATTGTGAAATGGCCTTTGTACCCTTAATAAATGTGACTTTTGAAACGAAATAGTTATGTAAGTGAGGAGACAAAAATTACAACAGTAGCACACCACTGAAGGTGCATATTTAAATTAGATTAAATTTGTTTATTAAATTTAATTTAATTTAATTTAATCTTATCTAATTTCTTATAAATTAAATAAAAAAATTTAAATATTTAATATATATATATTAAATTAATAACTTAATTAATATAAATTGGATTGAATTGAGTTTAACAAAAAAAATCTAATTTAACTTAATTTTTTTTATGAAATTTGGATGATAGAATTCTTTATCACAATCCAAATCCTAATCTAATACGTGCTGCGATAGAGAAAAAGAAAGATTGTGATGATTGACGTCATTTCCTCATCGGTCACAAAGATGTTACATCCCTAGATTTTACCATCACCCATTCATTTTAAAAAAAAAATTCAACTATAACTGTATTTAAATTTTAATAATAATAATAATAATATTATTATTATTATTGATAAGTGATTTTGTATTATAGTTAAAAGAATAAATTTTAATAATATATTTATACAGATAAATTATATTACAAAAGTTCGCAAAATATAAAATTGATAGATAATTCATTACTTAATTATTTAACGTGTTATGGATTAGTTGCTTTTCTTTTTTTTTTAAAAGAGTGTCATGTATTACTTAAAATATTAAATAAAAATATTATATATATATATATGAATAAATAATACAAATTTTTTGGATAAGATTGTCACAATAATATTTCATGATTGATTGATGAGATGGATAAAGTTTCATCATAGATAATATATTTAAATAAGAAATTTCAAAATTTTTAAGAATTTATTAGGATTAAGGAAAATGTGAAGTTTATTAAGATAAATATAGTTAGATAAATGTTTTATCCTAATCATTTAAGATTTTGCAAACCAAACCTCTCAAATTCTTTGAAATTAAAGTTCAATTAGTTATTTAAAATAAATTTAAACATAATTAGAACAATTGTGTTTGTTGTTTAGGTTAATTTATAAAAAAGTTCTTCGATACATTCGTTGCAATGTTTGAGTTCTGTGGACAAAACGAAGAAATACAAAACCACATGTTCCATCTCATAATTAAACGAATTATCAATTGAGGTTAAATATTTTTTTAGGGTTTAGGGTTTAAATTTTATACTTTCACATCTACTTTAATTTTTGAACATGTTCTTTAAATCTTATACTTTTTACATCTACTTTAATTTTTAAAAATATATAAATTTAATCATTTTATTAATTTTATAATAATAAAAAAATATTATTAAATATTATATTTAGTTACAAATATCATCTAAAGTTATATTTTTTATTAATTCTGTAAAGATATAAATAATTAAATATTAAATTTAAATATAGAAAATACTAAAATTATATATTTTTAAAAATAAAAAAATTAAATTCATTAAAAATATAAAGATCAAAGATAATTAAAAACAAAAAAACATACCTACTTATTAATTGTGTTGCACACGGAACCCTATCTTTAAGAATGATTGTTTTTGAGTTATATTATAAGAGTGATTGACATTAACATCTCTACAATCTTGCTATAACTATTTTGATCTCATCTCAAGTGACATAGTGTCATTTTTATAATATAAAATATTTATTATAATAGTCCTAATAAAAATTAATATAGTAAAAATATTTAGTATATTGATTAAAATTACATTATCATAAATAAGTTATTTATTATATATTGTAGGATAAAAAAAAAACTATTCTTTTTTGTCTGAGGTATTTCACGTTTATTTCTATGTTGTAATGTCACTTTGTTGTCTAGCCACCATTTTTTTTATACTTTTATCTCTCAGAATCTGATATATTTTTGTTTTTATTATTATTGAATCTTCAATCATTTGATGTAAAACTAGATTATTGTATAATATGGACCATTCTGAGTAAGTGAAGATGATATTATACTTTTCTACTGAATTTGTAAGAGCAGTCTTAAGGTTTTGCAGCTCCTCTCTTTGAGAGTTTTTCTGAATCCCGTCTTTCATAATTTAGACTGGGAATTTCTAATATGATTATCGAAACCAAATTAATAAGAAAATAAAATAAAAATAACAAATTTAATAATTTAAGATTATTTGATACTATATCAACAACCTCAAAAAATAAGGTATTCATATTACACACCATCTTTATATTTAAAAGATGAATAATATTTTAAGGTATTTTTAAATCTCTCTTTAAACTGGTTTTTTTTTATAATTAAAAAAAAAAAATCAGTTATTATATTTTGATGTTGAAAAGGAATATATATTATTAGAAATGATTTTATATTGAATGTAGTTTCTTATTTATAACTAATTATCTTAATAAATTAAAATTATCATATATTTTTTTAATGACACGTGATATTTTTAACGGGTTTTCGATAATAATATTTGATCCACATATTTAAACTGAATATATTGCTCATTGCTCATAATATATTAAAAAAATATATGTGATTATCTTATATAAAATATATGTTAGTCGTTTTGTACAATTTAATGATGTAGTTAAAAATAATTTAATTAGCTTACTTAATATTTTTCATTTTTAGTACTAAATTAACTGTAATTAGCCATAAAGATTAAGGAAAAAAATTTCAATAAATGTCAAAATTTAAAAATACCAACGAGAGACTAGAATAAAATAACTCAGAACAATATTTGCCGAATTAAAATATATATAAACTTTTAAAATAATTTGATTTCATATATTAAATTATCAATTATAATAATCTGCGGTTATTAGATATGTAATTTAAATTACTAATAATATATTAATGTTACAAAATCAGCATAAATATTATGAAATATTTATAATTGAAAATTATATAATTTGAAGTTTAATATAAATTAAAAATGTGATAATACAAAATTATCATAATTATAAAACAAGATATATTTAAGATTTATAACAATAAAGATTGAATATTGGACGAACATCACCAATTGAAATAATGCTCCTATTATTTGGACTCCTATAATTATATATAATATATAAGATATAAACATAACTTATAATATATATATATATATATTAATATTATAATATGTATATTTAATAAAAATCTGCATTTGTAAATATTTAATTTCCATACATTAAATTAAATTATGAATTTTGAATGAAAATATTGTGATATTATCATTATTATATAATGTAAATTGTACTAATTTTAAGGTCTATATTTTTTTTAGTAATTTGATTTTCGTTATTTTTGATAATTGTATTTTTGTTGTTGTAAAATTTATTATTTTATTGTGATAACATTTTTTTTTATTATATCACAAAAAAAATGTGTACATACATTAGTTTAAATTAACAATATATTTATATCACATAAGATATAAATTAAATTGTGATAATAGCAAATTATCATAATTAATAATCAAAACATATTCTTATAGGTGTCTTGTAATTATTATTATTATAAATTAAATAAATAGAATTTAAATGAAAAATGAATATATATTATGAGAAGATCCGTTAATTTTTATTGTTAATTTGTACTTTATATTTATATATATTAATTAATAGTAGTATTTAAGATCCGTTGTTAACTGAATTTATAATGGGGAGTAACTGATTTTGAAAAGGATGAAGTAAAATTGAATGGAAGAAGGGTAAAAACAGAGAGAAGAGGAGGGGAAAAGGGGACGAAAAAGTAGAAGGTAGAATCTTTAAATTTTTTGATTTAATTTAAAACCATTCTACCTATTCTCCTACAATCTCGTGGTTGCGTGCCTATCTTACGGAGCTTTATGGTTCGTCGCCGCCACCTCCCAACATCCGTCCCTCCGATTTTCCCTCCTGATTCTCTCTCCCAACCCTAATTCCACTCAATTCCCCTTCCCGCAGCCATGTTCCCCTGGCGGAATTTTGCCAAGTCCGCCGAGGCCACCTTCTCGCGCTGGGCCCTCAAGAGGGTTTGCAAGTTCTTCCTGAAGAAGAAACTCGGCCAGTTCATTCTCGGCGACCTCGACCTCGACCAGCTCGACGTTCAACTCTCCCAGGGAACCATTCAGCTCAATGATCTCGCTCTCAACGTCGACTTCGTCAACACCAAGGTATTAGTGCTATCGTCGCCGCCGTTATTTTTTGTTATGGAATGTTTGTTAGTCTTGAAAGAAGAGGTATGGGGATGTGAATAACGGAATCGAAGCATGCAATAAATAGTGTTGCCAACACCCCAGAAATAAGCCAAAGACTTAACTTGAATTAGTTGTTCATTAACATACACCTGGAAGGTAGAGGATTAAATTCTTTTCATTGGATCGTGTTTGGATGGTCAAGGTTTGGTGTAAAGTGATGTGGCCTTTTTGTAATTCTAGTTTTGGCCAGCTAGTTGAGGTTGAATGGTCGACTCTGGTTCTGTCAATTTGTTCTTTTCCTTTTTTTCTTGATAAATAAAAAGTTTAGGTGAGTTGAGTTTCGGAAAGGTTTTGTAAGAATGGTTTTCTGTCAATCTCTTGTGATAATATAGTGGTGTCACTTGGTATGCTCCACATACATGCATCGCCTCTCATAAGGACTAATGATCCTTTTGGACAAATAACTTAGTTAAGGTCTACTGAATAAGTACTTTTAGTATTTTTTTTATACAAGATATAAATTGTTTTTATAGAAGATATAAGCTGTTTTCATAAAATATCGTAGAGAGCTTAAAGGAATAAGCTGAAAACAGTTTGTGAACAGCCATATCATAAGCTCTTTTAAATGGGACCTAAGTACGTCAAGTGGTGTTTGTTATAGGAATTATGTGAATTCTTAATGTAGGGTCTAAGTTTTATCGCAAAGTAAACTCTTAAGAGTGTTTTTATAGAATGGGAAGGTGTTATCAGCTGAAAAGCATCAAGAGTATTTATTTTGTTTTTTTCGTTAACTTATTGCCTTTCTCTTCTAATGTTTAACAGTTTGGTAAGACATCATCTGTAATGACCAAAGAAGGTTCAATTGGCTACCTGTTGATTAAAATGCCGTGGAGTGGTAAAGGTTGTGAGGTTGAAGTGAATGGGCTTGAATTAGTAGTTTCTCCGTGCACAGATAAAATGTCAACTAGTGATGGTGAAACTTGTGGCATGGATAATAGTGATAGTCATCACCACAAATATTGCTCAACGAGGACTGAGCACGAAATATCAGATGATGCTGAGAAGTTGGCTTCAATGGATGTTCATGAAGGCGTGAAAACTATTGCAAAAATGATAAAGTGGTTGCTCACAAGCTTCCATGTTACAATAACAAATGTAATTGTTGCATTTGATCCATCCATAGATAATGTAGAAAATAAGACACATTGTCGTCACACCTTAGTTCTTAAGATTTCTGAAATACAATGTGGAACTAGTCTATCTGAAGATGCTGATTCGAATGTTGATGTCCTTGGAATTAGCCAGTTAACAAACTTTGTAAAGTTTCATGGAGCAGTTATTGAGCTTCTCAAAATAGATAATGAAGATTTATACTTTCAGCATGAATCAAGAGCAGGATGTGATGAGCCTGTTTTGGGGTCAAATATAGCAACATGTCCTGTCATGACTGGGAACCAAGGTGGATTTAGTGGAAATATAAAATTAAGTATTCCTTGGAAGAATGGTTCCTTGGACATTTGCAAGGTGGATGCTGATGCTTGTGTTGATCCCATAGTGTTAAGATTTCAACCTAGCACTATTAAATGGCTATTGCAATCATGGGAAACACTTAAGAATCTGAATAAGGATGGCAAAGAATGCACAAATCACAACATAAGAGGATCTGCCCAGTTAAATTCTACATTGTCACGTCATTCATCAACTTCAGTTTCAAGTACCAATGCTCCCAGTGAGATTATAACTGGCAATGGTAGTTTGCCAGCAGAATATAATTCTTTGGTCCAACCTGAAACCCTTGTTGAAGATTTACTTCCTACAGCTCATCTTATAACCGATTGGGTGCCATTGTCTACTGATACAATTCATAATAAAGATGGTATTCAAGAACTTGATTTTGGGGCAAGGTAGGTTCTTCTTTCTCTCCTTTTAAATGTTATCGTTATAAGAGAAACATTTAATTGCATAATTCGCTATTGGAAGTCTCTCTAGGTACCTTGGCAAATAATAACAATTCTGAAAATCTTATCCTTTGACCAATTCACCTCACAAACTTACAATCTCATACATAAAAATTTTTCTTTTGCTCCATGTTGTTGAATAGGACAATTTCCTATGCTACTTTATAATTAAACATTTGGTCATCAATTGATCCTCCCCTCCCAAAGAGAAAATGAGAATCTGCAGTTGAAAATTTTGAAGTTCTTCAAGCTTTGATGTATGTGTTGCAGATGAGTCTAAAAACTTTAACATGGAAGTATAATTTGTGTTCACAGTATTATCAATTAAATTTTATGGTTACTCTCAGGCAAACCTTATAATTTGTATACTTTGTGCAATTTTACTCAGTTTTAGCGGTTTATAGGTCTTCCCTACCTTTATTGAATCTGAATCTGTTGATAATTTTGTTATGGGAATTCTGCAGTGTGGACCAGTTTTTTGAATGTTTTGATGAAATGAGAAATTCTCAATCAGCTTTAGGAAGCAGTGGAATGTGGAATTGGACATATTCAGTTTTCAGTGCTATTACTGCTGCATCCAACCTTGCTTCTGGATCTTTGCATATTCCATCAGGTACTTAATTTTTCAAGCTATTATTTGCAGTTAATTTGTTATGGAAACTTTATATCTTCATTGTGTTTGGCTTAAACTTTTTATATACGGTTCACTCCTCCATATTGCATTTTTTCATGTCTGTATACAGGTAAAATATATGGGAGCCGCACTACTATTTCTAATGTTTGTGCTGAACAAATAAGCATACAAAGTATAAACTGTTTCCTTTTGATAGTTTTTTTATTCACTAACGTTTTTTAATGATATTATTAAACAGAACAGCAACATATGGAAACCAATCTCAGGGCAACTTTTGCTGGAATATCTGTTGTTTTGTCTTGCTGTGTTGATGAACAGAATGAATTTTCTGACCCTGAAATTGATCACACGGTTGGGTTACAAATTGATTATCTTGGTGCAGAGTGCAATGACATTGTTTTTGCTTTGCAGGTAAATTTTGCTCCTATGCTTCTTCATGCTTGCTTTGAGACACCTGTTTACCTATGTCTACTCTCTTCTACTTGTTTTTGAATAAATTCCCCCACTAACTTTAAATGCATTGTAATCCCAATAGGTATGCCCTCAAGGCATGACTCTTGATGCAAAGGTGAAGCATGTAGAAGTTGCTAATTTCTTGAACATTGGAATTGATGCTAAAAAGGAAAGTGCTTTGGTTCAACACCTACAAGCTAAGGTCCTTGATTCTCTCTCTTCGTCTACCTCTTACCATGTAGATTCACATTCATTAATTGGGCCTGTTGAGACAGATTTTCCGTTCGGAAATAATGATTGTTTATTGAAAGTTACGTTGTTCAGAACTTCTGGTGTCACAAATTGCAAATTTTCAATGCAATCAAGTTCATCTGATGGTTGTCTGATAGGAAACACATCATTCTCACTGAACTTGCCCCCATTTATTTTTTGGGTAATCTTTTCAGTAATAAATGTGCTCATGAATCTGCTAAAGGAAGTTGAAAGATCACTTGAGATGCATAATAAAGAAATGGAAATTTTGTCTGAAGCCTCAGATAACAAGTGTGGATTGTCTCAGAGTAATACGAATGAAGGTTCTAGTCCCTGTGTGACATCTTTCTCCACAACACAATGTTTGAATGGTGATATATCAATTTCTAATGCAAGAGTGATACTTTGTTTTCCTTTTGGAAGGGAGGGGGACCGCAATAATTCCTTTCCCTGGGAACAGTTCATTGCTCTTGATTTTACTGCATCATCACCTTTGAACAATGGTTGCTCTCCAGATTATAGTCAAAGTTCAAATGCAAGTTCGAAGAAAAGATTTCCTTCAGTATTTTCTCAATCTCTTCAATTGAGTTTCTGTGATCTTGACATCTACTTGATCCAATCAAGTAATGAGAATGGTAGAATCATCTCCTATGATGTGCAGAATGAGAAATTTTCTGCTAGCTGTTTCTTTTCTATTTTTCATAGAAGAGGATGTTTCTCTGTTTTTCGCGTTGTTTGGCAGGGGGGTAAAGTGACCGGTCCTTGGATTGCTAAGAAAGCCAGATTATTTGCTAATTCCGATCAAACAAGGGGCAAAGATGACATTGGAAGAAGGGGGTATGAGTTTGTGTCTGCGTCAACAGTGAAAGATCTGGAAGATTGGAAATCTCAAACTCAACAAGAGATGATTCTAAGCTCGTCATTTCTCATGCATGTCCATCTATCTCAGGTTGTGATTAATGTAAATTATGCTCAATACAAAGGCATACATCACCTTCTACACCAGACACTGAATGCATTGACATGTGTGGCTTCTAAGGAAGCCAATGTTGAAAAGGAATCTTCTGTCTCACAGTCATCAGTATTTTTTGAATGTGATTCTCTTGAAATTCTTATTAGTAGGGATACAGCTGAGATTACCAAAAGTTCAATCAAGAGTGAACTGTCTGGAATGTGGTATCAATTCAGGCTGAAGGTTCAAAAGTTTGAGGTGCTGTCCGTTACCAATACTGGTGGCATTAAGGCTGCAAGTTTCTTCCGATTAGCTCATGGTGAAGGCAAGTTGTGGGGGTCTGTCACGGAACTTCCTGATCATGAGTTACTTCTGATTACTTGTAGCAACTCCTCTGTGAAGAGAGGTGATGGAGGAGGTTCTAATGCATTATCTTCCAAATGTGCTGGTTCTGAAGTCATTTGTCTCTCTGACCCAGAGATTTCCCATACTATAACATCTATAACGGTCAGTTGTGGTACAGTTATTGCTGTAGGTGGTCGTTTGGATTGGTTTGATGCAATATCATCCTTTTTCTGTTTGCCTGCTTCTAATACCAAAGATGTAGGTGATACTAGTATTTCAAAGAAGGAACAGAATGTCTCTTCCACAACTTATTTTGTTCTGTGCTTAAGTGATATTGCTTTGAGCTATGAGCCTTATCTGAAGAATCTTGTAGTTCAGACTGAACGGAATTCAGAGTCTAGCTGTTCATTTATCGAAGAAGATATGAGTGAAAAATGTGTTTCCTGTTTGTTGGCTGCATCCAGCTTAACTCTTTCAAATTCATCTTCAGAAGACACAGTGGAGAATGTTTTCCAAATCAAAGTGCATGACCTGGGCCTTCTACTTCATTTAATATCAGAACTGAATTCTCTGTCTGGCATTTATAGTGTTGAACATCTTCAAAAGATTGGTTATGTTAAAGTAGCTCAGGAGGCTTTTATGGAGGCAATTTTGAAAACAAACTGTACAAGTAGTCTTCTCTGGGAACTGGAATTATCTAAATCTCACCTTAATGTGGAAACATGCTATGACACAACTGCTAGTCTGATTCGTTTGGCTGCTCAACTTCAGCAATTATTTGCCCCTGATGTGGAGGAATCTATTGTGCATTTGCAGAATAGGTGGAATAATGTTCAACAGGCACAGCAAAGGAATGAATTTAAAAATGAAAATAAGAATCTCAGATTTGATACAATATCTGCAACTTCTGAACAATGCTATCCTCCAACACTTTCAACGAATGGATCTAGTATAGCTGGCTGGATGGATGAAATATGTGAAGATGCATTTAAAGTAAATAACAATATTACACACCAATCTTATCCTTTTGAATCAGGGGTTCCACTTGATGGAAGCTTAATTGAGGTTGGTCAGATGAATTTACATAAGCCTGAAGTTCTCTCTCATGAATTAACTTTGTCTGAGCCAGTGCCTGTGATAGGACCAGAAGGTAGTGACACTTCATTTCTGCAAGAGGGTTGCTTTCCAGAGATTATAGAAAGCTATTGTTTGTCTGACTTACGCCCTCTGTCGAAGCTATCTTTAGGTATTCATTGTGATGAGCTTTCTAGACACAAATTGAGGAATGTGGAAAATAGAGAGATTGAAAGAGTAAGTGGTAGATGGTATGGAGGCACCTCTCTGAAAGTATTAGAAAACCACATTGCAGAGGAAAACAAACAACCTGGACCCAAAAAAGGTGTAGATCATCGAGGCAAGCTTTCATTTGATGATAGTTCATCACATGGTGAGACTTGTGGACGTGTAATTCTTAAGAAAATTGATATAAGATGGAGAATGTATGGTGGTTCTGACTGGCTTGACTCTGAGAAAAGTGGGCAGCACTCTGGGAGAGACACATCTGTTTGCTTGGAACTTGCATTGTCTGGGATGAAATTTCAGTATGATATATTTCTAGTTGGTGGACTACATGTATCTAAGATGTCTGTGTCTGTTCAAGATTTTTATCTGTATGACAGAAGCCATGACGCACCTTGGAAACTGGTAATTTTGAAAGTTTAGTTGCTTTAAATTACATGATTTTACATCAACATCTTTAAACTTACAAGTTCTAGGTTTTGATATTTCTATTTTCAAATTGGAAGGTATTAGGATATTATCAATCAAAAGGTCATCCTAGGGAATCATTTTCGAAAGCATTTAAATTGGACTTGGATGCAGTGAGACCAGATCCTCTTACTCCCCTTGAGGAGTACAGGTAAAGTGTTATGATAACATTCTAACTGTTTTTGTTGGAGATGGTATAATCTATCCCCTTTGTAATCCTTACCATTAGTTGTCACTAAAATAGGCTTACTTGTTTGGGAATTGCTTCAACTTTCTTCAAGTAGTCGTAATCTAATTACAGCTAGGTGACTAGGACTTTTTGACTACAATCATGGTGATGACATGGCAGTTACATTGTTTATCACAATTTTCATGGTTACCTATTTATTTTAATAAAATATACATAGAGATATTAGATATCCAGGTATTTCTTCACAACTAAGTCCGTTGATGATAGCATTCCCTAAAACTTTTAAAATATTATATAGGAAAAATTAAGTATGAGGTATGTCATTTATTACATATTTTCTCTCTCCGTTTCAGGTTAAATGTTGCTATTTTACCTCTGTTGTTACATCTCCATCAATGCCACCTTGATTTTTTTGTTAATTTCTTTGGGAGAAAAAACAAATTGAAGGATCAGTTTCCCAATAGTTGTCAAGATTCTGAGGGTTCCAAATCATTGCCCGAGAAGACTCAGAAAAATAAAGATCTTGTATTTCATTCTGTTACACCAGAGGCGCTGCTTCCCTACTTCCAGGCAAGTGGTGTTCTATGATAATTTCTTGTTTTGCTATATTTTTGGAATGTACAGTGTTCTGTACTGCAACATGAAGTGTCTAAAGAAATAGGGAAATCCCAATTATTATACCAATCAATCCAGTTTCCACACTTAGCTGAAGAAGTGTTATATTCAACTGAACTGTTGCTTCCATCTATGTTGTCCTTGTGTTTTGGTGAGAATCAAGTTGAAGAAATGCTTGTGTTGTGGTGTAATCCTCATCTTAAACCATATTTAAGACATATTAATTGATAATTTTTCCTTCTACCTATTAATGTATTCATATGTTTATTTTGGTTCCAGAAGCTAGATATATGGTCTATTCTTGTTCGGGTGGATTACAGTCCGACTCACGTAGATCTTGCAGCTTTAAGAAATGGAAAGTATGTAGAGCTTGTAAATCTTGTCCCTTGGAAGGTAAAATTTCTTCTTCAATTTTTTATTTTATTTCTTATTGTTGATTAAGTTTAGATAAAATGTCCAGCCCAGCTTTACAGCCACAGGTTGTCCTCTTTTTTTCTTATTTTAGTTTTATAATTACCCAAATTATATCACCTGATGGTGTCATTGTTAAACAATATAGCATCAATGTTTGCTATTTTAGTGGGGGGAGTACAAGTGACAGATAGGTGTTATTTTATCAAGTTACAAAGAATTTACAGGAAAACTCTGTTTCTTATTAGTCCGTTTCAAGATAGTTTAAATAGACCTTCTCTTTTAAACTGAGCTTGAAGTGTTTTGTCGACTCATATAAGAATTTTATATGGTGTCGCAATGACACTCCTGGTTCTGCACCGTGAAAATCATGTAACAAGCATTGTTGACCCTTTTTATTTCCAATAACTAATGCAAAAAATATATTATTTGTTGCTAAAAGTAAATATAAATAGGTTCTGGGGACATGTTAACTGAATTCCATGATAATATGTTTGTATGTTGTGCCAGGGGGTAGAGCTTAACCTGAAAGATGTTCATGCTTCTGGCATCTACGGTTGGGCCAGTGTTTGTGAAACTACTGTAGGGGAGTGGCTGGAAGATATATCTCAGAATCAGGTATGCTAACTTGGATTATATTCCTTGGAAATGTCTGGATTACTATTTGGCTGTCTTCATTTATAATATTTATAAATGTTCAATATGTAGATTCGTAAAATTCTGCGGGGGCTTCCTACTGTACGATCATTGATTGCAGTTGGGGCTGGTGCTGCTAAGCTGGTTTCATCACCAGTAGAGAGCTACAAGAAGGACCGGAGAGTGCTCAAGGGTGTGCAGAGAGGTAGATTGGATTGATAGATATTTCTCTGCTAGTTTTACCTGTAAAGTTTAGCTTTATGTACGAGATAGTAAAAAATAAGCAGCTATAGCAGTATAACTTCATCAAAATATTTGTGAGATATCTGTTGGTAATGCTAACATTTCTGCAAAGAATTTATTTAGATATTGAAACATGATGCAAACCACGGAAGAATCACACCACAAAAGCTAGCGGTAGTAGTTGGAGAGCCCAAAGTTTTATAAACATCCAACTTACCCTTACTTCTAATCTAGGACTCCAATTTTATATTTTGCAATTGGATAACATCTCATCTCACTTGACGGCCCCAAAGGTCTGGTTGTGTGGCGTCCATTTGACTATAATCCCCAGTGAACCCAGTAATACTGGTCTCACCACATGTGCTACTCAATTGCGATTGAGAGAGATGGGGGAGAACTCTAGTACCAATTGATAATATAACCTTGGGAGAACCATAATACAAAAGCTAAGCATAGTATTTAGAGAGCCCGAGGCCTTATGAATCCCATACATTCAATGTGGGACTCAAGATCTATACATTGCAATTGGATCCTAACAACTCGAAAGGCTGATTCTCAATATCCTAATTTGGTCTATTTAGCAAAATGTTTTCCTTGATGAAAATATTTTGTTTTGTGTAAAACAGATTTCTCCTTCTAATGAATCTAACATGGAGTGAATGATATAGTTGAATGCAGCTGTGTATCCTGGTTTCAATTAGTTTTGAATATTGATTAGTTGATTCATTATTTTTTAATTAGTTTTGGAGTTTGTTGTTTTAATTTACGTATTAATTTTTTGAGTTTCATTTTTTGGACGTTCTTTAATTGCGGTAGGATTTCCTTATTGCATCATAGGTTATGTTGAAAAGAGAGAAACCAAGAAGGCATATAATGAATTCTGTTTTTAGACAACAACAGAGCTATTCAATTTATAGAGGAGAGAACATAATTACAAAATATCTAGGTACCTTATTTTAGGCTAATAACATAAATATAGAATCAATCTAATAAATCCCCATCAGTTACTAAATCTATAAGATTCTAACCTATCTACAAGATTTTATCACTCTCCATCAAGCTGAAGCATACATGTCATGCGCAAGCTTGTTATATATCTAGTTAATCTAAGGACCTCTTAGTGACTTAGTGAATGTATCTACTAGTTGATCATGGGAATTGACAAAGCTATTAGATATTTCTTCTGACATGTCTTTCTCTTTGACGGACATGTCTTTCTCTTTGACAAAGTGACAATCGACTTTAATATGCTTTGGCTTTCAAATCATATCTTTAATACCCCCTTCAAGTTAGACCTTATGTATCATAAATCAATCTTGTTACAAATGTCATCAACACAAAGAGAGCAAAAAATTGCTCAGAGAACATGGTGGTTGTCGGGGAGCAAAAAATGCTCAAAGGGGAGCTTAACAGCTACTGGAGAGAAAAAACGCTTAGAGAGCGTGGCGACTGCTGGAAAAAAGAGAAACTGGAAAACATACACGGTTTCTAAAGAGAAATTTACACCTATGAACAGTAGGCCCATAAGGAAGGAACTAATTAAGGTCTAGTTAAACTCTTGATAACATGTTGAAAAGAGAGAAACCAAGAAGACATAGATGAATTCCGTGTGTTTAGACAACATTGAAGCTATTCAATTTTTATAGGAGAGAGAACCTAATTACATAATTCAGTTACCCTATTTTAGGGTAATAACTTAAATATAGAATCAATAGGTTACATCAAAACAGGTTTTTGATTTACATTTTAAGAAGTTTAAAGTTTGATGTTTTTGATTAATAAGATAATAAGTGGTTTTCTCATTGAAATGCCTTATTGTTAACTAGTTTTGTTGTTACTAAACTATAAATATTTTTACTAAGAACCCCTTTATTCTTAAATAATATTTTGCAAAATTTAGTCTTTGTAAAAGTTTGCTTTGGGACTGCAGGGCACGTTAGGCCCAATAGTGGCCTGGAAATAATCTTTCATCAGTAAATAAATAGCATCCGGTTGCAAAAATTCGTACACTCAGTTTTATTGTTCCTTACGTTGGGAGTTGGCACTTATGAAGCTTCCGTTACTGAATTCAGTTTTCTAAATCCGTCTGAATGATTATAGAAATTTTTGCTAAATTTTCTAGACCACTCAATATTAATGCTAAGTTACTCTACTCTGGCTCACTTTTCATTGTAATATTAAAAAATCTTTGTAGGTACAATTGCATTTCTTCGAAGTATTTCTCTTGAAGCTGTTGGACTTGGAGTTCATCTGGCTGCTGGAGCCCATGATATTCTGCTCCAAGCAGAATATATTCTTGCAAGCATACCTTCTCCAGTTCCACTTCCTGTACAAGACAAATCAAAAACAGATGTTCGAACTAATCAACCCAAAGATGCCCAAGAAGGAATTCAACAGGTGAAATGTCAAAAATATTGAGAATGATGCGTTGGTCTTAAACATGTGTTAGGTGAAAGGACAGAAAAAGAACCAATCTTCTGTAAACACAACATGAATAATGTGATCTGGAGCTTCCTGTAGCAAAATTAATACTCAATTTATTTGTATAAATATCATTAGACTTGTTTAAACCATTGGGTTTAATTGCTTTCGTCACATAATCTGTTTAGATTTAATTACTCATTCCCTTAAGGATCATCAATGCTTGTAGAATCACCAGAGTTAATTGTGTTCTATAATTTTTTCCTTGGCTACATTAAGGTTAATTTTCTTGATTTTATAGGCTTATGAGAGTCTTAGTGATGGCTTGGGAAAATCTGCTGCTGTGTTAGTTCAGAACCCCTTAAAAAAATTTCAGCGAGGTTCAGGTGCTGGACCTGCCTTGGCTGCTGCTGTTCGAGCAGTTCCTGCTGCTGCCATAGCCCCCGCTTCAGCCTGTGCAAGTGCTGTACACTATGCTCTTCTTGGATTCAGAAATAGGTTTGTGATAAAGCTGACTTCATTTTAAGTGATTCTTTTCTCGAATGGAAACTGTGGTTGTTTTGTAACTCCTTGATTTTTCCAAAACTGGATATAACCGGTGTTTTTCTCCCTCCCCCTTTACAGCCTAGATCCAGAACGTAAAAAGGAGTCCATGGAGAAATATTGTCCAACACAACCCTGGGAAGAAGATTGATTCACGGTGCCATTAGTGACATATTACTTTGTCTTCGTACTAAATTGACTTAACAATTTTAACATTAAATATATATTTTTAACTCTATGCAGATTATTATGTGAGAATTGACTACCTGATAATCTTGCTTCCCTTACCAAGCAGATTCAGATCAGAAGAGCTTTTCTTTAATTTGCTGGGCAGTCTCTCGGTTATCATGTGAGTTTAGCCTCCTTTGTTAGTAAAAGATAAGAAAAAAAGTTCTTTATCAATTGAAGTAGTGCATAAAAAGAATCTTTATTGGCTTGTTAATTTTGAACGTTATCTCTAGATGGTGCTATCAAGGTAGTCAAAATGGACATTGTGGTTGGGATCACGAGGGGCTCACAAAATCGTAAATTGTGAGATCTTAATACAGATCGTAGATCCTACTCATTAATGAGATATATATACATAGATAATCTAAATAATTAAAAAAGAAATCAGTCACAGTGTCACACTTTAAAATACATAATCAAACTTAAGCTCGTCATAAATCATATGAAAGCTTGTCTTCACAACTCATGAGTGAAACAAAACAACTTAAATTTGTCAGCCACCATATTGTATATATATTGAAGTAGGCCAATTTTAACTTTTGTATCAACTTTTAAGTTAGCATAATAATGCAATTCCAGATTCAAAAAATAGGCTGCAACATGCAAAGGCCTATGTAATTGGTTGTCCCACCTTTCGGCAATTATATTCCATAAGGGCAAATAACTAAACCAAAATGTATTACATTGAGTTAGTTTTCTAATTTTAGTTTCAAAACCATTAACTTAATAAATGAATATATAGAATAGATAGTACCTTTTTTGAAGCATTGAAAGCCTTTTGTATCTTCTCCTTAGCTTGGTCATTGCTTCGTAAATGAAGTCCATGGATGGTTTTTGAACCAATCAAAACACTTCAATTAGAGGCAATGCATCTTTAAACAAATTATTATATTCATCCTTATCCAAAACTACATCCTCAATTATTTTTCCATCCTTTGTTTTTCCAAAACCTACTAGACTTCCATTTATTACTAGTAAACATTCTAATTAAAGCTCCCTTTTTCTCATGAAGACACCCTAATGTCAAGTAAGATGTGCAAAGCAAGTAATACGTGATCTTCCCAAATCTCTTCCTTTTGTGAAAAAATGAGAGAAGTTCTTGAATATAAATCAGAAGATCGTAACAAGAATTGTAAGATGCTACAAATTTATGAAATTCATCTATATGTCATATAATTGAACTTAAATTAAACATGAATACACAAAAAACAATTTATCAAGCACATAAAAGTCAATAGATGTGATTATATAACAACCCATCCTAGTTCCGAAATGATAAATCATTTTTAGTTATCAAATAGGAATTCTATACTAACAAAACGATAATCCATCATCTAAAGTAAATAATCTTGCAAGTTAAAATCATGATCAATCAAGAGATCTTCAACTCCATCATTTCCAATTTCATCTCCTTCATCATTCAAATAGTAATATCTAAATCATCCTCTTAAGGTGTAGTTTTGTCCAAATTTCAAGTTGTCTACATCAAAACCTGATCCATATTCAATCTCCTCAAGATCGTTTTCCATAATCTACTCATCATCAAATGAACAATCATCAATATATTACATTGAGTTAGTTTCTTGTTTTTAGTTTCAAAAGACCACAAACTTAGATAATTAGGTACCTTTTTTTGACAGCATTGAAAGTTTTTTGTATCTTCTCCTTAGCTTGATCCACTGCTTTATAAATGAACCCCATGGCTGGTTTCTGATCCAAATCAACCAATTGAAGTACTTCAATTAGAAGCAATGCACCTTTTAAACAAATTATTATATTCCTCCAAAAATCCTTATCCAAAACTACATCCTCAATTATTTTTCCAAACCTACTAGACTTCCATTTATTACTAGTAAACATTCTAATTAAAGCTCCCTTGTTCTCATGAAGGCACCCTAATGTCAAATAAGATGTGCAAAGCATAACACGTGGCCTTCCCAAATCTCTTCCTTCTGTGGAATGTTGTAGTAAAGAAATTAGAGAAATTCTTGAATAGATAAAGGTTGTAATTCTTTTACCTTTTGGAATTGCCTCCTCATGAATTGCAATATTTTTTTCATAATCTTTCAACGTTAAGTCAACACAGTGTGTTACACAGGGTGTTCAAATAGTGTTTTTCTCTTTTCCATCAACATTTGACTAACAACTTTGTACTTTGCTGCATTATCTATCCCAATTTGAAAAAAATTGTCTTCTCCAACCTCTTCAACAATGTTATCCATCATCTCAAAAACTTTTTCAGCTGTTTTGGATATTGCAGATACATTTATAGACTTTAAAAACACAGTTCTCTTTGGGCTGTTCACTAGGAAGTTATTATTGTTCTTCTTTTCTTATCAGTCCAGCCATCAGTCATAATTGTACAACCTTTTTTTTTTTTCCATTCATCCTTATGTATTAGTAAAGCATGTGATTTATTTTTCACTTCCTCTTTCAAATATTTGACTCTAATCTCATGATATGATGAATCTTAAATCCAAGACCATTCCTTGAAACCAAATCAAACTTAGCACAAAATTCTTCACTCTTAGCCACATTGAAAGGTATAACAATGTTGTAGAAAAATCTAGCAATTGTTTGACAAACTTCCTCTCTCACACCTTTCTTAAACATTGTATTGATGATGGCTTGAGTGCTAACAACTCCATTTTTAAAAATATTTTTAGGATTCGTTAATGTCAATTGATTCATTGATTCTTCTTATTAAGGTTTGATTTCTTCATCAGATTTAGTTGTAAACCAAATACAATTTCCCACATCTCATTCTTCACTTCTTTAGGAACATTCTTGCAAACTCTAATATCTTTTTGAGTGCCAAGTGATGCTTCCACCAGTAAACTTCCCCAGTTATTACCTTTTGATAGCATTTGCATTGAAGTTTCCTAATATCTCCAACTCAAATACAATGCGACCAAGCTATATCACTCCTATTTCCTAGAGCATTTTTGGGAGCTATAGGTATTGTGGAGTTTGACATTGGATTTGAATTTGAAGACATTTTAATAATTTTTTAAAACAGAAGCGACACTAGTGTTACTTGAAAAAGTGAAGTTGTGCAATAAAGAGGAGAATAATGGAATGGAGAGGGAGAAAAAGTGAAGCAACACTAGTGGTACTTGAAGAAATAAATATTAATAGTGGATTGAAACATGGAAGTAAGGAATGCAAATATTGAATGTTGGGGAAGTGGAAAAGTTTCTAGAGAAGAGGAAAAGTTATAATATTTTTTTTAAAGAAATTGATAAGTGTTAAAATTTTCTTTTAATCTTGTATCTCTTGAATTTTAAAAGGGGACTTCAACTGTTGAATACATGAGATTCACACTTGGTCACATCAATGTGAAAAGAGTCCATTTCCTCTTCTCAATCACACAATGTAATACATACACACCTAGTTTCATTAGTGGGAGAAGATGAAATGACTCTTCTTAATCACGGTGGCCACCAAACCACATTGTGTGAAAAGAGGAAATAGGGTCTTGAATAATCACGCAATGTGATTCACACTTGGCCACATCATGTGAGAAGAGGAACCAGGACGACCAAGCGTGATAGGAAAGCCAGATGACCAAGCGTGACAGGGAAGCTAGACAACGAAACACGTTGACAAGCGACAGGGAAACTAGACAATGAAGTGCAACAATGAATAGGGAAGCATGATGGGGAAGCGCAATGAAAAAACGCAACAATGAAGCCCGACAGTGAAGTGTGACAACAAAGTTGACAGTGAAGCGCGACATTGAAGTGCGACAACTACATTATTTGAACATACGGTCGGAGAAGGTGATGCAGTCGACAGAGGTCGACGCAGAGATCATTGTTCTACGATGATTTTCAATCTTCCCTAATGAGCCTACATTATCTAGAAAAAAAAATCCGATCTTTTGTGCACTCGAATTCGGAAACTATCCAAAAATCGTAGAATCGTGCGATCTTATGATTGAACTGCGATTCTGACTACCATCATTTGTTGTTTTATTTGTCACCACTGAACAATATTGCCTTACCCCAACACATCAACAATGCTATCCATCATTCTAATTTCTTTTTCAGTTGTTGTATGTTGTAGATGCATTTATGGACTTAAAGAACATTGTTCCCTTTGGGCTTTTTCACTAAGAAGTTTGTTATTGTCCTTTCTAGTCAGACACCAATCATAATTGTGCATACTCTTTTCTTCCATTCATCCTTATATGTTTGTAAAGCAAGTGGTGTATCTTTCACTTCCTCCAAATATTTGACTCTAATCACATAATACGAAGGAGGTTATAAATACAAGACCATGCCTTAAAACCAAATCACATAGTATCAAATTCCTCACTTTTAGCCACATTGAAAGGTATAACATTGTTGTAGAAAAACCTAGAAATTGCTTGATATGCTTTATCTCACACCTTCCTTAAACATGGTATTGATGGAGGCTTGTTGTTAACTACTATCTTCTTAAAAATATTTCTAGAACTATCAATATCAATTGATTTGTTGCTTTTTCTTTTAACTAGCTTTTTCACTTTCCTCCTTTCGATTTTTGGATTTTTGAATCAAATTTTGTTTCAAACCAACAACAATTTCCCACATCTCCTTTACATCATTGGTAACAACCTTGTAAGCTCTAACATCCTTGAGTACCAGGCAAGTAATGCTTCCAAGGGGTAAACTCTCTCGGTTATTACTTTCTAAAAGTATTTGCATAGAAGTTTTCTAGTATCCCTACCAATTGAAATACAATACTTCTAAGCTTATCACTCATATTTCTTGGAGCCATTGTTAATGACAAGTTTGGAATTGGATTTGAATTTGAAGTCATTTTAATAATTATGCAAAACAGAGCAAGAAAAAGGGCATGTAGGATTAAAGAAATAAAGCAATCTAGACAAGACACAAAGCAAAGATGAAAGGAGACATAGTAGTGCGATGTAGAAGGAGAAAGATGTAATGAAATCAGAGTGAGAGGATGTAATTAAATATGTTCATAATTGTAAATTGTGCTGTGGTGGTAGAACAACAATCTCCTTTCTTGTAAAGGGAGAGAAGTCTCTCTTTTTTGGTAATGGGAAGAGCAAAAGTCACTCCATTTTTAGCCAAATTTGGGCTTTGGAGAGCAGGAGTAATTGGGTTGAATCTATTGTCATAGAAGGTCTAAACTGGGTCAAAAACCTAGCGAATAATATAGAAACAAGCTTTGAGAGAGACAACACGCCCATGTGACAAAGCTGCTACACCCAAACAAAGACACTATAATACTCACAATAGAGGTATCACACCCTAGTGACAGAGATGTCACCACACTGATGCAAGACTCGACCTTCAACGACAATTTGTCACGATCCATGAAAATTGCGACCTAGAGGTGATGCAAAATCAAAGAGGATAGAGGAGATCCTAGAAGTGTACAATCTTATGCTCTAAAATGCTATCTTGACTACCATGAATCAAAGGGCCCTTATGTTACAAAAGACACTCTAACTGTTAATTAAAAGATGGTAAAGGAGTTAAGCTCGACCTTGACAGGTCTCTCCTCTTTGTGAAGTGATGCAACAAAGAAATAAAAAATGTTCTACCTTTTGGTATTGTATCTAGATGAACAAGTATCTTCTTTTCAAAATCTTTTAGCATTAAAACAATACAATATACTACACGATCCAATAGAGCCTCTTCCTTTTCTTCATTAACAACTCACCAATAGTTTTATAATTGGTAGCATTGTCTATTACAATTTGGATAACATTCTTTTCACCAACCTCTTTAACAATGACATCCAACATCTTATCCACTGTTTTTGACATGGTAGATGCGCAATGGTTTTAGAAAAACTTCACTAAAATATTCAATATAGTCCTTCTCTTGTCAGTCCCCGTTAGTCATTATAGTGCAACCTTTTTTTCTTCCCCGTAGTGTTGTGAACTTCCAAAGCATCTTTTGTTGCCTTAACCTCTTCCTTCAAGTAATTTTATTTTGATCTCATGACATGAAGGTGGCTTAATCCTGGGCCTTAATTTGAGATTGAATCAAGCATTCTCCTAAATCCTTTGTTCCTTGACACAATAAATGGTATGACATTTTCATAGAAAACTTTGCAACATCTCTACAAGTACTTTCTCTTTGATCCTTCTTGAATAATTAATGGTGGCATGTGAGCTTACTGTCCTCTTAAAAATATTTTTACACATTTCTATCTCTTTTTCTGTAAATTGAGCTCTTATTTATGCTTATAGTCTTGTGTTTCATTTCCCACTTTTGCAGATGTACAGTAACAGACCCGGTCAACTGATTCTTTTCTTTCAGAGATTCTTAGTAATTGTATATAGTGTAAGTATGGGTGGTGCTTTTTAATCAATATTCTTATTCTTGTTCAAACGGTTGTCATTGTAGATATGACCCAATTGATGTAGCTAGATTGACAAAATAATATAATATCATTCTTTGAAAATATTGGTATTTATGTATACTGCCTTTATTTGTTGTAAATAATGTATCGTGTTTAAAACCCAGCTTTGTCCAATCCTTTAATTATACTGTGGTCCGTACCGGAACTGTTGATATTTCAGTCTCTCAATGTGGCAATTTTATGTTGCCAATGCTTGCTGGCAATGTTTTTCCCACGTAATGCCAGTAGAGAAATACTTATTTGTTGCTAAGTGCTGATTAGTGTAAAATAATTGATTTTTTACCGTGATATTTTATATACTAAGAGTATCAGATTTCTATTATTTCTTGTTGGCTCTATACTAGAAGCCCTAGTTTGATCTTTGGTTTCAAATTCTTTACAACAAACATAATGCTTTACTAGAAAGGTCTGTACTAAAAAGGCGTTTGGCTTGGTGAATTTGTTCTATGTTTGGAAGTGTGATATGCAGGATACTGATTTATGCTATGGTGTGTAGATGAGGATTTGGCTTCTGAAATGTTTTAAAGATGAGGTTTAAAGAAAAATATATATATTTATTGTTTTAATCTCTTGTTTTGTTTTTATAAATATCTTTTCAATTTTAAAAATCTCTTTAAAATTTTATTTTCAATGATACTATTGTAGTATAAAAAGTTTCTGTTACAGCTATAATAATTTTCTTACACATTATTTGCACTGTTGTGCATAGGTTTCTGTTACACCTTTAGCCTGTGATAGCTCTATAGTGAGATTCAGTTAGTGGTTTGTTAGTTAATCATCATGTATATTGAAGGCTCATTGATTTCATCGTTTTTTAATTGAATCAGAAATATCAATTTTTGATTGATGAAGATTTCAATTTAGGTTCGGAAAATCCTGCATATTGAAATTGGGAATTGTACTATGGACTACTTACATGATTTTAGTCTTTCCTTAACGATCTTAACAAGAGTTATTGGATGCACTCATGCGATTTAGTTATGGAACAAAATTTAAAATCCTTCAAACAATCACACGAAAGCCCGTGTTCGACAATTTAGAACTGAACTTTCAAGAAGGGATTGTACAATTTAAGAGTTTTTACTCCACATAAAAGCCATTAAAGATCCTATAACATCAAGAGAAACTTAAAGCTCTCTTTCACAGACTTTTTATTACAATATGAGTTCATTCTTTTAGTCATCAACAATAAATAGAAACTTCTTTCTTTTCTATTTAAGAATCTCACATTGAAAGTTTGAAGCAATCAATCAAATACATTTTACTCAATCTTAAGTTACACGAAAGATTAATAATGATGAATTGGTGTCTACTATAAATTTGACCGGAAAAATACAAGAAAATAGGTTAAATTATATTGTGTCAAATTTTTATTTTATTTTGAAAATGGAGACCAAAATATTTGACATTGCAAAATTTTAAATAAGAGAAATAGATTTAGATAAACTCAAAATTTGTCATCAAAATTTAATAGGTAATTATTTTTATTAATAATTTTCTCAAATAAATTAATCATATTATCTCTAACTTTTTATAACAAATTCAATTTCACTCTAGTATTATTCGTAATTTTTTTTCTATAATACCAATTTTTGACAAATTTTTTCTAATTTTATAACACACAAATATCTTCAAATTTTACAATATAATATTCTTTTATTGGAGTAATCATTCCTAATTTTATACAATACATGATTATTCTTCCAACAATAAGTCATTTCTAACTTACAACAAAGATATAAATAAGTGTTTATAACATTTGGATGTTTAAACTGTGTTTTAACGTCTCTAAAGACAAATATAAAGGTTTGATTCACTAATATCAAATAGTTCTAAAACATATATAATGAAGTGTAGAGTTTGATTCTTTCTCACATGTACAACAACGAACAAATAGAGTTAGAGTGTTTTGATAGAGAATTAGAGTGTTTTGATAATGTGTATTATAACTTTTTTTCTATTCAAAAGTTATTGTTTTGTCTTAATAACAATTCTTTTGAAATTATGTTTTATCGTTTTTTTTTCTTGAGTTTTAAGTCTTTGTTATTTGTTCAAATTTGAGTGTGTTAAAGAAATTTTGAAATTTATATATTAATTATGTTGCTTGTGATAATTGATAAATATTAAATTTTTAATTTTTTTCTTAGATAAAATATTTCTTATTAATCTTCGGTACAGTGTATTTTTTATTTTATTTTTCTCTAGAATTTCATTTCATAACAAAGAATTGATAATCTTTATCTGATACAAGAATACAAAATAAAATGAATAAATATAAATATATAAATAAAGAAATAAAATATCTTATATAAGTATAACAAATAATCCGATGTAATAAATTTTAATTTTTCTTAAAATAATTTTTAAGATTTATTTTTCTTAATAAAATATATCTATAATAAAATGAGGTTATTTGAGATTGAATTTAATAAAGTCACAACCTGAAGTGAATTATAATAATCAAAACAAATGTTCTAACACCAACACTAATTCCTAGGGTTTTGATGGAAATTGAGAAAGCTGTGGAGGGAGAAATAATTGCAGTGTGATATGATGCCATATTTGGTAATGAGAATAAAAATGTTCAATGTTGAGTCTATAACAAATATGGTTACTATTATTCCTTATCATAAGTTTGACTCATTTTATCAACTACCACAATATAATCATGTCTTCCATACACTAGTGCCAACACAAACATCACAAAATTGGTACTAGCTTGCTTCACCAACTGCAATAGCAACAAACAAGGTTTGCCAGAAAAAATAAAAATTAGTTTAGCTAGTTTTTTTCCCTAACTCATTCTAATGTTCAATTTCATCTTATAATATGCTTTTGCTTCGTTAATCCCTACAAATTTGGTTAGTGTTAGCAAATTTATTAAAGATAATAAGATTTATTTTGGAATTCATCCTAATAAATGTTTTATATAATCTCATGTTGATTACAAAGTTCTTCTCCAAGGTTTTTTCACTAAGGATGGTTTTTATTAGTTTATCAACATTCTACCATCATTACAGTCCACCTCAACAATTATAACATCTCATTCATAAAGTTTTCGTAAATAATAGTTCATTTCAATAACAAATCTATATATACTTTAGTTTCTCTTTGGCATAGCAAATTTGAACATCTTCAGGTTGTTTATTATGATGTATTATAATTGAAATATTTTTTCAAATAAAAAAAATTTATTATTTTGTGTTGCTGATTGGATGACTAAATACAAATTTTATAATTTATTAACCTGTGATTTAATTTAAATTTAATAATTTATTAATTAAAGTTTAATATATTAATAAGTAATTTAATTTAAATCTAACAATTTTATTAATTAAATTTAAATATTATATATTTTAAATTTAATTTATTTTTAAAATTAGTTAAAAAAAAGTAAAATTTTTATTCTTCATTTATATAATATAATTAAATCTCATCTTAATCAATATGAAATCTCCTCACTTACATTACATCAAACAAAATCATACTATATTTATTTGATACTTTTATTAAAAAATAGGGTAAATTTTTAGTATTTATTTAAAAAGTATCATTAATAAATTATTTAAAAAACCATGATTTTCTTAAATATAACTTTAAACTCTTATATAAAGGAAGTGTGCAAATTATCTCGTACATTAAACCCTAAACCTGCTACCCACTCGTAACTTTTATTTGAATTTATTTAGAATAAAGTAATAAAAAAAATAAAAATAATAATAATTAGAGAGTTGTTTAGAATTTGATTTTCTAGTTTTTTATTTTTTATTTATATTTATGAAATTAAAATTGTTAAATAGACTTGTTTAATTTAAACCATATACTTTTGCACTATAACTTATTAAAATTTATATTTTAGAAAGACTAATTTTATTTGTATGAATATTTTATTATTTCATTTTAGTTTAATTATATTTTAAGATTAAAAAAATTATGAGTTTATATTTTAAAGGATAATTTTTAAATAATTTTAGTTAAAATGTTTAAAAATTAAAATAAAAAAATATTCATGGGTAGTATTGGGACAAATTATTTTAGACAAGGCATACCTAATACCCATACCCGATTTGTCTCATTCTTATCCATATATCAATCTCATTCACATCAACATTAATAACATAATTTATTCATAAAAACATATACTCTCTCATCAATCATAGAATGCTTGAAAAGTTTTTTAAAAGGCTACCTCTATCATTGGTTCTCAATCACTAAATAAAGATTAAATATTTTTTATAAAATGTTTTAGTCAATTTTCCAGAATCAAATATGATAAAAATTAATCTTAAAACGAATTCTTTGACTTGTTAAAATTATTAAACTTAGGGCTTTTAATTATTTTAATTAATCAATTTATCGTTTTAATTGAATAAATCAACGTGACATTAAATCTGATTATAATTAATTTAATAATTGATTAAAATAATTTCAGAATACTTTCTAACTTTCATTATAATATTTTAATCGATTAAAACTAACTTTTAATCAATTAAACTCTTATAATTTACCACAATTTAAATTTTATATACAATTTAAGATTCATATTTTTCAATTAAAATCTCAAATAATCCAAGTTTGATTCCACATTTTCATCACTTCACTTTATTTAAATTTTTCATCATAAGCAAATCAAAATTCAAATTACCATAAGCACAAGATCATCAAACTCCATCAAACACCAACTTCAAAGGATCATAACATCTTTGTTTCAAAACTTTTTAAGTAATTCAAAATCCTAATGTGAAGGATTTTAAGTTTATTTTTCAAAAAAGAAATTCTCTTATCATTGGAATGAGTAAAAAGTGAAAAATAGGTAAATAATATGAAGTTTTAGTTAATTAGATAACTCATTAATACAATATAATCCAAACAAATTGGATTATATTTTTTTTTATTAAATCAAATTTAACTCAATTTCATTTGATAATTTTTTTATAAATTGAGTGATAAGTTTTATATATTTAATTTCATATTTAATTCAATCTAAATTAAATAATAATAACAATAATAATAGTTTAGATTTTAGATTCACATATGACTAATGTTGAAAAAACTTTATATTTAGATCTAAACATTTTCTCTTCTTTTCAAACATTTATTTTCTTTAGTAAATTAGTGTTGTTCGTCTTCTTTTCATTTAAACATTGTCTCGCTACATTACTTGTCTTCTCTTCATGTTAGTGGGTTGTTGTCAATGATAGTTGCAATCTCTTTTCTTACTTACAACCTCACTATTATCTTTCATGACTTTATTGTTCTCTTGTATGGTAAACATGTAAACCTCTTTCAATATTGAAATATTGAAATATTGAAATGACTACTTTATAAATATGGCACAGATAGAGGGAAAAACAAAAAAAATTTACTTTAAGTCAATTTCGAATTCGACACTGATAATACAAAGATATTAAAACTTTATCATTTGGAACGACGAAAAAATTATGATATTAGTGATGGTCAACATATTCATGATAATAGTGTTTTTGTCAACCCATCTTAAAAACTAATATATATATATATATATATATATATATATATATAATTATTGGCTCATCTCTTAATTTTCAACAACTATTGTAAATTTCTAAAAAATCGTTATTAAATAGGATTACAGAATAATTTCTATTACAATTCTAATTAGTTTTATTGTTAATAAAAATTCACGAATTGGATATAATAAATTTACAGTTTTGGTACGACTATATGATAATGATTGGTAATTTTTTATTTTTATTTTTATCAATGATTGAGATTTGTTATATTTCTAAAAAAAATAACATTTTAGTAAGCGAAATCAGGGCTACAAGGCATTTGCATTCCAAGCTATTTAACAAATAAGGTTATTTTATATCGTGCATTAAAATTTTATGCAAAAAAATAAGTTTTGTAAAAGTAAGAATTGAGTTATTTTAGTAAATTCAGTTTTCAAATTTAAGTTTAATGCAAACTAAAGTTTTTAAACTTAAATCTAGAACATGCAGTAAGTTGTAGTAGCTTATTGGTTATTCTGCCACTGATGTTGGAGCGTGAGAATATAATATGTACACCATCTCATTACCAATTATTGTCTTTTATGATTCAACAAAGTTTTATCACCTTCAACCTCTGGATATCTCTCGGTTCCTTGTTTCACCATATATTAAAAGCTTTACCAGTTTATAAATCAAGAAAAATTACATTTTTACCCAAAACCAAATCACGTTCGAAGCGATTATGTTATGTGCTTGAGAAGCTTAAGAGAAGTACATAAATTATTTGAAGTCTGATGTATTTTTTTATTTCTCACGAGTCTTTTAGGCTTGAAGTTCCCTCTAAAACTTGTATTACTTTCTGAAGTTTAACATTTTTACATTCTTTGGTGTAAGTTTAATATATTCAAACAAAAGAAAATTACACTTTATATTCGTTTTTCTATGCATAATATGTTTGTATTTCTCATACTAGAACCCTATAGTTGTGTTCAAAGTGCTGTAATCTAATTTCTTATCTTGGAATGAATGGAGAAATGGGACGTTAAAAGTTTATGGGGAATCCTTTAGTTTCTGGTTTCCCATCCGCAGCAAATATTTGTACAAAGCACTTTATAGTTTTAAGTATCACAAGCTTTTCAACTATTGCTCTTCTAGGCGCATTATACAGATTTATTCTTGATGTTACTTTTTCTCTTAAGTGCGTCATTTTATCTTTATCCCTCTCCCCATCCAAAACCCCACAGAGAAAATTTAACACTGGAAGAAACTCTTTCAGATAAGAATATATTGGAGAACTTGCTTAAAAGTGGTAGAAGGGGAAGATGCTTGATTACATACTGGAACTAATGACAACTAAGTCACTATCTATCAAATAAAAATAACTTCTACTGGATATATACTACACAGAAAAATACTGATTGACACATGGAAGTTCTTCAACTGCAAATTTTTGTACAAAGATCAAAATGCTGGAGGTACTACTGTCTTTCTACTACATAGCTGGGGAACATAGCTTAGGTTAAATTTAACTTAACTGTTGAGAAGGAACTCAGACCAAAATTCTAACAATTCATGTCTTTAGATATTAGTAGAATACCATCCCCTCCTTGAGAAATGAATGCTGCTCCTACAACTTACACCACCTTCATAAAGCATTTCCTGTGGTGGGATTTTAGTCATTAAAATTGAAAGTATAAATGCAAACAAGGATATTGCTATTAAGTAGCAAATGATTAAGTGCTAAAAAATGAACATGAAAAATTAGAAGAGATGGATGGTTGACATCTTACCATTTTGTCTTAGTTAACAGTCTTGTCTCCTTTTCCAGAAGTAAACCCTTTTTCATTAGCAACTCTCTGCTGAAACCCATCATTCTTGCTCTTATCTTTCTTAGATGAAACCCTCGTGAGGCCTAATCGCTCCTTCCACCTGCTTGAACTCTTTGGTAATCTTGGTAACTCCTCTTCGTAGTCTTCATTAGCCAGCAACTCATCCCTCAAAGTCACCTTCTTGGAGCAGTCACTCTTCAGAGGCAACAGCATGCCCTGGAAAAAAACTTCATCCGCTGATATCATAGAATTGTTCTTGACAGAGAATTCAAAATCCGAAGAGACAGGATCTTCTCTGTATATATTTTCATGCTTGATTGCCTGTTGGGAAACCACAAAATCATAGGAGAAGGAGATTCTGGGGTCCATGGTTGAAGCTCATGCACTACAGAACTTGGAGATTATAGAGCATGGACGAGAATATTCATGTGGGAAAACTTATATTATGTATTCTGTGCTAGTTCAGTCTGAAGGGTTAGTTTCCACATGCAGATGTTTGCCCTTTTATAATGATGGGGATTCTACTATGTGTGTGTGTTTAGTGGACATAACATGTTATTTAGATTTGTCTTTTTTGCTAGGAATGCGGGTCTTCACCTTTAAGTGTTTAACTGTTGCCTGAGCAATTCGGCACCGTGAATATGAGTGTACTCTTTCACCAAATGATATATACTATTGACCAATTGCAGCAAAATCTTTAAAAAATGTGTGCCTTTAGCTATATTATATATAGAAGCAATTGTTTAACATTTTCATCATATGATAATTCTCATGATCATGTGAGTTAAGTCAGATTGTTTAGCATAAGTAGCATGTCTTTATTATATTCTTCTCTTCTTTTGTCAAATATTGGAAAAGCTAGTTGTAAGCACAAGAAGGAAACAAAGAATACATGCAAGACTAATAATTCATGCGGCAAAGAATCTTTCAGTTGAACTATTGACCTTCACGTGTTTCTTTCCAAGTGTTCTTCACATGAAATCCACATCCTCAGTGTGGACTAGTTTTATATATTGCTTGGCAATTGAGCTTAGGACAAATGGTCGCATCCTACATCGTAGATTGATGTTTGTACTTAGCAGAAGATTAATGAAAATCACCACATAGCTATGTTACTGGGAGAAAAGTTAGGCCTGAGAGCCTGTCCCCCTTTTTGTCTCCTATCCTGTTAGCAAAATTTGTCTCTTGTAATCCGATAAATGATGCTTTTAGTCCTCATTATTCTATTCTAATATCATCCAATCAACGAAGCTTTAGTCCTTATTATTCTAATCCAATCCAATATCATATATACACACACTCAATGCTCGAGGCTCATTTTACTATGTCAGATCCAGAAACCCTCTAGTTTATTTTTTTCTGTGGCATGGCATGCATGAATCTTGCTCAAAACGTAACACAGTAATCTCTTTGGATTATCCTGTTAAAGGGACTCGTAAACTTTTAATTATTTTATTTAGTTCGGCTAAATATGGCTGTTTTTCATTGCTTTATTGATGAGTTTAGTCTATAAAAACGACTACAGAACATATCCAACTCAGATCATGTTTGATAAAAGATAAAAGAAAGAATTATACCCATATCATAGCACGACATACTGTTTTTATTAACACAAGTCATGTTTTCATGTGAACACCTAACACGCCTTACTAGTATAGGTTGAATTGAATCTGACATAAAAAATTACAGGACAAAAACTGTAACCAATGATATACAGTGCAGTTAGAACTTTATATAACAAAGTTCAGACAGAAAATTGAGAAAAACTGGTACTTTACCTTCAAACGGACTCATCAATCTTCCTTTATCTTGTTTATGCACCTCATTTTGTTGATCTCTAAGAGGGATTAATTTTTCTTTTCTTTGGGTTAAGATTATTATCGTGTGAACGGATGTTTGCAGTTGTTGAAACCCTAGTAGTGCAAGTGATCATGGCTTCGTAATTAAGGTCACTCTTAGAAGAGAATCTACTCCAGTTTTCTCGAGACATTCGAATCTCAACATTTTAAAAGAGAATGAATACTTTATAGCCTTCAGTAGGTCGGCGAGAAAATGTTGAACCCTAGTTAACTCATCTTTATGACTTCTTTTGCCAACTTAATTATCAATGAATTGGTTAGGTCTTGCAGAAGAGGCCAATATATTACAGCACTGACAAATCAAGATTCAAATCTCCCCAGAAAACTTAGGTACATAGTACGACTGAAAATTTTCATACCCGAAACATAATAGAATTATGAATCTTCAAAATTATAATTATTAAAAACAATTAAATTCTGTTTTTTGGTTGGTTAATTCAAGATTTTTTAAATTCAAGAACTAACGTTTTCTAAGTAACCAATATGGTGTAGTGATTACAATTTAGGTCCCCAACGTCTTGGATTCTATTATTTCCAACACAATTTTATCCTAAAAATGAATTCATCAATTTCGCCCCAAAAGTATGAGAAATAAATAACAATAAAAATTGAACCATAACATTGCCCCATTTTTTTTATATATTTCATAATCGAAAATACCCTTTTTATTTAAAAATCCAATAACCCTAATCTCAACATCCTATCCTTATTGGTCTCCAAAAACTCGTTTCTAATAAGTTAATGCCCATATCCAATAACCCTAATCTCCATATCGTTCTCTAAAAACTGTTTCTCAATAAGATCCACAGCTACAGTAATTATTTTGAGAAGGTTCCTATTAACATGGACACCAATATATGAGTTGTGCTTTCAATGTTAAGATGATTCTACGAACGACTTATAGCTTTCAATGTTAAGATGATTCTAAGAGAGAAAAATAAAATAAAATAAAAAATGAAAATTAATTTCTCTATAAACTAAAATAAATTAATGCATAAGTTAATTTATAAAATTTCTCTAATATAATTTTTCTAAATTTTTATTTTGAACTTATACATAATTCAAATTTTAACTTATAAAGGATTAATTTTAATTTTTTATTTTTCTCATTTAAAAAACTTATAAAAAACTGTCAAAACATACTGTTAAGTAAAACTATAGTGAATTAGATAGTATAGCCAGAAAGGGGAGAATAGTAAATATATTTGGCAAGATTTATGAAAAATGAAAAGTTAAGTGTAGCTATAATATGATTTAAAAAAAATGCTATTAAAAAAATAGTGTTAGAGATTTTATATTATTTAATAATATAATTAAATTAGTATATATTAAATAGAAAAAAAAATTATATATAAAGTTAAATTAAATTTAAAGATGATGAAATCTATAAATAATAAATACGAAAATTTCCATACCAAAACTTTTTTCTAGAATTTCATCAGAGAGAACTCATGACTTAATTTCTTAAAAAATAAATAAAATTTCTTATCCAATTTTTGTACCTTCATATTAGAAAGATTTAGAGGAGCAAGAAAGCAATTAAAAAGAAATTCAAGTGTATGATAAAAAAATAACCTTATTTATATTTTGAAAAAAAAATTATAAAAATATGAAAGTAAATTAATGTTTAAAGTTTCTCCCATCTCCTTGTAAACCAGCTAAGAAAAAAAAAAATCTCCAATCTTCTCCATTAATATTCTTCTCCCATCCTTTCAACCAGTTATAATATCTAATTAAAATAATTTTCCTTTATTTTTTTTTACTCTTTTACCCCTCTATTAAAATCACCCATATCCCAGAACCAAAGAGACCCTAATGCAAAGATTAAAGACTCTATTGGATTTGGTTAGGAGGAAATTATTAGTCATATTTGGTGACTTCTACATATTTTATTCTAATCAAACAAATATACCATAAGAATTTTTTCTTCACAATGTTCAGAAACATTTGGAAATGTTTTCTTTCACTTAAAATGAGAACTTTTTCATGGAAAATGTTGGTGGACAAATTGTCTGCTAAATGTTTCATCATTGTCTAATTTCTTTTGGAGTTACTCGTTTTCATTAACTTAGAGCTTGATTAAGAAAAAAAAAAAAGGTTATAATATTATTGGGCATATGGTATATGGTCTTTATGATTACTGAGGAATTCTTATATGTTTTGTTAAGAAGCTTTTGATTGATATGTAGGATTTTATTATGGTTCACTTTGTAAAATGTAATAATTTTTTATTTTTTTTTAAGAAAAATGTAATTCGGAATTTGTAATTTGAATTTTAAAAGTTTTTAAAATATCAATCATAATTGTAATGTATTTAAAATTGGGCTTAGATGGGCCTTAATCTAATTAAGTTTAGGAGAGAATGGTATTTAAAGTTTAAATTTTCTAAACTTTTTTATTTTACACTAATTTCATAAATCAATTTTTCCTCACTCTCTTTTACTCTCAAATTCTCCCAAATTCTCCTTAAAGAATTCTTTCTAAATCTCACCTAATTTCTGAGCACAAATTGGAGTTAAAAGTGGTGGAAAGGAGAATTTCAGCTCCTGCATTGGTTGAATTACTTCAATAAGTACTCTTAACTTTAATTTAGGGATTTGATTTAGAAATTTAATTAAGGGAAACTTAAGAATCTTGAAAGATTTTAGTTAGGTTCTTGGTGATTTAGATTAATTTAGATGTTTTAAGGTTAGGTCATAAATCTAGTTCACAAGCTTTGGATAAATCTTGTGGATTATCAAGAAGCTTGCTGGAAATCCAGGTAAGGGTAGTTAATTGAGTTTTGTGTATTTTCTAAATTTGGGGAAAATTGAATTGTGAGTGGATTTGGTATGAATTAATGGTGTGCTTGTCTTGTTGTTGATTAAACTATTGGAATATTATGTAGTATTGTTTGATTGAATTGAATGATGCGTAATTAGATTGAATGTGATTAGTTTAAAGTCGTGGAATTAAGCTTATAGTTGATGTTATTGTTCTGGACGTCGAGTTTTGTCGCTTGAGCGAAAGATTTTTCGCTCAAGCGAGTGACCTTGGGACTATTCTCGAGTTCATTTTTGCTTGAGCGAGGATAGTCTCGCTTGAACGAGAATTTTGGTATATTTTTATTTAGAATTTCAGAAAATTATCTTCATGAAAGTTGTAGATATAAATATTATCTAACTAATGGCTTTTTTTTCATATAAAATGGACATGTATAACTCTAGATATAATTTTTTTGGTAATTAAAGGTCAAGTTGTCTGGAAATATATTTGTTTTTAACTTATGAACCCATTTTGATATATTTGTATTTTGAATTTGGAAAAGTGTCATTCATGAAAGTTTTAGCCCTAGATGTTATCTAACTAATGAATTTTATTTTGCGTAAAAATAATGAGTAGAACTTAAGTTATGAATTTTTGAGTGAATAAAGTTCATGCTATGAAAATTTGAAGTTGCTCGCTGTAACATTTTCGCTTGAGCAAAAATGCTCCAGTTTTCAGGATGCTCTCAGGAACGTTTTCGCTTAAGCGAGACTTGTTCCGCTTGAGCGAGAATACCCTGACTTCAAATAATTTTCTAGATATACAATTTGTAATTTATGATGTTATGGGATGAACTAAGAGTATGTAATGATTTTTAGAATGATTTTTAGAATGATTTTGTTATATTCCCAGATTTTAGAATTTGCATGGTGTTATATTATCAATACCAAAGACTTGTTTTTATGATTGAATGTGAAGTTGTGAATTGAGTTGGATAGAATTGATTAAGAAGATAAATATAATGTTTGTGTAAATAAAGTAAATATGATTGTGGATTGTTGATTGTTGAATGGCTTACTGGATTGTGAATACATTGAAAGTTATGTGGAATTTGAGGATATGGTATATTGTTGCAATGGTAGATTAAAAAGAGAGTTATAGAGTGAATTGATGGAATATGATGAAATTGGTAGAATGATGATAATTTTGATAATGCTTGATTGGTTTATGAAATGAGTTGATATTGAATTTTTGTGAGTTTTGTGTTTAAATGGGTCAAGTCAAATAGTCATCACAAGATGTTATTTGGCATAGTTTAATGTATATGGAATTACCGTTGTAAGGAAGTATCTAGACTTCTAATGACCTTCCTAGTCATATAGACCGGGTTGTCATGTGGTGTGAGGTCGATGGAGGTTTTACTTACACTATTTTGTGGTGGTGTGACTACTAGATATGTGTTTGAGAACTACCCTGTATATGGTGTCATTTAAAGGGATAAACGGGTGTACTGAGTTGAAAGACTTTGATAGGACAACGCTTATTGCTCGGCTACCGTTAAACATGACAGGTGTTAGCCTCTGAGGTCAAAGATTCCATATATCTTATCCGGATGAGTCTGTCTAGTTTTAAGTGTTTAAGGTTATGAAATTGTATGCAATGTATGTGAATGAAATAGATGATGTGAAATATAAAGATTGAATTTGAACTGAATATCTAAGTACTATTAATTGCGATATTATAGATATTGTGGAAATAAGTTTTGTCTATATTAGTTCACCCTTACTTTTTCTCTGTCTTGTGATTTTGTTGGACTGCGATGATCATATTTCGACATGTGAATAGATATTTTACATATAACTCTCCAAGAGAATGTGATTCTGATGATTTTGGATAACTGTTTTTAATGTAGACTTTATATTGAAATGTAAATAGTTTGACTTTATATTGAAAGCGTTTAATTAATTGTTGTGTATACGAATTTTGTGGTGTGCAAAGTAATTATATACTTTGTAAATCATGTGTTGATAAATTCATTGTATTTTAGAAACGTAATATTATTGATTTTTAGGTTTGTTATAATAATATTCAAAAGAATTTTATAGATTTATAAGAATAAAAAGGATTTCATTTATTTTAAAAAAAACCATAAAAATTTGTATCTTTATAAGATGAAATGCATATTTTATTATTATCCTATTCTACAAAAGTACTTAAATAAAATAAAAAATTATTGATGATATTTAATTATTCAAGATGCAATCAATATTTAATTTTAGACTACTAGGTCATTATTAAATATAATAAATAATTTTACTATTTGTCATGGTAAACTGAAGTTGTGAACAAAAATTTCAAAATATAATGAGAAATATAACAAATAAATAATAAAGTTTAAATTAAAAAAATTAAAACTAATACAAACTATAATAACTAATAAATTCTATCTTATTATCTGTTCCATAGCATATTTTATCATATTTAAAATTATAGTACTCATTCATGTGTTAGTATTTTTTTTAATGTTCTTATGCCTGAACAATATATTTAAAATTATGGTTTTCATAAACTAGTAATTCTAAACATAAAGATTCTTTTGTTGATTTAATAGGAAACTCATAATAAAAAATAATAAAAATAATTAAAGCTCTATTTTTTTTAATCTACAAATGCCATAATGGTATTTATTATATTTATTTGTTCAAAAACTACAAAATAATATTGTTAATTTCTTATTTTATAATATTTTTTAAAACATATGGATGTGCGTCATATGGATGATTAACTTTTTGAATTTTTAACGCATATTTAAAAAAAAAATAAAAAAATCCCAATTCTTTATAGTTAACATGACCTTTTAAAAATTCGAAGTTTAGGTTTTTAATGTTAAGGTTTGTGTTTTTAAAATAATATATATATATTTGAAATTAGAAGGAAGAACACTATTGTTTTAAAAGTTTAAATGGATGTAAAAAATTGTGTAACATTTATGAGCATTTGAAGCTATATATTCAAATTTTGTTACAAATTTGTCAAGTTTATTTTGAACTGTGGTACACATCTCATCATGTTGTTGAGATGGCCGAGTTGGTCTAAGGCGCCAGATTAAGGTTCTGGTCCGAAAGGGCGTGGGTTCAAATCCCACTCTCAACAAAATTATGATTTTTAATTTACAATTTTCTACTGAAGCTTCTTCTACAAGTTGCAGATATTATAATTTTTATTTGGTTGAACAAAAAACATTATAAATTACAACCATGTGTTAGTTAATTTATTTGTATTCATACATAATAGCTAATTTACATTGACTTGTTATTTATTTAACACCACTATCCTTGTCTTGCAACCCGTTTTGGTCTGCATATTACCGGTGCCAGGTAATGATTGGTGCCTGATTTGTCAGCTTGCATCATTGCAAATACTAAATTATTCTGGATTCACACTTGTATCAAAATGAATGTATTGCTCCTGACCATGTGCAAGTCAAGTTGTATCATGTTATCATAAATTTTCTTCTCTTTCTATCCTTTTAAAGTAAGTTTTTCGAGGAAACACCAACCTTCCTAAATCCAAAATAAGGTCCATGGCAATGTGATGATCTTATCTTAATCTACAATTTCCTTGTCTCTCCTAAATCAATGGTCGTTGAACATATTCCAATTATTTATGCTAATATTTGAATACTCATTACTAGTTGGTAATCTACAATTTCTTTGCAACTTCTGATTATTAAAATAATCACACTGAAAACTATTCCCTAACTAGCTAATTAGAATGTGGAGTGCCCTCTTTGTGTTAAGTTCCTAGCATTTATATATACTAGATAAACCAGAAAAGTTTGTCTTGCTTAGAGGGCCATTAGAGGAAAAGTAATTCTAGCTAATTTGCTAACGTGTGAGAAAAATGTATCCTGCAGTAGATGATCATGATGAGGCATATGCAGCTCATCATAACCATCCAGGCTATATTGTACCAGTGGCGGTGCCTCCAGCTTATGGCCCTCCACAAATACCATCGTATGCTCCTCCATACATTAGCACCAGTGTGAGGGGTACGGTGATCAGGACACAGCGATGGTCAACTGGTCTTTGCCGTTGTCTTGATGATCCTGGAAACTGTAAGAATAAGAACTCATGAATCAATCATGTGGATTCATTATTTTTTTCTATATTATAAGCATCAAGCAATTGACATAGTATGGTTGTTTATTGTCTAAGGTTTGGTCACTTGCTTCTGCCCTTGTGTTACATTTGGATTGATAGCAGAAATAGTAGATAAAGGCAATACAAGTAAGTTTTTATCAAACACTGCCAGCATTAGTACACAATATATTAGAGGTGATGACTCTTAATGGTTATATCTTCTGATATTTTTCTTTTCTTTTTCTTTCATATATGCAGCTTGCACTTGTAATGGGGCTATTTATGGGACTTTACTAGCTCTGAGCGGACTTGCATGCATGTACTCGTGCTATTATAGGTCCAAAATGAGGGCACAATATGACTTGCCAGAGGCTCCATGTATGGATTGCTTAGTTCACTTCTGTTGTGAAACCTGTGCTCTATGTCAGGAGTATAGAGAACTTAAAAACCGTGGATTTGACTTGAGCATAGGTAAAACCATCTTTAACTTGTGGCTAACAAATATATTGTACATCTCATCAATTTTAGGATCTCTCCTATCTTATTTGTTTTTCTTATGCCCATACTTCGTTTCAAAATTTGCTTTTGATGCATTATATGGGTTTGCTGGCTAAATAATGGCTTTGAATATTTGTCCTATACCTTAGAAAAATTACTATTATAATGAGCTTGATCTATTATAGGAATTTTCTTAGGAGAAACTGCATCCCCAACTTTCATTGAATCTGATTGGAGGGATGCAACATTACATGTTTCTTTCCTGACAGATTGACTTTTTTCCCTGATTAGAACTAATCTATTGATCAAACTGTCTTGATATTATTAATCGTTTGTCATCTTTCACAGTCTAGATCTTACTTTCTAAGCTAGAGTAATTTATTGCTATTTTTCAGCATCTTGTAACTGGAATATATTCAGAACTATCAATATTTTAACAAAAAAGGGACTCAGTAGCCTGGCAATTTTGGGGTACACGTATAAGAGATGATAACTTTAAAAATAAGCACTTGCTGCACCCAATTCTATCGATATTTATGTTTACAATTTAAGCATAAAACTTCACCTTTGTGGTCTTACCAGATGAAACTAACTTGTTGTGGGGCAATGAATTGAAATGTAGGTTGGGAAGCCAACAGGGAAAGACAAGAGCAAGGAGCATTATCACCGGTAATGTCACAGACTATGACAAGATGAAAAGTGAGACCCCTTTAGGAGCTTTCTGTGGCAACCATCAGAACTGTTGATGCAGATAATTTCAATTACTTGTGTATATATTCTGTTTGCTGGTTGGTTTGAGTGTTTTTGTGTCTTTCAGGAGTTGGTTTGAATGCTTTTATTATCTAAAGAAATGGAAAGTTGTGCCAAATCTAATCTGCAGTTATCAGGCTTTATCTGTTACTTAGACATCCATTCAAGTTCCTGTCTCAAATTTAGTCTTATCAGTCAATCCAAAATTGTTTTACCATCAAAGTTTAAAAGCCTATGAAAAAATTATAAGTAGATAAAAGTTAAAATTAAAAATATACTGAATTTTTTTATGGTAGCTAGCAATCAATATTATTAACACTTGCTAATCATAGACACAGAATGAATGATTAGAGTTGAGGACTTGAGGAAGCAATCTAATTCAGTAAGTTCAATAATGTAGATAGACTCAGCAGGGCTTTTAAAGGGACTATTATTATTATTTTTCTAACAGGTTTTGATACTCTGTATAATTCAAGTTGACTAGACTCATTTAAGAAAATAAATTTCTCTTAGTGTCTCTTTCCTTTTTCTACAAAGTTTGCACTATATCATTTTCTTAAGAGAAATTCAACTTTTTATCATTTGGACTAACCAGCTTTGGTCTACTCGATAAGATTTGATAGTGTGATGCTCAAAATATTGGATCTGTTTGTTTAACTTTATTTTTAAAATAACTAATTTTTAATAAAAAATAATCATTTAATATTAATATATTTGAATAAATTTATTTAAAAAATATAAAAGAAAAATATTCTGCTATTTTTTTAAAAATAACTTAAAATTACTTTTCATATAAAGGAAATGAAGTAAAAAAAGAAAATTTTATTTAATAATGAATTTATGAAAATAAATTTTATAGTATTCTTTTTAAAAGGGAAGTTGAAAAAGATGTTATTATAATACAAAATTATGTTAATAGTATTACGTTTGGTGTTACTAAATTTTTATGTAAAGTTATTTCTAAGTTGACATAAAGTTCGAGAGGAGGATAATGAAAAAATTAAAATTCTTTTTAAAACTTCATATCAAATAAAAGATAAAAATGTTAAGGAATTAAAGCCCATGAAAAGTCTCATACATACATCAAGTCTTTTCCGAAAAGATGAATCGAGTAACAAAATAGATTAAATAATAGATAGAGGTATGATAAGATATCATCTATAACTTACCAGACTTAATACTTTTGTAACTTTTATCTATATATTATATCAGTCAAATCCTCGTATCTCAAATTTATTGAAAATAATATTTTATTATCTAGGAGGTACCATTTCTTAATTTGTCTTACCTTGTCGTCAAGTAAGAAATAGAATTTCATAATTCTATATTCAATACATGTTTACTACAAATTGTAACTCTCAATTTTATAGGTAAAATATGATATGGAAGATTACTCTAATATTAAAAATAATATACTAATATATTATAATAATACAAAATAAATCAATTTATGTAAGAACCTATAAAACATATTCAAAACAAAACATAGATAAAATATCATTTCATACATTATTTTGTACATAATATTTTTAAAATATTATCATTATTTATCTTCCATCAAATTGAATAAATTTATATCCTTCCATAGATATTATTAAAAATAATGGATTTAAAAAATATAAAAAATTAAATATATTTTTTTCTTTGAAAAATCATAGAATTTTATTTTTAATATCTAATAATTATTTTTCAAAAATTCTTTGATATTTAATAAATTTTTATTGCATTTTTTCATTAAAACAATATTTAAAAGGGCTTTATTTCACTTTTCAAAATAGTATCTAAATTATTTATGAAAAAATAATAATAAAATTATCAGGAAAGGAAATATTACATAAAATTTATTAAGAACAAAAATAAAATTAAATAATTTATAAAAGACAAAAAAAAATATTTAAGTCAAATAAAAAAATATATTTTCCTCACTGCTAGGCATTAAATTCGTTAAATTATCAATGATCTTGACCCAGATTGGGAAGAAAAGGCCCAAGGCCCAAAAGCAAAAAGAGGAGCAAAAGAACATTTTATACGATGAACAAAACAACGCACAAGTCCTCCTAGACCCTAGCTGCTTCTGCAACTCTTTCGTTCAGGAATGGCGACGTTCCCATTGATTCAGCGTGCGCGTGGCACAATGCTTTCTTCCTCTTTCAAGCTTCGGACACACCTTCTCCATGGCAACCACTACACCCAAACCCTAACTACAAAATCTCTAAGCACCTCTGCACTTCCACACGACTATCAAAGATTCCCTTCCCCCCAACACCAACCACAACAACCTTCTGATCCTACACACTTTCAGGGTCAACAATGGCAGCAACACCAGCCTCAACATTTCAACCCACAGACCAATCAATTTCCTCACCAAAACCATCAACATCGTCAACACAATGTTCCTCCTCCATTTCCAGAACATGGCCGAAACCATAATCAGTGGAATCCTCAATTCCCAACCCCTCAGAATCCCAATTTTCAAACACCCACTTCTCAAAATCCCAACTTCCGCCCACCCACTTCCCCCAATCGATGGAACAATCAAAACCCTGCTACCCCCAACCAGTGGAACCCTAGGACTCAGGGGTTCCCAAACCCTAACCAATTCCAAAACCCTAATAACCAGCTGAACAACAATCAAGCTTCTATTCAGGAACAAGCCTCCCCTGCTCCTCCACCACCCCCTCCTTCAATCGCTGATTTGATATGTTTGTGCAAAGAGGGGAAAGTTAAAGAAGCAATAGAGTTGATGGACAAAGGGGTCAAAGCTGATGCTGGTTGCTTTGACCTTCTGTTTGACTTGTGTGGCCAATCCAAGTCCCTTGAGGATGCAAAGAAGGCCCATGACCACTTCCTACAATCCTCTTTTAGGAGTGATCTCAAGCTGAACAACAAGGTCATTGAAATGTATGGGAATTGTAAAAGCATGACTGATGCACGTAGGGTGTTCGATCATATGCCCAACAGGAATATGGATTCTTGGCTCTTGATGATGCGGGGCTACGCGAATAACACCAATGGAGATGATGCCTTGCAGTTGTTTGAGCAGATGAATGAGCTGGGTTTGGAGATCACTTCAGAGACTTTGCTTACAGTGTTGTCAGCTTGTGCCAGTGCAGAGGCTGTGGAGGATGCTTACCTACATTTTGAGTCTATGAAAAGCAAGTATGGAATAGAACCTGGCGTGGAGCACTACATGGGGCTTTTGGATGTTCTTGGACAATCTGCATATCTCAAGGAAGCTGAGGAGTTTATTGACCAGTTGCCATTTGAGCCCACCGTAACCGTATGGGAGAAACTGAAGCATTATGCTCGTGTTCATGGAGACGTTGATCTTGAAGACTATGCTGAAGAGTTGATTGTTAATCTTGACCCATCAAAGGCTGTTGCGAATAAGATCCCCACGCCACCTCCGAAGAAGTATACTGCAATTAGCATGCTTGATGGCAGGAACAGAATTATTGAGTATAAGAATCCTACTCTTTACAAGGATGATGAAAAGTTGAAGGCCTTGAGTGGGATGAAAGATGCGGGGTATGTTCCTGATACAAGATATGTTCTTCATGACATTGATCAGGAAGCAAAGGAGCAAGCCTTGCTCTACCACAGTGAACGTCTAGCAATTGCCTATGGTCTTATTAGTACTCCACCAAGAACACCTCTTAGAATCATCAAGAACCTTCGTGTCTGTGGTGACTGTCACAATGCCATCAAGATCATGTCCAGGATTGTTGGGAGGGAATTAATTGTCAGAGATAACAAGAGGTTTCATCATTTCAAGGATGGAAAATGCTCTTGTGGTGATTACTGGTGAAAGAACCTTTACTTGAAATCCTACAGTAGCATGAACATATCATTTTCTACCCAGCATCCCCTTATACTGGGAAAACGGATGTGCGTCCAATCTTTAATACTACTAGGATAGGACATGAAATATGTAATATGCATTGATTTAGAATGTATTTGCTTCTTGTTCAGATATTCACTTAATTATTCTCTCTACTTCTACTCAGGGCTATTATTTGTGAGTACTACCAAATTCGCCCTTACATGGTTTTAGAGTATTTGTAATGGAAACATCTTTAATATTTTTTAAATTGAAGAAAGTATTTTTTTTATAGAAAAAAGAAGAAGAAGAAAAATCTATTAGAATAGATTTATGAGATAGACTTCATTCCTTCCAATTAATATTTTTTTTTATATAAGAAACAGTTTCTTAAAAATAAAATTATTTTTTTAGAATAATAATAATAATAAATATTATAAAATACATTACAGTGAGGTTAAACAACGGATTTTCTTAAACCTTTTCCTATTAAAACATTTCTCTTCAATGAAATCGTCACTATAAAACTATGTTTTTCCCAGTTTCCATACTGTTTATCACTTACATGCTGAAATTTGGATTAATCTATTGAAAGATTCTGGCAAACCATCCACTCCTACCCAATTATTATGCAGAAAGTTGTACTACTCTCTTTTTCTAGTTTTATACCAACTCTCTTTTGTAACCACTTTTCCAGTCTTGTATCAGTTTTTTCTAGCTTCCTTAAACGTAGACCCTTGTTGCTGAAAATATCATCTTTTTTCCTAGATTCCATTTCTCATATTTTGCAGCCAAGATCTTATCTAATTTTGATTTTCTCCAACGTTGTTGTTTGGAAGGGAAAAAAGAAATAGAGGAGAACCAAGTAGGTAGGTGATGAAAGAAAATAGGTGAGAAATATAATTAAAATGAAAATTGTTTGATTGAAAGGAAATAGAAAAAAAAAATAGAATAAAAATTTGTTTGAAAAGAATGGAAGGCAAAAGAAATAAACTTGAAGAAAATCAAATTAACCTTCAATTGTTTTATAAAATAATTTTAAATTATTAATAGTTCTAATCAATTACGGATTTAGGATAATTATAATAAATTAATTTTTAAAATAATTTATTAGGACTGTATTATGATAGTTTAAAATAATTAATTATGGTTTAAGTTGCACGACTTTCAAACTTATAATTTATATAGATTAATTAATTAATTAAGACATTTTTTTTAACATAATTGATTATGTTTTAATTTCCAGGACAGCCATAGATAAGCAATATAACTTATTCCATTACGTTTCTAACATAATCGAGAACATAATATTGTAGACATAGGTTTAAAAAAATTACTTGTAAGAATGCTTATTTTAACAATGTATTAATATTGATTTTTTTTTTTCTTGTCATTTTAGTGTATGAAGAGATAAAATAAAATTATGTGAGTCCCACATTATATTCATACAAAATTCCATTCCTTTCTGTCCTTTCGAAAATCTTAAAATCTCTTCACTCAATATATTTCAACTTTCTTCATCTATTACATTTCAACTCTCTTCCCCTCTATTCTCATTTATTTCATCTACATCAAAAACACTATAAACTAACACAATTCTGATTACTTCAGTTTTGAAATGTCATTAATTAATGATAAAATCAATTCATCAATGTTCCATTTGATTCACTTGAAACAGCGAAGTAGAAAAAGTACAGGTTACACAAAATACATTTCCACTTTTAGATGCAAAGGAAAACATGCAAATGTTATTGCTCTCCCTTGTTAATTGAGTATATCTAAAATTATAATTTAATATATTTCATTTAGTATCAAAATATATATATAATCAAAATTTGAATATTTGAATTTTTTTTTTTTAAATTTGATCCTAACCAAGGTCAAGCTTGATCATGGACGTGAATATTCTCCACAAATTTTGAAGAAGAAATAAAACAAGGTAGAAATTAAAGCACTAGAAAGTTTTTACAATATTAGACATATGGTTTATACATTACAAGCAATATAGTTGTCGATTTTAAGAGTACAGTTTTTTAGTTCCACTGATTATACAATAGAGCACATGAGTTTCATTGAGGTGCCCCTAGATAGACATAAAGATTCAAACATGTCTCAGGGAATGCGTCATCATGGTAGTGAACTCGTCCATGTCAACCATGCCATCTCCATCAGTGTCCACAGCTCTCACCATTCTTCGGCAGTCCTCGATGCTGCACCTTTCTCCCAGCCTTCCTAGCATTTCTTTGATTTCTTCTGCACTTATTTTCCCATCACCATTCCTATCAAACGTCCGAAAGGCACTCTGTATATCCATCGCCCTAACCCCACCACCCTTGTTCTGAGCCTCCATAAATTCTTTGAAGTTGATGAATCCATCTCCATCCAAATCAACCACCTTGAAAATATTTGGCACTTCATGAACCGAGTCCCCCATGCCTAGAGCCTTCATGGTGACTTTGTACTCCTGTTGAGAAATTTTCCCATCTTTATTGGAATCAAATTTGTCAAAAACTTGCTTCATCTCATCAGAATTAGGCTGAAGAAATACACTCTTCAGCCCAGAGTTCTGCCTGTCTCGGGAGAACAGACGTGATGGCTTCCTCAAGTATTTTCTCCTTGAGAGGCTGTACTGGAAATCAAGGAAACTTGTACTTGACATTTTATGCAGCTATGGATATCGTTTGACACAGAACAAGGACTATTGTGGGCTTTTATACTAGAGAGAAATAATGGAAGGGGCGATTACATGAAAATCAATCTAGGGCCATCAGAAATTCCTCATAAGTACGAAACTCGAGATGCTAAACGAAAATGCAGGGTATGAAAAGAATGGTGTGCGCCAAAAGATAAGCATTTTTGTGGAAAAGAATATATTCTTTCCGAAAGATACAAGTGTGTTTTCCTATCTACTTTTGAGGGACTTCTTTTTTCAAGTCAGTTTTCTACTGGGTACAATCTTTACCAAATCTAATCGTAACAATGTTCCTTTACATGATATTTTGAGGAACTATTATGGTAGAATATAACTCATCAAGATAAATAAAGTACAAGTTCCCGCGGTGGAGAAAGGGAATAAAAGAAGAACAAAAGACTGAGACTGGGAGGACCATCAACCATCATGGAGGTTTTCCATTATCTATATCCTCCATTACATCAATATCCTCCATTACATCAATATCCTTGCGAGCTGTTATCTTCTGCACGTAACCTGCAAAATAGATAGTCCGTAAATTACTCCAACTTGACTCTCTTGAAAATAACAGTTGTTAAAAGTGAAGATAAAAGAACATATAAAATTCCCCAAAGCTGACACAGAATTAAGGTCACTAAGGAATTTTTTGATGGAAACGTCATGCATCTCAATTAAGTCATTGTCACTGTCAGGAAAAGATTTACTACTAACGCAGAAAGTTTACATCTATGGAAAAAAAAACACTTAAAACAGGAATAACTCACTTATATGAGAAATTCAAAGGTTGCACCGAAGCATGAGAAACCCATTGCTTCGTATTGTTATAGCTAACGCAGTAAAAGTACATAGAGCCTAAGAATGTATTCGACATGAAAGATATACCCACTACAGAGAAAGGGAGGGATACAATGCTCTCACATTAAATTTCGAACATAAAACAAAATTTCATTATGCAACAAAGCCTCTATACCATCAACCACCCTCACATCACACGTTTCACCATAGTATAAAACAAAAGGGAAAATGAAAGATCCTAAATAATATGTAGTTTGCTTATCATAGTTAAAAAGTGCAACTAAAATAATTAGTTCATAACAAACAAACATGAAGCCACAACTGCTAAACAGCAAGATTGTACATGAGTGTTTCAATTGGTATAATTCAGTAACTAAGCATGTAGGATATGCAAAAATTCACAATGCATTAGAAAAAATACGAGTGAATGAACAATGAAACATAAAGGAAGTTAGGATTCAAACTAACTACAGGCAAAGGGAAACTAGAAAAACAAGTGCACTATTTTAAAGTATCCTTGAAATCTTACTTGGAGATGCTGGGTGGTACAAAATCTATGAAACACTTATTGAAGTCTTATAAAATTAGATGTTATTCATATGACAATGAGAAAAGAATCTTAATTCATACAGCAACCCCAAGTCATGCAGAAAGGAAACATCCTCCCACTGTCAAATTATAAGTTTTTCACCACACAGATAGAGCACAAATCACAACCATCAAGGTCGCTATTGTTAACAAACCTTCATAACGAGTAAAAGGTAAAAAAATTAAATAACAAGAAACATGTAATACAACAAGTCAATCTCTCTATTCTAACAAAGACAACCCTGGCTCATCAAAGAAGACCAGTAACAGAATGCTTCAAAGAAACTAGGTTAACTGATTGGATCCCAAATGAACTCAAGGTTACTAACCCCAAATTGAGATTCTAGCATTTCTTTCCAACCATATACATCAAATAATTGCCATCTGAGGAGTGTCAAAGCCTTGTAGCATCTCTTCTGGTGCCAAATCTTCTAAAATTAACACACAAAAACTGCTAGAGATCCTCGGGGCAAACCCAAGCAACCAGTTGTTTACTCAAGTTTTAGATATCACTCTTCTACCCTCTTCTACGCTGAAACAGTTAAGATGATAGAAAACTAAATTTACCAAAAAGGCGTGCCCACACGCAACCATTAACAAAGCAAAAAAAGAAAACAATCACGACTATTACAAATAGAAAGAAATTGAAGTTCATAAGTTGTAACTGAGTGATAATCAAGCATGTAGATTCCAGAGCTATATCATAGCTACAATAATCATGTTTCCACGTATAGGATTATTATAACATTACATCATCAACTATATCGACACAGTTGTTGGTCAAACTCTTTAACTTTTATATACAAATATGACTCAAAATAAGACGATGTAAACATTATTAGACAAAACTATCTAATTATATATTTGCTTAATATATATATTACTCGTGTAAACAATGTATCCACAAATTCAACTTTGACAGTAAATTTTCACACAACTGCAACAGTGCTTCTATCTTCTACCAAAGGCCAAAGGAAAAAGAAATAATACATTGCAGGCAAAGGAAGAAAGTAATTGATAGACATGCCTTTCTGTGCCCAAATAAATGATTTATAGTTTATATGATTTAGATATTATCTTTTAATATTTAGTTTTTATTTTAATTCCCTAAAATGAGATGATGACATTTGTAGGATTATCATTTAGATGTAGGTTTTTTTAGCCTATATAAGTGTATTCTTTTTACCTATCAATCATCAATGAAGAATATTAATGTTTATCTTTTAACTTCTCTTTAGTTTTAATGGTAGCTTTTAGGTATTTACACTAGCTTAGCTTTAACTTCCTATCAATTGGTGTTTTGGTTGAGAGTTGAGCAACGAAAAGGGTTATTATAGACTGGATTAAGGTGTAAAATGAATAATGATAGATAAGTGAAGCTGTCTCTAGGAAAAAGGACTACCACCGGGTCAGTGTTGATAAAGTGGACGTCGACTCTTAAAGAGTGACAATGTTAAGAGTTTCACATTGAGTAGATAAACTATTTGATGTGATACTTAAGCTTAGAGATTCTCTCACCTAATAGACTAGTCTTTTGAGTTTGACTCTGCTCTTATCCTTAAGTTCTAACAATTTCTATGCAGAAAAATGAAAATTTATTCATGAACTAAGGAAGCTAAACTCTAGCTTATTTAGAATTCAAGAATAGTAAATGTACGGGTTTTACTTTGATCATATTGAAGCTGAGTTTTAACTTTAATGACATCAGGAATGCTTAAGAGTGAAGAGTGATTTAATCACCCATATATTCCTTACTGTAAACCCTGAAAACAAACTTTAAAACATGAAGCAATATCTTCCTATTACAACAACCCTCATTAATAAAAAAAAGGCTCTAAATAAAACATTTCACAAATTGAAAACATAAAAGACCAAATTGAATAAAATGTAAAAGAGAAAGGACTACTAATGTAATTTAGGCCTAACTAAAACATTCCACGAGGCAAAGCCAAATTTCACTACAATCCCCCCTTCTCCTCAGCCGACACATTCTCAACTCAACCCATGCTTTATATCCTAAACAACAATAACAACCAAACCTCAGTATGGCCCATTGCATAAGGCTCCCATCATTCAAGGTAGGGGGAGAATAGCATGGATCTTTCCTTGAAACTGATAAAGATCGAATCCGGTTACGGGTCTCAGAAACAAACAAAAGATTAAAGAGAAAATCCTCCAAATAGGCCATTGTAATGACAAAACGAACCTAAAGGTGAATATATAACATGTTTGTAGGCCATATGGACAAACACATTTCTGCAGCCAGGACATTTTAAGGTCATAACAAGACACTCAACATTTCATATCTTCATTAAGAAAAAAAATTCAAAATCTCATGATTAGTCCCTCCTCGTCCACAACGAGTTTTAGCCCAATGAATATCAAAACAAGTCTACACCAAATGCATTACCAATTCCCATGCAAGGAATGCATTTGCAGGTAACCGGTTTCCCTCTCTTTCTGTAGTAGCTAACATATCCTGATCCTTGGCAACTACGGCACTTGCCAGTCCATTCATACACCACCTCTTTACAATCCTACAAGTCACACATTTAAAAATAAATAATAATAATGATAACAAAAATAAAAACTTTACCATATAAACTAGGTGAATTACTCCAATAGAAATAAGGGTATTCATGATATCAGTATCCATTAACCTAATCGATCCAATCCTTTGGATATTTTGAGTGTTGGAATCAAATTTAACCAAACCCAATTACATCAACTTTGGTGTTAAACCCAACACATCAAGTATATAATATATTTTTAATTTATTATTTTTATATGTTTTATAAAAAAATAAAATTGAAAAAAAAAACATACATTAAATATTATTTTCTTTCTTTCTTATATCCCAATTTCCTTAAACTGCATTTTGTAAATCCTACACCTCCATATCATATTTAAGAAATCTATCTATTTTTAACTCCAATAACAAATTCACAGAAAACCCAACTTTCTCTCTAATTTCTGGGTTTTGTAAAAAAGAAAAATAATTTTTTGTTTATAAGAACCCGTTCTTACATTCATATTAATAGTTCTTACCTAGTGTGAAACATTAACCCAAAATCTCATAATTAACAAGTTATCAGCTTACAAACTGAATTTCGAAAACCAGATAAATAGGTTTTATATCTTTCCACTTCTACATTAATTTTCTTAATTTAAGATTTGATTTAATTTATTCAATATATTATTTAATCAAAAGACATTGATAATGTAAATAGTAAAAGGTTAATCAAAATAAATTGATAAATGAAAATTTTTTTTTTTAACTATAAAACAAGTCTTATTTTTTTAACAATTCAACTCAATCAATGATTTCTTAGAAAAATAAGCATATCCAACCCAAATTATTGATGAATAACGGGTTTGATGAAACCCAACCCTATCAGAATAACTCACAATGCAAGCAAGGAAAACAAAAAGGCTAAAACCTGAACTTGGGGATCGCATTGGAGACGTCTATCAATCTCTTCCGGCGAAACGGGTTTGGTATCGGGGTACGTCATGGGAAGGGGAAGAGGCTCGCTGTCATTATCCAAATAACTCTCTCTCTTCCGAGACCATTTCTTCACCCTTATCGGTTCGTTCCCGCCGCCACGCCGTCCTTCCGCGGCGAGTCCTCCGCCGTCGGGAAAGGGTCCTAGCCGGAGGCCTCCGGCGACCGACTGGAAGAAGGAGGGGCCCGCGGAGAGGTCTCCGGCGGAAGCACGGCACCGGAAGGACGAAGGGTTGGAAGGGAAGAAGAGGTTGGAGGCAGCATTGGTAGCGAACATTCGCAGAAGAAAAAAACAACGGAAAAGAGAAGGAGATTGGAGATTGGAGATTGGAGATTGGAGTTGTTATTTTTGTGGGGAAATGTGGGAAAATGTGTGTGGGGGAATGAATTAGTTAATTTTCCTGCAGAAGCAGGAAAGCAGAGTATTTTATTGATTATCGGATATGTTTTTTATATTTATATCTCAAAACAGATTTTATGGCTACTTGCTTCTCTGTTGGATGAATTTGTGAGTCTCTTCAGATATCAGTTCAAGCCCAACGACTTTAGTTAAAAACGTTAAAATGGAAAAGAATAGCCTTTCAAAAAGTTAAACCAAATCACATATATGATTTTTTTTTTTCTTATAACATTTCAAACCAATTTTTAATAGAGTATTCAATAATTGTTTAAATTAAGTACTTAATAAATTTTAAAAAATTAAATCTCTAAAAAATTATTTATTTATTAAATATTTTTTAAACTCCTGAATAATTTTTCTTTTGTATTTAGTTTAAATTTCTAATATTTTTTATTATTATTATTTTAGTTTCTTAATATTTTTTATCATAACAACATATATATGTTAAATCGTATGATGGTGTATTATATAAATATAAGTAATGAAAAGGACTTAATATTAGGCAAGGTTAAAAATTCAAAAATTATGTGAGACTTAAAGATAATTTAATAAACATGTAAAATAGTCAGATTTAATTTTTTATAAATCATTTTATGCTTTTTATTCTATTAATATATTGAATAGTTATGTTTTTTTATTTTTCTTCAAAATTAAAAGATTGAGTAATAAAGATACTTGTGTAATGATTTAAAAATATATTTATTAGTTTAGATTTATTTACCCACCTTCTTTATATAGTTTTATTAAAATAAATATAATCTAATTACAAATTATATTATTAATAATTTATATTAAAATCCTTATCAAATAATAGTAATTTTATTATAATTTTTTTAGTTATATAAAATATTTAATTATTAGTCTTGTTGTGAATCTTTTCTTCTTCATATTTGATGTTATTTCTTTTTTCTTAAATACCCACTTGCATTTAATTTCCTTTTGATTTTTAGGTAATTCTACATGTGTTTTCATATAAGTTTTCGTCAAAAGTTCAATTCTATTGTTATTATTAACCTTTTATACCTTTATGTGTATCCTTGTAGCTTTTGAATTTTAAACTATTTACTTTTTCAGTTACACTCTAAGCATAACAAAGTTAACATACTCAAACTTTTGTGTATGTTTAATCTTTATTCTTTTCTTATCACACGAGTTGATAATTATAGTTTAAGATGACATATTCTAATCTCATAGAGTGAGAAGTTGACTATTAGTATTTGTCATTTGATGTATCATCTAGTCCATATAGATTATCTAATTTGAAACTAAGAAACTTCACCTTAATTTGATTTTTCTCCTTGTTCCTCTTTAGAGTACATCATCCTAACTCACATCTCATCAAATTTGACATCCCTACTTATGAATCGTCATCTTACTTCTTAAGATTTCAACCTTCATAACTTATAACATTTTACTCCTCTACTATATCCAATAAAGATCTCTTCTCATATCATTCTTGAAATTTATAAATGTTAAAACATCAAACATCCTCATATTAGAATAATTTTTTGGTCTTTCACTTTACATCTCCATAAAAGTCTTAAAATTTAAGGTATATGATAGACATTTATTTATCATATAAACTATAGAATTAGTAGCTTCACCTGAAAGTCATTAAATTATTATAAAATAGATTCTAAACTATTATCAATCTTAAGAACTTTTAATTTGATTACTTTTTAATTTCTCGATTATTATGTGTCAATCATTTAACCTTTAAAAGTTTCAATTTTACTTTTTATGATGTATATTTACTCCTCTTTGTGGAATTGTCTATGATAATGAGAAAATAAACCCTTCTCTACGACTCTAAGTTTGTGTTGGACCTAAAAGATTATCAAATATAAATGTTATATTAGATATCTGCTTACTACTTTCAAACTTTAATAATATGCATCAATCGCAAAACTCTAATTTCTTCAAACTATCACCATCCAACATGTTTTACTTTTCCAACTCCTCCAAACATCTATCACTTACGTGTCCCACCCAACCTTAGATACTTGACACAAATTCATCTTATCTTACATTATTTGACTAGTCATAAAGTTACAATCATAGTTGAGTCATTAAGAATGTAAAAACTATTTATTACACCATATTGAATCTAGGTTGAAAGCCTCAAAAGATCAAACATATTTATTGATAAAATATTTCTCTTCAACTTTAGAATAGACCTCACATCTTGCAAAAATATCTCCTAGTTGCCAAGCATTCTCAATCTAACCGATCACATGTCTTGAGCCTTATAAACCTTATTGTTCCCTAGGAGATAAGAATAAGAACATAAAAACAAAACAAGATACGAACCAAAAGAATAAGAGAAGAGGTGTGAGAAAATAAAACAAGATACAAGAACAAAATAAGTAAATAAAAAAGTAGAATTAGATAAAGGAAAGGATGAGACTGCTTGAAAGATGAAAGAGAACACACATCATTAAAGAACTTCATCTCCTAGATAAGTGAACTCAAGAGTCAACTTTTGAATTTAAAAATCAAGATAAGATTGAAGAACAAGAATTACTCTCACAAGTATTTCTTAAAACTTTCTCAAGAGATTTATAAGTGGTGATAGTTATTTATAGCCACCAAGTTTCAAAATTTTGAATGAGAAAATGAAAGAAAAAAGCAAAATTTCAAATTTAAATTCAATTCTACAATAGTCTCTCTCTTGACCGAGTACATTCTTTATCTTAATCATGACTCATTTCTTTTTGTTTGAGATATGCTTTCGTTTCTTGTAACTTGTAGTCCAATGCTCTCTTTTCACCAAGAATTTCATCCACCATTGGAATGAAATAAGGCTACAATTAGGTTCAAATCCATCTTATTTTATATTTTTAAAATAAGCTCAAATTATAAAGAAAGAAAAGAAATTTTCAAGATATAAAAAATAAAGAAATACTTTTATGAACAAGAATCTTTTGTCTTGTTAAGCTCTTTTTTACTATTCTAGAAATAATGTATTTGTTCTCATTTTTTTTATTTTCATTCATGCACTCATCACTTCTCTTTAATTTCTTCCCATTTACATTTTTTTTTTTAACTTTGAAACACTCAAACAACCACATTATCACCTTAGAATTAAAACTTTTGGAGTTTCTTAGTCTTAATTGAAGCTTGAACCTTCTTTAGAGTGATGATATGTTCCTTTCCAAACAACAAAGTATTCTTAAAATACTTAAATGTTTTAGTCAACTTATTAAGAAGAAGCAAATCATTATCTTCATCATCAAGTGTCACTTCAATATTTTCAAGATTATCCAATATCTTATTAAAGCTTACCAATTATTCTACCAACATTCTTGATTTTATCATCTTGAACAAGTACAACTTTGTTTTAAACATATCTAGTCTGTGCACTAAAAATTTTATCATGTACAATAACTCAAGCTTCCTTCACATAGTTGTTATAATTTTCATTCACAACTTTTAACTTTATTAATCACGTCAAATTTATCTTTTATCACAAAAAAGATCATATATTCAAATCACTCTTTATCATTTCAACACAATTTTATTGTATCAAGATAGCTTTCATCTTGATCTTACACAACTCAAAGTTGTATCTCCAGATAACTTTTCGATATTAAACTTAGAATCATCTTTTAATTTTCTTTAATTTTTTTTCTCATCCTCATACATAGTATCATTTGTTAAAAATTAAAAATTGAGAACAAAAAGAAAAATATTCTTATATTATACAATATGATTACACAAACATAACGTAAATAAAATATCTCGTGTACAAAAGTTTCAACAAAATTTTATATATAAATTGTTACATACAATCTACAAATTATAATACTACTAAAGTTTAAAGAGTTTAATAGACTATTTTAACGGATATCTAATGTTCCACTTATTGTCTAACATACTTAAATAGTTTATTATATCATCTCCCCTCTAACACTTTAAAATTATATAAATATATTACATAAAATATTAAATATAATTTGAAACAAAGTGTGTATTTATTTAAAGTGATGTGATTTCAATTTTCTGTTATTAATTTTCAAAATTATTTAATATTTATTAAATGAGCTTCTTATCCATATAAAAAATTCAAGCTAATTATATTTTTTAACTATAAACAAATATTGATTTTAAAATTATATTTTAAAATATTTAATTTGGCTAAAAATTAATATGTATAGTCAATAATATTACAACTTGTTTAAAATATAAATAAATATAGATTAACAAATCTGATTAGTACGTAAGTTTTTCTTCTAAAATAAACGAAGAAAGCAGATAAATATTTGGCCATAAACTTGGGAAGAATACTTATTATAGATATGTCAACTTGTGCTATATTATTATTGGCTAGATTAGCATGGCTGTGATAATGTCACTACTAGAACGTAAGACTCATGATTGTTGCCTCGTCACAAACAAGAAATACATTCTTTGAATCATATTCTATCATATATATATATACTCCATACATCATGGCAAAATTACAGATAATATTTGCAGTAAAAGCATACAATCATAACTCCACGCCCCATCGATCAGACACAACGATTATATCAAAGCCGAATTTGCAATGGCTGTGTGCTCATTCAATTCTCACCGATGAATCTCTAGAGCCACCTTGAAACCGAAAACACACCATTATAACTAGCAATTTGGACTTGAGCTTCAAAGGAACTCAATTATACTGTTAGTTATAATTAGCATAGGTACAAAAGTATAGTCTTGCGCTTACTTGTGCTTTCACTTCACTTTTTAGCGTTAGGTTTGATAACTTCCCCCTGAAAATCAGAATAACTGGTTTTGCAGACACAAGTTAGTAGTGACAAAGAGAGAAAGAGAAAGTGGGGGGGCAATATAAACAGTGAATTTGACATTATCCTTTGAAGGATATTTGTCTAAGCATTTCAGTGTTTTTGTTCTAAAATGGTAAGATCTTACACTTCACGCAGTCTTGGGAGTGTCTCTGTTGATGGAGGAGGTGGTCCTTCAAAGTTGTTCTTCTCCAAATGCCTTAGATTTAACCAAGATAAAAGAAAAAAAGGGGGTTAAAGTTCTAGGTAAATTACTTTGGACAGTTTAAGAAATCTCAGAAATTACGAATTATGTGAGATAATTATGCATCTTTTATGCCACATACAAAGTTTGTAAATCCTTCATTCCAGTCAAATCTGGGATGATGCCTGAGAGTTTGTTTCCCGCAAGCCACCTATAAGCAAATATTCACAAAGTGACATAATTTAGTGGTTAGAAACAACCAAACGAAGGAATGACTTGGGACATTTGAAGTAAAATGGCAGCATTCCATACAGATGAGATAGTGCACTTAGATGGCCAAGTGTGGGAGGAAGTGACCCAGCAAGCCCAGCATTTGTCATGTTCCTTCACATATATAAAAACCAAAACATGTGATTTTGAATAACCATTAAACGTAAAAGGCACAAGAAGATGACAGTTGTTTCTAGAAAGTAGATGGTAGATAAATTATTCCACTCATTTACTAATGAATTGGGTCAAATGAACCAAAAAAAGCAGACTTCAGCGGAATCTAACTAGTTCTGTAGCTTATTGGTGAACTTACAGTGTCGTGACTCGTGCATGAACACTATTAGAGCATGTAACCCCAGTCCATGAATTTCCCTTAGGCAAGCAAGGATCACCGTTCCAATCAGCAGGTGGATTCTGAAGGCTTCTTGCCAAATCCTCCATTGCAATTACTGGGGATAACCACAACAATGAAATTATTCGAACTTGTAGCTTCATGATAGTAATATATCTCATTTGGACATAATCATAGCATATAGATTGCAAAATAGAGAGACGAGTAAGTTACCATCTCTAGTGTGAGTTCGACCACCAAGAGGTAGAATCTGATAAATTTCTCCAGCATTGATGACAGGTCCAACGGGTGTTTCTGCAGAAGGGATCAATGAAATTTTGGTCTGGCCAGAGAGTGGCCATTGTGCAGCATAAACAGTGACACCCTTAGCTGTGGCATTAAGGTTGGGAAAGAAGGTGTGGCCGTTAATAGAAACATCAAAAACCCTCCAGCTATAAGGGCTTGCTTGTCTGTTATCTTGGAAATAGAGGGAAATGTAGTAGTAGGTGCTTGGAAGGGACATAGGGGGCCACTGAATCTCAAGTGTCTTCCCTCGACTAGTGGTAATTCCTGTGTTGAATACTTTAGCTGGAGGGAGGTTCCAAAAGTCTGAAGAAGTTACATTTGAGTGGCCTTCCACAACAGGACTCTGGTCCTTGAATGGTTGCCACAACCGGTTGAATTTGTCATCTGGAAAACTAGCTCCACAAATAAACATCTTAATGATCAGAATCTTCAAACCAAAATGAATCTTTAAACCTTCAAAATATAATTCAGCCTATCTTTTAATCTTCAGTGTTTAAATATATTCAACAATTGATATTTATCGTTCTTATTTCTCCATGCAAAAGAAAAAACTAAATCATTTAATCTACCCCATACTCTAAAGAAAATAAAAAGGTGAAAGATTGGTTTATTTACCCAATGATATCTTCACCTCCAAAGACATTTCTGGCAACAGTAACAAGGGCAAACTTGGTGAAGTCAGTGGGATTATACAAAGAAGCATCCAAGTTCCTGACCTCCAGGGCCGAAATGAAGGGGCTTGAGCTACCGGTGTGTTCGTTCCTGGCCAAGCACACCCACAAGGTCTTCCCCGATGGCACCACCGTGATGTCATAGTAGGAGCTAAGACCTTTGGCATAGTCCTCCGTGGTGTTAACAACGCTCCATCTTGTCCCTTCAACGATTTGATCGAACACCGGAGGCTGCTTCCCTCCATCGAAATCTCCGTAGTAGTACATGGTCTTCACCGTGTATTTGCTGCCTTTGAGCACCGGAAACGTATAACAATATTTTTTGGCCGCCGCGTCGGGAAAGTAACGCAGTGTGGATAGTATAGGCAACAAGCCTGGCTTGTTGATGGTGGCGACGCTTCCCACCTTGATGAAATTTCCATCAGAAACGTATTTCAGATTGTCTACAGTTACCTCCTTCGAGCCCCCACAGTCTATATAATAACCTGCATCCATGTATCCATCGTGTTAAAACTCCTTCATGCACATAAAATCACAATTAAAGGTTTGAATTTCAACCATAATATGATTATGTCGTTGGTATGAGTATAAACAATTCATGTCAGGAACAAATGTGATCTCCATAAAATGAGAAAGACATACAATTGAAATCCTTGTTGTTGATGGGCAATGAAATTCATACAATAGTGATGCAAGCATTGAAAAAAGAAGGTTAAGTGATTAATGCATGAAGATGGTGAATATGAGATATACCTAGGGGTGGGACAGAAGCATGGGAAGAGTAGGCTAGGGCAGGAATTGTGACAAGCCAAAGGAGAAAAACGGAGAGGCTCATATTGTCATAATCCACTGCCCAACCTATGAGCTTGAGAATTGGGAAGCTTTTTTGTTGAAAATGGAAGAGAAAGAGAAGGTATGGCCTGTTTCCTCATTCAGAATCGAAGGCTCTCCTCAAAGATAGTAATAGTGATGATGATGCCTTGACTTGGTCATCCACTCTGTAATTAACCGACATTGCCGTTGCCTCGTATTAACGGCCAACTACTTTCTTTCAATTATTAAATACTAATTCTGTTAATTATTCTTGGAATATTACAGTTTATAATATTATTTTGCTATTTTTTAATTTTCTCTGTTTGTAATTGTTCAAATTAAATTTCTAATCAAGTTGAATAAATATTTGCTTTTAATTAGTTCTTTCATTTTTAATTAGTTGCTTTTAAAAGTTAATTGTTGTTATTACTATTATTTTTATTTTATTAGATTGAAACGTGCTTGATTCATGATCAACTATACTTTTTTAGCATTTTAAAGATATTTTGATATTGATAAATTAATTGGGGTTTAAATATTAATTTGAACACAATGCATTGATTAAATAACTCAGGGTTAAGATAAAAAATAAAAATAACTTGAATCAACAAGAGAAATACACCTTGTAATTTTTAAATTTGATTTTTTTTTTTATTTCTGTTACTAGTTCTTCTTTTATTTATTTTTTTCTTTACTTTTTTTAATTCCATATAAACTTTTGAATTGATGAATTTATTGGAGTCCATATGTTCGCAAAGATACAGTGTCTAGCAATATTTACAACATCAATTATGAAAATTTATAGCAAATTGATTGATTTTTCACTCCAACAATTATAGCAAATTTATACCAAAATAAGTTAATTAAATAATACAATTCAACTCTTCTACTCACCCCAATCCAACAAACTCAAGATTCGAGTTAGATTTATTTATTTTTAATCTAATCACAAAATAAATTCAATTTAACCTAATTTTTTTTTACGAGTTCAAAACGAGTCACAAGTTAATTTATTTTTACTTCTATGCCCAAAAAAAAAAATTTAATTTAATAAATAAATACTCAAACATGTAACTACATATTTATTGGTTATAGATTTCTTAATCAAGTTTTTTTACTAACATTAATTAACTACCTCAGCAAATAATAATTTTAAATAGTTAAATGAGGCAAATATATATAAATATTAGGCTCAAATGGGCCCATCTTATTGTAATTTTTGGTCCATAAAAGAACTTATGGTGCTTTCCAAAAAAGCCCAATATTTTCATTCCGTGATGTTATAGTACAAAAGTACATGACATATTCAGTGACGCAAAAAACATTTTGGTCCCCACTTATTGACTTGATATCATAAAAAAATTGACACAGTATTTTCAATGCAAGTTTATTTCATTCTTGGATATTCTGAACATTATATTATTATAAGTTTAGTTCTTTTTAATTTTAATGTTCTATAAATCATAGGGAACATGTTATGCATGCCACGATTTATCACGTGATCCTTCCATTGCAAAAAGAGTATTAATCATTTATTTCTTGCGTAACCATGTTCCCCAAATCTATTGAAATTTTATAATTACTTCAATTTCTTCAAGGTAATTTTCACTTTTAAAATATTAAAGACTTTGAAAATAAGGGAGAAATAAATAATATATTAATGCTTTAAATCGCTTTATAAAAAACTTCCACTTGCACACGTGATAATTTTACTTTTATCCTCAAGGACTTGTTCTTCTAATGTAAGTCAAACCCATTTTTTCAATGGATGACTAAGTCCAAAAATAAAAACTTTAAAAATTAAGTTTTAGATAAGATTAAATTCAAACTCCATTCATTAAATATATAATAATTAAAATAATATTAAGATCTCACATTATATATATATATATATAATTAAATTAATATATAATAATAATAATAATATAAATTTTATTTTTATTTTAAAAATTTAAAAAAATTTAATACGAACAACTTGTGTGAAAAAAACTATGTTAAAAATTTTATATTAAATTAATATATATAAAATATATATAAAATATATAAAGTGATGTAAATTTTATTTTATTAAATTAATTTTATAAAAATATCTAAAAATATTATTAAATTAATATATTTAAAGTGATATAAATTTTATTTTATTAAAAATTATTTTAAATTTATGTATAATTTTAAAAATATATAAAAATATGATTAAATTAATATATTTAAAATGATACAAATTTTATTTAAAATTATTTTGAGTCTATTTATAATTTTTTTTATATTTTGATTAGAAATTATATTATTTAATAGACTTAAAATAATTCAAATACAAAATGACTTAATATATATATATATATAATAATTATATTAATTATATGAAAAAAAAAATATTATTTTATAATGTTTAATTTTGATGTAATTAATTATTATTATTATTATTTTAGTTTTGAAATTTATTTTTTGTTGTGTTTATTTCCTAAAAAAGAGAAAGGCAGAGGAAGAGGGAGGCGAGATTCCGTTGTCTATGTCAAACTTTCCGTATTCATACATAGCGCAGATTGATGACATGAGATAAAGATCTACTTGATTGGTAAACGATGACGTTCGATGTATACTTCATGCTGTGTAAAAAGAGCGTCCAAACCGCAATGCCAATGCTTCTGACCTGACCATATCAAAATCACCTTTCCGCGAATTTTCTTTCTAACTTTTTCGTCCTCATCCTTCATATGAGATATTATGTAAAAAAGGAAAAAAAAGATAAATAATTTTTAAAAAATTAACACACTTATTTTATTATTATTATTATTTTATCATTTTCATTATTGTCTCTTTTTCTATTTTATTAAATTAAATATATCTGATTTCCATTTATTTTCATGGTACCAACTTATTTATTCTTTTCCGACCTCTATGTCTTTCAACGCTTTGACCGATTAAAATATACTATATTGACTTCACACTTTTTTTTATATATTATATTAATTCTGTTGTTAAGAAACACATTGTACCTTATGCTTTTATAAGGAATAATCATATAAATATTAAAAAACAAGTGAATTATCTGGACAATTTAAAAAAGAAAAAAAAAACTTAAGGAGATGACAATGAAATTCGCATTTATCATTTTAAATCTTTAATAAATTTATTTACTTAACTTCTCTCACTGGAGCAATTTCTATTTCTTATGTTATTAAATTTATTAATTTTAGTATGTTATATTCTCTTAAATTTTTTATTTTCTTTTATGGAAAAATATTGAAAGAAAAAATTTAATATTTTAAACTTTTCAAAAAATTTAATAATTTCTCGGTTAAATATTTTTTTCATTTATTATTTTTTTAAATTTTATTTCACTTTTAATTTTAGTATTAATTTTTTTTAAATGTCAATATTATCCCTTTCGTTAAATTATTTAATAAAAAAATATAAGGTAACACTATCGTGATCATGTTTTCAAACATAATATTAATAATGTATTAACATATATATGTTAACCTGTTATATGATGTTAGATATGTTAACATAAATATATCATATAAATTAATAATATATATATATATATATATAGTTTTATAATTTTCTTAAAATTCGGTCAGTTTTGCACTAATTTTTCTATGTAGGATTAAAGTAACAAATTGAATTTATAATGAAGACTCATTATTTACCCATTATTTATCCTAAATTAAAGTATATAAATTAATTAATTAAATCCTGATTAGATGGTCATTTAAAATTGTATTTTAATTTTGAGAATTGTGTTTCTCTTCTCTTGTATTTTTATTATTTCTACCTCTTTCTCATATTGTTTATTTGTTGTAAAAGTTTAAATCTTTAAAGACTAATTCATTATAAAATTTTGTAAAAATTAATTTAAAATTAGATTACGAATCATTTGAATTATTTTTTAATTAATAAATTATTTTTTTAATTGATAAATTTAAATTTAACAATTATTAGTATTGAAAAATTATTTAACTAAATTTAATTTAATTAAACATTTTGAATTATTTATTATGAAAATTTCATGTTATTTTGATTAATGAGATATTCTTTATCTAGCTAGCGTGTATGGGATAAATTGGTAATAAATAATAATTTTATAAAATTAAATATTAATTATATATTTTTATAATAAATATTTTATAACAGAGATATTTTTAGGTTGAAATAATTTCGGTCTTAACTTAACAATCATTTTTTAATGAATAGTTGTTTCAGTCTTTCAAATTTTACAATTATGAAAATTTGTGTATGAATATTCTCTGGTCAAGATTCCTGTAAAGATGACCTCAACCTGACTTGAGAGAAAGAAAATAAGAAATCTCATCATATACGGGATAAATCGGGTATATTCAAAATTCACCTAAAATATTCTCTAAGAATGATGCTATCTCGGTAAACCTTATAATATCAGGTTTAAATATGTTATTTTTAAATATTCACCCCTAATCTTAAAAAATAATAAACTATCATAATAGATCTCATGTTAAAACTCATGGAGGTAATCCCATATTATTTCATATTATTTATAATTAGACATGCCTAATCAAGATAAGACTCACTCTTAACCTAGTTCTAAACATACTGTCTACAGTGTAAACACAGATATCCCTTATGCGGTTCAGAAAGAATCGCAGGTATCCCCTATGCAGTTCAGAAAAAATCAGAAACAAACTAAAAAGGAGTCGGAAAATGATGAGAAAGAATAAAAAAGGAGTAGTAACGAAGGTACTCGACTTTTGTACCCCTGCGCGGTTCAAAAGAAGTCAAAAATGGATCGAAAATAGTTAAAAATAAATTAGGAAGGAGTAAAAAAAAAATAATAATTAAGTAAAATTTTTATTTATAAATATTTTGATGTTTAATATAATGTAAACATTGCACGTGAACACTATGTTATATTATTTCATTAATCAACTTAACTTGATTCATGGAAGAGATTAAATTGAATCACTTTAACAGTATCGCATAAGATACATTTGCACTTGAAAGAAAGGAATAGTCCAACATGTTAAAAATTTGTGCGTTAAATTTGTTGCTACTAATATCAAGCCGACACAAACTAAGACCTGGCCAAAAGCATATGTTTGCGTAAGTGAATATGTCACGTCCTTATATGTTCCAAACGAGTATTTAAGCATAGCGGTTGACCCAAATGTAACTAAAAAAATAGTAAGTGAAGAAGATAAGATCAAACAAAAAGAATGTGAGAAGCTAATAAAATAATCACTTAACGCAACACAACACAACACAACCTAACTAACCTCCTTTTTCATGTTCACACGTCAATAATAATACCTTTTGCTAATGCGAATCAAACCTTTCATTATAATATTTCCTTTTTTATCACCACTTTCTCTCATTCATGAACTAAACCATAAACCACCACGTGAACAATTCAGAGCATTGAAAACGTGACCAAATGAAAACGTGCTCAAATTACAGCTTGTAATGTTCCCTGCAGACGTGGCATCTTGGTGGACACTACGCTGTCCTACCAAGTATGAAGCTCTTCAGGACTTGGTAAGAGAATCCTCAGCCACTGTCGCAGTGGATGCCACACGACAACATCAAACACCACCGTGGGTTCCACCTCCAACTTTTGCCCCCAAATTTTTTCATTCTCCAAACACATAACTCACTGTGTTCCAGTGTAGCCAACATCAGTTATTATTAGAATCATTCATTTGACTGTCGCATACTAAAGACAAATTTCTCTTTTTTATGTTTTTATGAATTCAACCTTGTTATCCTAAACCCATACCAAAAACGTACTACTTGAAAGTGACTTGAGTGAATCTTAAAAGTAGCAGTAATTGATAGCAAAATGCAATCTTTATACAGAGCATATTCTAGGGGTGGTGAGATAAAACATAAAACATAAAAACTCTTGACTTGTTTGTACTTTGCAGCTTCCTCCGTAAAAAACGTAGCGGAAGAAGATATACAGAAAAATAAACGTAGTGGAGCTAGCTAAATGCTAATTGCTTAGTTGAGTTGTACAATTTTTAAAGACACATTACCAAAATTAATTATTTAGCTTAACTAAGTGAATTTATGGAATTCAGGAACTAAGAGTGTTCCCAGTGGCAGAGTCAGAAGATTCTCCAGTAAAATCCATCATCATCATCAGCTGATGAAAATCCGCATCACCAAACCTGTCCCAGAATTCGGTTTCCTTGTTCCCGAATTCAAGCGCGTTCATTTCCATGCCCTGGTTGAGATTCTCGTTTATTTGTTCTTCCGCCGCAACCCTCTCTGGCTCGCTCTGCTGCTGCATGCTTAAGGACTCGTCCACTAAGGGAAAATTGAGCTTGGCCCGTGGGCCGCGGAACTCGATAGCGGCTTTGTCGTAGGCCCGGGCGGCGTCCTCGGCAGTGTTGAAAGTGCCGAGCCAGACCCGGGCGGCTCGGCGAGGGTCGCGAATCTCAGCGGCCCACTTACCCCAGGGCCTCTGCCTGACGCCTCTGTATTTCTTCTTGGCCCTTTTCTGTTTCTTTTTCTCCTCGGGGAAGAAGTTGCAGCCCAAGCAGCCAGCGATGTTGCACTCGCGACAAGTGTCCATGGTGGGGGGCGGGACCATGCGGTCGAAGGAGGTTGCGGCGAGAGGCTGGGAGGTGTGGGGGAAGCGGAAGTCCGGGAGGGGGTCGGAGGAAGTGGAGCCGGAGACGACGTTGGTGAGGGCGGCGACGATGACGGAGAGTTCTTGCTCGGTGGTGATAGTGGCGGGGGAGAAGGAGGAGGAGGAGGAAGACATTGGAGAGGAGAAGAAGAGAGTGAAAAAGAGTTTGTTGGAGGTGTTGGGTGCGCGTCTGAGGGTTTTTTGGGAGTGAGAAAGGAGGGTGGGATTGTTTATATACGGTTTGGGTTGACGTGGCAGGGTAAGGTCCAGCTGTAACACACCGTTCATACACGGAGTGGGTTTTTGGTTTGGAAGGGGTTTGATGGTTTTGATGTGATTTATCACGTGTGTATTAAATGAGAGTGTGAGAGAGAGATAAAGTGGAGGTTGGATTTTATGGATGACGTGGAGAGGTTTTGTGTGGTGTTGGACGGTCACAGAGTGAAAGGTGTCTATGAAAATGGAAAAAAGTAGGAATGAGAAGTGACTGGGGGAACAGAAAATGTCTGGAACGAAAGTATTAGGAGAGTTCACTTCACTCACTGTGTTGAATTCCTTTGACCTCTTCTTATTCTTATGCTTAACTCTAGCTGGATAAAATATCTGGCTACAACTCACCTCAATTTTTGTCCTTATTATTTTCGTTTAACGTTTTTTTTTTTTTTTAACTACTACAAATATCATTTTACATATTTCTTTAACCAGTTAATGACAAAATTATTTCGAATAAAAAATATTTAAAATAATATTTTTTATTTATTTATATTAATTATTTTTTTTATTATGAAAAATATGGACACGCGTACGCCTATGATTTCACTAATATAAAATAAAGTATGTAAGTAAAAAGTATTTAAGATGGGATATTAATTATTTTCTTCACTGTAATTTCATTTTCTTAGATTTTTGTTATAGAAATGTTAATAAATACTTGAAAAGTTGTTATTTGTCTGTGAAATTTTAATCAATTTATGTTTCTTGTATATGAATTGTTTTCAACGACAAAGTAACGAAATTAGGTATATCTATACGTCGCTGTGATGATGTTAATTAAGTCTTGCATGACTAGGTCATAAAGGACTAAGCTGCATTTAAATTCTAGAAAGAAAAAAAATCTCTGGTTCTGGATTTCTTTATAATTAGTCTTCTTTTTCCCTTTCATTTTTTTATTAATAGGTACCGGACATAAAAAATATTAATATATTATAAAAATATAGTAATTATTTAAAAAATTGTAAAAAATTTATAAATTATAATATAAATATTATTTATAAATTTTTATTCATAAATAAATTTACTATTACCTAATAATTTTTCATATAAGTCAGATATATATTACTTACCGATATGACGATGAGTAGATAAAATTTATCCACTTATCTATTAATTGGATGATAAGTATAAACAAAAATTATTTATCTATTTACCTATAACTAGTAATTAGTTAAGAAAATAAAATTATTTATTTAATAGAATATAATTTCCTTTTATTTTATTTTTTTTGTAAAATTTTTACTTATAAAATAAATAATATGTTAAAATAATTTTTGTAAATATTTTCTTTTTAAGTTATCGATATAAAATTTAAAAATATTATTTTAATTCAACTTTTTTTAAGAAACTGAACATGTATCTAAAATATAATAATATATTATATATTCAAACCAGTTTTCACATTAAATTTTCATTTACTATATAACTATTAATATTTATTAAAAATTTAGATTAAAATAATATATTTAAATTTTATAACAATTAAACTAACATAAAAAAATTGATAAAAACTATTTTAATATATTATTCATTTTATAAAGACTAAAAATATTTTTTTAAATAAAAATATATTTTATTATCTAAATTATTATTTACTTTTTTATGTCAAATCATTGTTAGAATTTTAAATTAAAATAATATTTTTAGATTTTATAAGAATTAAATTAACACAAAAATTATTTTAATTTATAAGAATGAAAAATAATATTTTATCCTTAAATTCAAATATAAATATAAAATTATATTACATTAATTAATTAAAATTTTTCAAAAGAGTAAAATAATTAAATGATTATAAAAATATACAAAAATTTAATAAATAAAATTAGTAAAAATAATATTTGTAATTTAATTTGAAATATTAACAATGAATAATATTATCTATAAATGAAAAAATTGTAAATAATTATTATGGATATTTAATTGTGAGAAGAGCATAAGTAAATTTGAATTAGAAAGAAAATAAAATAGAAAAAATACATAATATTCATTGTGATAATTCTATAAAAAGGATAAAAAATTAATATATTAAAGAAGAATAATGAATGTTGAAAAAAATTTGAACTTAAATCTTCCATTGAAATAATAGTTAACAAATATATAAAAATATATATATGAGAAATAAATTTAAAGAGAATTCTAAAAGGAAAGATATGAATAGAGTTTTCACTTCTTCTTTTTTTAACATTTTAAAATTCTCACAAACAAATTTGAATCAAAAACCATAACTAAATGTATAGTATACATATAAATATTTATTTTTATATAAATTCATTTAGAATAAATTATATTTCCTCCTCTCTCAAATATAATTGAGAGGTTTCACTAACTAATTAATGATTATAAAAAATTTGATATTTTATTTTATATAAATATACAAAAATACTTCTAATAAATATTTAACTCTCCTTAATATATTAGACTAGTACTGATAAAAAACAAACTTTAAATAAAGTAACTATAATAAACTTGAATTTATATTACAACTTGTCTTATATCTTACTATTTGTATTCAAACTAAATTTAATTCATTTAAATTTTTTTTTTACATCAAAAATTTTATTTATGATCAGTGTCTTAAAATTTATTATAATTAATCTTAATAAGAAAAAAAAAATATTAAAATATCCTAAATTTGATGTTAAATGTGTAAAATAAAAATATATAATAATAGTAGTAGATCCTTTTACATGTTTTACTTCTAATTAATGATTTCAGCTTATACTCTTATAATTTTTAAACAATTTTGTTCAATGATAAAAAAAATTAATATGTTGTTAACACTTCTTTTATTATATCATTTTATTTATGTGATAGCTTAACTTATCAAATTTAAAAGAAAATTTGAAGGAAATAAGACAAAATTATTAGTTAAATAGAGTTTTTAAAAGTATCGAATAAATTGATTACTAAATAGGTATAACTCAACCTAGTTATATTTAGCCTAGATGGCAAACTTTTGACATCAACCTAATGAGTTATCATCCCAAAAGAATTAAATTTTGAACATAAAAAATAATTTAAAAAATCCATGAAAAATTGTCTTTATATAAATGCTTCTTCTTCAAATTTAAACCATATTTCAAGAGTAAATAATTTCTTTTTGTAATTTCTATGATTTTGGTTTTTTCTTTTTAAGTATAATGATTTTAGGTTATGCACAAGTAAAAAATATCTTTGTTGTGTTGTTTAGTATTTTTTCACGGTTGTGTAAATAAATTTGGTTCGTCATTGGAGTTGAGATGGTTAACTAAATTATTTTAGCACCAATTTAATGAAAAAATGACATAAAAATGAAAATATTTATAAAAAATATTTTCAATTAATCATATTTATGACTATTTAGTCTACTTAATTAAAAATATTTAAAAATATGATAAAAATTATAAAGAAAAAACTAAAATAATATCATATTCATGGAATATTGTCAAATAGATGAATATTAAAAATAATCTTCTATCCATAAAAATATAGAAAATAATAATAATAATAATAATAAATTTATATAAAAAATGTAATATAATAAGAATATAAAAAAATATATTTAATAAATATGTATTTAGAAGAATATATATATATTATTCTTGTTAAATTAAATTAAATTAAATTAAATTAAATTAAATTAAATTAAATTAACCACACAGATATAATGTAGGACGACTCTATCAAGTTCCAAAATGGAATTATCAATTAGAAAAAAAAATGAAAGTTAAGTAACGAAAATCAATAGAAAAAAAATTAGAGGATTAAATAGGAATGAGAATTAGAACCCTAAACTCTAAATACTGAATAAATTAAAATTTGTATGAATGTTATTATTCACATAATTACTTTAAGTCTCAGTATAAATATTTATTTTTGAATAGATAAGGACGAGTATTGTGTAGTACTCCACTAAGTTTTTTCATTCCTATAATAAAATAAAACTTAAAATAATTGAATAAAAAAATTACTAATTGGCCTATATATACATATTTTTTAGAAATAATTATGATGCGAGATTTAAAAAAAAATTCTAAACTTATTTTTTAAAAGTAAAACTTATCTTTTCATTAAAATAAAAGTTCTGGTAAGAAAAAAAGTTCAAACAAATTTAAAACTAATTTTCTTCAATTTTTTTTAGGGACATGTATGTTTATTTGCGGAAAGATTTAAGAAAAAAGAATTTATATTAGTTTTGGGTCAAAGATAATAAATATATTTTGTAAATGTAAGAGTTGAAAATTCTCAGTATGAGTTGGTCAAATCCATGGGTCAACCTTTGAATGTCAACATTCCAGAGATTTCTTTATATTATGTTTTTGGTGGTTGGTCAAGCTTTTGGATAGGGAAGTGTATGGTTTCTGATGCTGAGTTGGACAAAACTTGCCTACAAAGTTAGTAAAAAATCATTAATATTCTTAACAAGTTTTAGCATGAAAAAGGGACACATGTGTGAGAACCACCCAAAATTCTATTATTTTCTTTAAATATATAACATTTACTATAAAACTCAAGAAATCACAATTTTAACATAAAAATTAATTAAATATATGTAAATATGAAGTGAAGTCCCATAAATATAAAATAAAATTAAACAATATATAAGTAAGAAATATTTAAAAATATATAATTTTAAGGTTTTTAACTAAAAATAGTGTTATATTATTGACTTATTTCTACATATATTTTTAAAGGAATAAAAAGATAATTACGCTTTACCATAGTCGCAATTTAGCGCACAGAGCAATAAATATGCTACCTGTTCATTCTTCCGCATTTCATTTTTGTTTTTCCTTTTGTTGCTCCCCACACGAAACCAGACTTAAAAAGAAAAGTTGCATCAAAATTTTAATTTTACAAAAATCACGGATAAAATGTATTCAAATTTATTAAATTTAACTGTACTTAATGGAAACTTAAATTACCTACACCAACAATACTTAGTACTACGTAATTTGGAATTAGGTAATAATATACTATTTATTTATTATATGATTTTGAAATTTCAATATTATTTTTTTATATTTTTATAAATGAGCACATTAAATACTATTTTATTAGTTTAAAATATACTTTATGAAATATAATTAAAATAATGATTTTATAAATATTGACTTAAATCTAAAATGATTTATTATTTGTTATTTTAAAAATTCTTTTGATATCCAAATTGATTACAGTCTTAACATTTCTATAGTTCTTTTTAAATCCTGTCGTCAAATGCATTACCCCGTAAAGCTACTGAGTTACCAAAAAGGCCCAGTCTGTCAAGAAGTATATAAAAGAAATAGATGCCACAAAGATCCAGATTGTCTGGTACAGACAGAGGAAGAAGGGAATTGAAGTTGTCATGTTACTTTTTTTAGTATATATAAGCTCCTTCTTCATTTCAAAATGAGTGATGTTTTAATACTAAAAATATATATTTAGTCTCGTTTTAGGTTATCGTCGAAACGTTAAATATTTGATTCCAAAGTTCTTGAATAGAGAATAAATAATAGTTCAATAAAATGGCAGCAATCATTAATAACTTATCTTAAATACAAGTAGAAACAAAGAGGAAAAGAGCCAGGCAAACTATTTCCAGCAAGAAAAATAAGTTGGGGAGTGGAGACGTTTAAAGGAGCAAACTCGAACAAGTGATTGTGAAAATCTAGCATCCTAAGGAAATCATTTTCATGACTAGTATAACACAATTAAGTAAATAATAAATGAAGCAGGGACTATGTAGATATGAGAACAGAAGACGTCAGAGAATCCAAAGCAAGAGCTTTCATTTACCGTATTAAATCCTACTTGCTTTTTTAATTTTTTTTGTTTAATTGGTAAATTTAAATGTGCAACTTCAGTTTCTTTTTACAAAATAAAAACTGACCGTATTAAAAGTTGTAAAAATAATTGAAATTTATCAAACACATTCCACACCAAACATTTTATAGAATACTTGAGTTGGGGAGGGGGTGGGAGGACTGTTATTTAGTACAAAAAAAAATGCTTTCAAGAAAAAAAATCTGAACATTTTTGGGATCAATGAAATTTCCAAAGCAGGGCATGTTGATAGCATATTTGGTAAAGCTTTAAAGAAAAAAAAAATATTTTCCAGAAAATCTTATTAAAAGACTGAAAAACTAAAATAAATTAAATCAAGCTTACACAGTCAATAACAGTACACTGCAACCGTCTGCGGCCTATGGCTACAGAGCGCAAGTTCAGAAGCTAAATGACTGTAAGTTTTTCTTTCTCCTTTATAAGCTACTTTTCATTCAACTCCTAGTTAACCTAAACGGGTTGGTTTGGAAAAACAATTATACAGGAATGCCTATCATTTATACAGCAAAAATATAAGAATCAAAATATTCTTTGACGGTTTCCTACTCCCTTTTTACTCGGTAATCGACGAAAATTTTGAAACTAACGAAACTTTCAGATCTCCTCCATTGGTTGTATTAACCAACTGAACTCCTAAAAATCTATAGACAAGTCAAAAGCTGTATCATCAGAGCTACCACCAACCAGCGGACAAAGAAAACTCAGCAAAACCCTTCGTCTATTCAAATTCCATTATCAATCATCGTCTGAATCTGCAATAAAAATGAAAAAAAAAAACTCTTTCAGCTAAAATAAAGTACATATTTACCCAAAGACGATGACCAAAGTAAGGATCTGTAGTTGCAGAAAAATGTGTGCAAGAATCAGATACAATAGTAAGAGTAATTATAGCTATTAACATATCATGATTTAACTAAATCAAATACGTTGATTCAGAATAAAATGACAATCATAGCTAAGCTGGGAGGGGTATAACGTAGGATTGTGCAGCAATTAGCACTTCACCTCTACTCTACCGCTAACATTGATCCATGAGTCACACATTATAAAATCTAAAACAGTCAATGATATCTCGAGGTTATATTTTCTTCTGAAATCTGAACCACTGAATTCTGGGTAAAGAGGCTATTGGCATCCCTAAAGATACAGGAATTGCAAAACATTCTACACAAAAGTAACATTTTAGATTTTCCTCAACAAAAAAAAAAAAAGAATATGATTCAGTGCAAGATGATACGAAAAAATTCAGTGGAACATATCCTAACAGTGGACTGTTTCCTGAACAAAAGAATAATAGAACACTAATAATACCCTCAATCTGTATTGACGAAATCTGCTTACCAGATCTTATATCCTCGCCAACTTTCCCCCTATTTTTCAGCTGTCTATAGATCATTGCACATATGAGCTTCCACCAGTATATATGGAAGATGAGTAGCATTATAAGCATTGTATTAAAAATGTAGTAAAGAAACATGTCAAAACCCTCCGACAGGTTTAGGCACTGCTGAAGATCAATGCTGGAAAGTGGAACAGAAATAAGATTAATAAATAAGTGCCTTCCAAAACAAAGTCAAATGAATATGATAAAAATAAAAAAGACAAACCTTGTTGCTTTAATAACCCAAAAAGGAAAGAAAATTAGCCGCAATATGAGCCATGAAACCGCAAAAAATCCGAAACACACACTTGCACCAAACTCCCTTCCAGAATACTTGAAAACCTTGGCAGCTTCCATGAATACATCACTTGCATCATGAAGGGCGAGGATTATGGAGCCAATCCTAAAAAAACTGCAAATACAGCCCGCGTCAGTTATCTCTTCATAATTTCTATCTAGATAAGATTCTAGTGTCAATTTTGCAGTTTCGATTATCTAAATTACACAACCTGATAGCAAAACCTGAAAAAGGTTGAAGTCAGAAGAAGAAAGCAAACATGAAAGAACATTCTAATCTATAATAGAAAGAGGAGATTTGTCCAGCATTTCTCAGTTCTATTAGAGTTTCCAGTCATTTACGGAGACTCAAATCTAAGACATACATCTATTTAAGTATTGACATCGGATTGTTTTATTGCATACAGAGAGAAGTTACATATGCAATTATGTAATACATGCCACAGAGTGCAAATTTTTTTTATCAACTTGTACTAATGCTCTAAAAAGGTATATAGGACTAAAAGTTTATTCAAGCTATGTTTGGATTGATGGAAAGGAGTGGAATGGAGCCCAATGGAATGAAATCCATTCCACCCATCCCTCTATTCTACCCTTTCAACTTGGGGAATATGGGATAAAATCCAGCTTTTTCATCCATCCACTTCATTTTGTTCCACCCCATTCCACTCCAATCAACAGTGGATATCCAAACATAGCCTCAGGAAATAATAAGGCTCTCTAATATTACTTATAATAATGAAAGATTTATCATATGCAATAAATTTAAGGCCTTGTGAAACAATTACCTAATGTTTTATACAGGAAAAAGTAAGCATAATTAAATGGTCCTCCATCTCCATCCAGTTAACTTAAAAAAACAGGAATGAAATTTCAAGCAACTACAACACTGGTTAAAGATAGAAAGTAGAAACATATGATAAATCCCAGAAAATAGTTCCAAACAGAGACTTAAAATTTATTGGTTTTAAGAACACCACCTACAGTTATGAATATTATTTGGGCAACAAAAAGCATTAATGTCTAAACTCTCTAAAAGATATAAAACATTAAAAACTCTCTGTGTTACCATTATGAGCATCAAATGAGCCACCGAGTGAGAATTTTCATGCTTATGTAAAACAATAACAATAAGTAACTAAGTTCCAAATTTAAGATTTATGTAAAATAGGTATAGTATAATCTTCAAATAAAATTTTACCTTGTTAGATATGAGCACCCAATCAGTAAAACAGTAATTACATGGTGGGTAAACATCACCGAAAAATCCTTCCTTCTAGTCTCCCATGTGAGAATAGCAGCAATACTATATATGTAGAACCCACACTGGCACATGTAGTACAACACTAGGGAACTCCTGGGATAAGACATAAAACAGGGTGCAATATAAATTTTAATATGTCAACATCGATTTACCACAAAACTCATACAAGTACAATAGTCTTACAAACAACTTCCTAAAAATTACAATTTCACCCCATTTGGATTATGTCTATAGAGCCAAATAGCAAGTTGCACTGTACCGCAAATTAATCATAGCCTATACAAAGTATAAACCATAAGAAATAGATATCTGCATTCTTTAAACAAAGGGAGGAGCATATATGTATATTGCTTTTAATCATACACCTAGTTGTCCATCAAACTTAAATAAAAAGACTAAATTTAGGTCTCTTGAAGTTTACAAACCAAAAATGCCCAAGGACCAATTGTTGGCTTCTGAAAACTTATTACTCAGTTTTAATGTGGACCTGGATTTGTAAGTTATGAATTGGGTTCAGTATGAGAAAAGTTAAGATGTAAAGTAGATAAAATGGATGACGAATATAAGGTTCAATGAGGAGGTTGTCCTGATAAACACAAATAGATTAGGTAAACAACATAAATGCAAGCCACTCAACGTGGGAAAAACATTTGTTACTGACTAGACTGGTTTCGTTCATCATGCTACACAAAGTACTTACTTCAACTCATGATTTGGCCAGTCATTGAAGTATAATTTGGTATTACTGAACCAGGGTTCCTGGTAGGTAATTTTAAGAATGAATGCTTCAACAGTAGCATAATATGTTAGCTTCCACATTGACTCCGAGCATTTTCCAATCTTTGCTTGCATTTCCTTAGTAATACGTGAAGGAGCTCTACCCTTTGTCAACATCCTAATGGACAACCTCTGTAGACAACAATAATATTTCAGAATATGAGGTAAGGAAAAGGTAAATGAATTTAATATCTTGAAAACATAAAAGACACTAAATACTTTTTCCATTTAGCAAGTAGGAAGGTTAGTAAGAATATGATATAAGTGGATTTAGAATTATTCTTAAATGAAACAAGATTGGTCATAGTTGCTACCAAAAAAATGATTTTTCCACAGGTCACTAAAATGATCCACACACACTTCATGGCACAAGTAAGAATTTATAAAGTATCAAGCTTAGGCATTAAAAGTTTTTGATCATCCTTGCTGATGTGCTTTGCTAGAAAATATTTAACCTATCACCCGATAGAGCCAAACTGAGATTGCACCACACTATCAAACTTTCTTCTCAAGACAACAGGTGAAAGAAACCAAGGTGATATCTAGCAAAGAGATTTCTCTTCCAGACACTGTAAAATATCAATGTTTTACAGAATTGGGATAGAAGAACAGCAGCAATGACCAAGTCATTTCTTCCTACATGTTTTGAATAATAATATATTCTTCTAAAACCCTTTACAAACAACAGTGTTTTTTCTTTTTGCTTCCTAATTTCATAAGATTAGAAAGTGATGTCTACCAACAAACCAAATGCGCGGTGATTGTTACCATAGGGAACAAAAGATAACACAAAATCAACTGTGTAATAATCATTCATGAGCAGCATGAAAGAAAGATAATGCACACACGAAACATTGCATTCATGAACTGGCAATATAAAAAACCGCCCATGGCCATCCGTGTCCCAACACAACAGGAAGATCATATATTTATGAACTTAGAATAACTGTTAAATGTCAAAGAGGGCCAATAACATAAATAAGAAGGATAAAAGAATACCATAGATAGATGTAACTCAACATAAATGAGCAGCACTGCATTAGAACATTTTCCATAAGAAGGACATTGACGCCTTAACTTTAAATTGCGCAATTAACACCAAATGACAGGTCAACTGAAAGATCCTTCTACCAATTTGAACAAATTCGAGGAAATAAATACCGATTAAATGCAACCAAAAACATAAAAGAAAAAAATCCACCAACTCAAAGGAGAATTTGTGCTGAATTACTAACAAAACCGACAGCTTCTGCAGGTTCTTTCAAGGAACCCTAAAAAGGAGAATCAATAAAACAAGCACAATCCAGAACTAAGCCGTTTCTTCTCCTTTATTCAATCAAATCTCAAACAAAACAGAAACAATCCATCTACAAGAATCCAATTCGGCAGGGAACGAGAAATTCGCTACGCAAACAGAGGATCTTACGCGAAAGACGAATCTGTCAAGGAAGAACCTGGCCGCGAAACTGGCGAAGGCGAAGTAGATCGCGGCGGAGAAGTGAGAGGCGTGCGGCGTCACATTCTCAGTCCAGAGGAAATCCATGGGAGATTGCAACAGCTGCAGTTCAAGAAGAAAACGTAGAGAGAATGAGTAGCGAGAACAGCACAGACAGAGATCATTCACAGCATTGAAGGAAACGCAGGAATTTTCATGCATTGGAGCGGGAGCCACGATGAGATCGGGTTCTTACCTGATTTCGAGGATGGCTTCGCTGGCGGCTTCGAGAGTCGTGAAAGCGGAAATGCGCGCAGAGGAAGAAGCCAACGAAACGACGGAGGGAAAGTGTGTGCGAAAGAGCGAAGGAGGGAGGGAGAGAGAGGTTGAAACGGAAAAACGCAATTGAAATGAAATGCTGAGAGGGTTTGTTTTTGTTCTTTTCTTTTCTTTTAGTTTAATCCTCTTTCCAACTTTTATTTATGCATTTATTACTATTTATTATTTATAATTTGTTATTTATTTATTATAACTCCTGTTCCTCGTGAAAATTTTCATTTCGTTAATTTAACTAATTTAATTGAATCTAATTTCATTTTTGGGCGGGCCCATCTGTGGACCTGTAATGAGCCCACGTGGCAATTCACTGTTCGTTCTGCAATTTTATCGTTTTTTTGTTTTTTCTCCCACGTGAATGGTGAATCTGGTTGTAGTTGTTTATTTTTTTCGAGTTTCAACATTCTATTCTCTCAGGATTTTCATTTCTCTAACCACTTTCTTCCCTTTAACAACTTTAATCTTATGAAATTAGTGGAGCAAAACTAGATTTAATTAGGTATGGTAATAAAATCGATTATGGATAATTCAGTATTTTACTTGGATTTAACAACTTTAATCTTATGTAATAAGTGGGGCAAAACTAGATTTGGTTTTAGGCATGGTAATAAAAACGGATACTAATGACAAGACCGAAAGAAACTAATGATAAGACTAAAAAGATTGACATCGAATTTAAGAAAGGTATAGTGAAAAACTTAAATTCAAGTTTAAATAAATAATGTATTACGTTATCATCTAGCAATTAATTTAAGTAATTGGTAAAAAGTAATAAATAATAAAGATTATAAAAACTTAAAATTAAATTATATTTTAGTTAAAATATATTGGTTAAGTAACTGACATAGAAAATGTCAATTTTCTATATAGTTAATATTTATGATTTAAATTATGTTACATAATATTTCATTATATTATTTCTAACTTTCTTTATCTTTAATTTTCTCCTTTAACTTATTTCTTCATTCTTAATTCATATTAATTTTATATTGTTTCTATCCATTTTTATATTGTAAAAAAATTGGCATTGTCTTCGCTTGTCTTTTTTTTTTTTTTATAATTTATTTCTTGTGTTTTTTAAAAATTCTTCTCTCATTTGGCATATAAATGGTGACATTGAGTGATATTCATAATGTGTTGCCTTTAGGTTAGAATATGAATATTATGCAAAAAGCAAAAATCTTTGTTTTCAATTTAAAACACTTTAAATTAATTTTGCTTCCCATTTATGTTTATCTTTCAACAACTATGTAGCTCATTCTTCTTGAAAAAAAAATATATATATATATATATATATATATATATATATTTCATAATGTCTATGTTTTAGCTCATACTTTTCTTTTTATGAAAATTTTGATTATAATACCTATTAAACCTTTGAACAACATGATTATTGATGATTTTATTGGTCTATAAACAAAAAATATCAATAATAATTATTTTTCATATGAATTAGAGATATTATTATTCCTGATTTAATCGATTAGGATAATTATATTTTTATCATTTATTTTCTTTTTTCCAAAAATCTAGATTACGTATTTTTTTTAAAGGAGAGAATGGTATGAATTATTCAAAATAGTATTTGTATTTTTCGTTTTTTTTTTTTAATTTATAAAAAAATTTATCAATTTTTTTAAAATTAACAAAATAAAAATACACATTACCCCTTTTCAGATATATTTTGTAATCGCAATTTTTTTATAATAATTGTAATTTTTTAAGTATAAAACAAGTTTAATTTTATATTTCATGTATATATTAAATATTTTAAATAATTATTAATATAGCATTAAGAGAGTGAATTTATTTAAATTAAATTAAAGCCAGTGAGTTATACAAGGAATCCATTCATATACCACGAATTTGGGTATTATCAAATGAGAGACTTACAGTTTCCTAAGAATTCTCAGCGAGTTCCTCTGTTCTGAATTCTAAGTTTCCTTCTTGGGTCTTCTGATAGCTTCGATGGAAGACTTGAAGGTTTCATCTAATTGTTCTTTTGCATTTAGTTACGCATATCACAGTGATTATCATTATCTTTATTGCTCCACTCTCTACACACTTTACTCTCTGATTTTGTAAATTTTAGATAAGTTTAGTTGATTCCATGAATGCTGTGTTTATTGTGAACATTAGTGAGATTTTTTTGAATGAAATTTATGGTCAAAGTATAAAAATGGAATACTAATAGTTATTTGTTTAATTATCTTTCTATTTAACTAAGTTATGATCATAAATGAACCCAAAACTTTGTTGTTCATCACCTTTCACTACCATTATGTATACACACAATTATCATCATTATTAGCAATGCACCTATTTTCTCCAATCTCCACAACCTGCACCATTGTAATTTTTGCTACTCCTAGTTCCTGTGTCAAACTTGGTAGATGATTTGGGGTTGGGATCTGTCACATGGAGCTTCATTATTGGCTAGTTTATGCAGAAACTTGCCAAGACACTTTGGCAATCAGGCAAGTGAGACAAAGAGAAGAATGAGTGGTCTTTTGCAGAGAAATAACTGTTTTGGGTACTGTTGAGATATCCTTTGTGAAGGAGACACATGGCCTGGTGTGATGGTGTGGGTTACAGTTCCAAATGGCATAACATGTCAGGTGGGGATTCTGTCACACATCCAATCTCCTAATAGTTTTCAGTGTCCAAAACCACTGTAGATGTATATTCCAAAATCAGTTCACCACTAGGGCTAATTTGGGTCTGAGTGCTGAATGGCCTGATATTGGATTTGGATTATTATCAGTTGTTGGACTTGCTAGGTTGAACCTGATTGGGTAGATTGGTGTAATGAAAATATCAATTGAAATTAAATGTAAACAATGATAGCAGAAAGGGGAAAGATAAGGCACTTTTCTGATACCTTAGGTTTCTAAGTTTAAGTATCTAATATCAATGTTAGAAAATGATGAGAAAATAAATGGATAAGCTACACATAGGATACAAGCTGAGTGGTTAAAATGGAAAGGCATGTGAGTAGCTAATGAGATAAGACCATTGGTTTTGTTCTTTGGTGATATCAAAGCATGAAGAACAATGCTTTCAATACATGTCTGATAAGACTTTCACAATGATTTTGTGCCAATTAATGGAGATTCTTTATAGATGAAATGTTAGCAGCTTTAGACTCTAAATAGAACACATGGATAAGTGAGGAGCGATCACATGGTAAGTTAGGACTTATAATTTCTCACATTCTCGTATTTTTTAAAATTTAATTATTATTTTCAAATTTCAATATTATTTATATTTATCTTTTATGTAATTTTACTTAATTTACTTATGTATATTTAGTATAATATAGAAATAATAAAGATAAAATATAAAATATTATATATATATATATATATATAACGTTTAAGGTTTAATTATATATATTAAAAAATATTAATTTTTGTAATTCATAATATATTTGTTAAATTTTTTAATAATATCATTATTTTGGACATGTCTCTCTTACTCTAATTTATTCTATCTTTAATAAAATATCAATTGATAAAAATATAATAGGTAAAAAATAATTAATTTAGTCTTGAAGAATAATAAATGATAAAGATACAAATAATAAAAGAGAAATTAATGGTATAAAATCTTTAAAAAATGATAATTAAAAAAAAAAGTATTTTGTTAAATCAAAATTAAATGGGGGAACAAATAAATTATATAGCAATAGCATTGTTTGCAGTACCTAAAAGCTTATCTGTTTCTATCATTTGAAATTATGATTAAGTTCATCATTTATTCAATTTTCAATTGGTTTATTTCTTCACTTGAATAATCTTGGAAAATTGCTTATCTAAATTTACAATAAATAAAAGTTTATCTCTTCCACCAAATGGTCATGAACATGACTGGACGTTGAAAAAACTATTGGCATCAATATTAAATAGTGGGTTGCAAAACAATAAAATATGGAAGCTTGATAAAAGTTTAAATAAAAAAGACATATTTTATTAGTTTAAATAAGTTTGAGATATTTATTTATATGATTAATTTTTATTTTCAGTACTCCTTAAGTATTCTTTTAAATTGAGTACCTAAATAAATTAAATATTTTTTATTTAAGTTATTGAATGAAATATTTATTTATATTTATTTTGGTTTAAGTCCTTAAAATTTTTTTAGATTTTTCTTTTAATTTTTCAGTAATTTTCTATCATAAATATGTTTTGTATCATATGATATATATCATGTTAATAAAACTTATATCAATAATTGTTCCGTACAAGTATGTGAGCAAGTCAATTATAGTTATCTACTAACTTAATCGTAAGTAAGTTATCCACAATTTTTTTTTTCATAATTAAATTATCTTTGGAAAAGTCTATAGGTAAATTTATTGATGGATAAAGTTATAGATGAGTTTGTGGAAACATGTAAAAATTATGTAAAAGTTACATTCTTTTTACAAGTCATACAGGAATGTTTATATATAATTGTATATTTCAAATATGAAATAAATATTTCATCTCAAATGTTTCTTGTTCCAAAGGCTTATTAAAATAAAAATATTTGGTAAGTAATATTTATTGAGTTCAAATAAAACCAATAATAAAAAAAGTAAATTAAAACAATCTAGCCTAATTTCCAACAACGTTCCAATATTTTAATAATTTAAGTAATTTGAATTCTTAAGTTGGCATTGTTGATGGTTAATTTGTTGGTGGTTATATTATTAATGAAAGATTTTGTTGTTTTTTGATGTTGAAATATGTTTTATATATTAAGTCGAGGAATTACACTAACTAACAAGTGCTTGTAATTATTGATTTAGTCTCTCATTATCTTTTATATACATATATTTGAAATAGAGATGAATTCTAAAAAAAAAAAAAAAAAATTTGAATAAATTTTAATTTTTTACAATAATTTTTGAAAATAAAATATCAAACAATTTAATCAAAGTTGAGATAATTTGATCATGTCTAATACTTATTAATATGCAAAATAGTTTGAATAATAATATATAATGTAAGTTTGTAAATATTTATTTATATTAATTCACTTAAATGAAGTCATTACAAAAATAAGTTTAATTATTCATGAAATATTTTTTACGGATTTTTTTTTAAAAATTAATTATTCATTAAATATTTCTCACAAATTTATTTTTAAGAAAATTTTTCATAGAAAATTTTTTCACAAAATTTGTTTATGGAAAAATTTCCCATGGATTTATTTATAGGAAATTTCTCATGATTTTGTTTGTGAAAAATTTTCTATGAATTTTTTATTGAAAAATTTTCTACTAGTTTTTTACCTACAAATTTTGCACTACCACAAATTTGTAGGTAAAAGGCTAGTAGGAAATTTTTCACAAAAAATCCATGAGAAATTTCTCATAAACAAATTCATTAGAAATTTCCCACAAACAAATCTATGAAAAATTTTTTCATAAAAAAAATTTGTAAAAAATATTCAATGGGTAGTTAATTTTTTTTCCAAAAAAAAATCCATAGAAAATATTTTATGGATAATTAAATTTATTTTTGTAGTGAATTATGTCTAATTCTTCTTTAAATAATTCTTAAAATATGGCTAGTTCTTCCTTAAATAACTATTAAGATATTTCATAAATCAATAAAAATTATACAAGTTTTACCACTTTTAATTTATACAAATATATAATATTACTCTTTACCTCGCTTTTAATTTACTTATATAAAGTCGCTTCTAATTTATAAACTAAATTGTTTAGCGCAATTTGTTTCCGTAGATGGAAAGAGAGTGAGCGAGGATATGCGAAGAAAGCCCAAAAATCAATGTATAAAAACATAAATTTTAAAAAAAATTACATCCATTCTCTTTTTTTCATTCAATGCGAAAAAATGCAAAGAATTTGTGTTAATCAATAATATGTATTAAAATATTAATATATTTTATATATTATTATAATAATAAAGAATTAATATAATATTAAAATAATAAATTATTAATAATAATAAATATTAAATAAAATTGTTAATATTTATGTTATTTTAATAATATTAAAATAATATATTTTCTTATTTTTATTTTTTATTATAATAATAGTAATTTTAAAAAAATTAATAATAATAATATTATTTTTTATTTTATAATAATAATAAATTTAAAATAATTAATAAATTTATTAATAATAATATTAAACTATATATATTTTTTAATAATAATAATAATAATAATAATAATAAAATTTTAAAAATATTAAAAAATTATTAATAATAAATAATATTATTTTACTTTCTACTCCTTTCTTCTATCTTTTCTTCGGTCTAAACAACTTTACTTTCTTTTATTTTTTTTTTTTTTTTTTTCATTTTCCACTCTTTCAAATTCACTTTCCAATCCAAACACACCCTTAAAGAATTATAATAAATAACTTTTAAAAGGTTGTATAAGTATTTTAATAGATAAATAATAAAATTCACAATGATAAATTTACAAATATTGATTTTTCTCTTAAAAATTTTCATATGTAAGTAAGAAAACAAATCTAATATATATTTATTTTCAAGCAAAGAATAAAAAGAATTCGTAATTATTTATTATTTCATATGATAGAGTCATTATTTTATAAACAACCGTAACTACTAAAGATTTTGATATAATATTTATTTTATTTTACAATATTATATTTTTTTTTAACGTACAAATATTTCTATAAAAGTTTATAAATTTTATTCTTTTATATATATATATATATGAGGAGGAATTTACTTATTGTTAAAGTAATTATAAATATAATTATTCTTCATCTCGTTCATTTATTTATAATATAATAATTAAAATAAATTAAAATATTAAATTAAAATTAAGAATAAATATTTAATTTTTATTTTTAAAGATGAATAGACCTATTATATATATATATATATATATAATTTAAAAAAATATAAAAATATTTATGGGTGCCATGGGCCCTTGGGTCTAAAGAAGTTTCTTGCTCACAAATATGATAGACGCAATAACGATGTTGACGGTGCCATGTGAATGCTTAGTTGTACAATTGTTTTTATTGTAATGAAATTGAAAGAATACTGTAGTATATAACATCACAATGATGGGATCTGTAACAATTCACTTGCATATATTTTTAAACTCATTCCATCTTCAATATTGTTCACGAAACATGCTTCAAGATATACTTTTCCTATGTAATAAACCAGATGCCTCCTTTCTATGCACCCTTCTTGCCTTAAATCTAATTTCTTACGTAAGTGATTTCATTTCAAATTCACTAAGGAAACCTGCTTTTGGATGATCATGAATACCCTATTATCCTTATTTCAGCTCTTTTTAGTTGCCATGCACACCAGATTTTTGAGTTTCGATGTTATGTTGAATTACATATATATCTTTTGATAATCACTTCCTCTCCCTGCCCACTGTAAATCTTCTACTGTTCTGTTGTTTGTGGACATCAATTAGTCATCTTTAGAATATCTGGAAACCTTGTCTTCATGTATATCGTATCTATGTTTCTCTCTCTCTGATTTTCTCCTACACATATTGTGCGATGTTCAATCAAATAAATTGAGGTTCATAAACATTTTGAGTAGTGATGGTTTTAGCTCCTTCAATGAGATTATTCCATTTTCGGGACCACGATCAGGAGAGTATTGTAAAGTATAGGCACGACAGAAATGTGTGAAGAGGGTCTACAGACTGAGATAAAAAAGAAAGGTAATCCGAGACTAGAATATATATTATCATCAGAGGAGAGGTCCACTTTACTGCATGATCTTTTAGGCCAATGTAACAGATTATTCTCAATAATAATTACCTTTTTGTTAGATATATAGTTTTCAGGAATTCAAAAGGGAAGTGGGAAAAAAATATCAGGTGGGAATCAAGCACATAAAGTAAATATGAATTGTGATAAAGACACTAGTTGTTGCTAATAGTATATGAAAATATTAGTGTTGTTGGTACCACAAAATAGAGGGTGCTCTTCAGAAAATCACTTTTGGTCCCCTGTGTAAATGCAAAGGCACAGTATCAATGTCGCTTCAAAATCTCCAACCAATCCACAAGGTCCAATAATGTGATGTACTATTTGGTCCCCGCTACTCCACCAACATGAACAATCTTCATGCCCTAGAAAGGTTTCCAATCCCTCTGGCTAAGGGCATTTCCTTTTTCAGCCGACTAATTAACTAGCAACACATGGCTTTTTTCATAGTCACACCTTGTGACTACTACGTGAAGCAATATGAAAGATCAACCATGCGAACGGAGCCACGTTGCATTTTGGAGTTCATTATGGTAATGTAAAATTTTACACGAGATTGATGTGTTAGATTTGTTTTCTTCACTCTAAGCAAGCACTATGCAAGTTGTAAATCCATTTTAGTATTATGTTTGTGATCTCATGCCCCAGTTTTTTACGAGTTTAAATTGTCAACGGGTGTTTCAGAAGTGATATGGAAGTTAAACTTCGTACTGCAGATCCATGAGTAATCTGAAACTATTATAGGGGACCATAGAGGGTCTAGTACGCTTGAAATCAATGGATTCCAATACTAGTTTTGGACTTACAAAAGGTTATATATTATATATTATTGGACCATTGAATAGAGCTTATGAAGTAAATTACCATTAGTTGATAACATTTATTATGGTACAACTTACACTCAGACTAAATAATTGTACTCAGCTATGCCACCATTTACAAATAGGATAAACATGATGTTACTTTGAAGAAGAGACCAATGTTTGGGTCCTCGCTTTAAAACAGGAGGTGAGATTGTGTTGGGTTAAGGAGGAGCAATCAATATCAAGTTGGGGTGGCAAGGAATATCCAAAAGTTTAATATATGATGAATAAAGGAAGATTTTATCATATGATCATCTTTGATTCTATTCGTTTCTCCAAAATCTTGTAGGTAGACCATACATAGGGACTGGGAATGGGCTATATTGGATTCCATTCTGATTTCCCACAACCTCCCACCTGTCATCAAACAATTGAACAGTTACTAAGCACTCTGATCATGATACTGCAGATTTAAACATTTTTTACTCAAAAGGAGTAAAAAAAGTTATGTTTGTTTTTGTTCAATACAAAATGAATCTGAAATTTTACCTATATTTTGTCACTAGATGATGAATTAAAATGAACATGTTCAATTTGGCAAGCTCATTTCCTGGACAAGAATGCACTCCGTTGCCAAATGGCATAAAAGTATTGGGCTTTGGAGCAACCTGCAGCCATGTACAATTGAAATGTATGTTCAGAAGAATATATAGGGTTCGGCTTTTTTAAAAAAAATATTTGTTTGACTAATTGGTTTACAGCATAATGTACCTCAAACCTTGATGGGTCAAAATTGTGAGGAGAAGGGTGGAATTCTGGATTATGATGGATGTTCCTGAACAGTGGCATGACTTTCCAACCCTTGGGTATAAGATATCCTTAACAGTTGCAGGAAGGAACGGTTTAGAAATAACGTAGGAAATAGTAAAAGGTTTTGAGAATTAAAATTCCCATAAATGTACAGGTAAAAAGAATATTCTGTCTCAAATTGTTACCTTTGTAGACCACATCAACCACAGCTTCCCTAAAAGTAAATGATATGATACTTGCCATCCTAAGGCTTTCCAAAATCACCTGCAATGATATACAAGATCCAAGTTTGCTTTCATATTAAACCAAGACAAGAAATTGTTTTGCATCACGTTTAGAGCAGTATATACCATACATACCCTGTGAGTAATTGGCATATTTCTGGTCTGACTCCATGTCAATGGCATCTTCCCTTCTTCATTAGCTTCATATATTGCCATTTGCTCTGCCTGCAAAACAGTTCCGTTGACTCATTAATTAGCACAACTTTTCAACATTTGTGGTGGCCTACATGGATCTGCAAAATCTTTTTGGAGACAAAAACAAGTCTTACTTTTATTGCTTCAAGAAGTTTCTGGTCATCATGAAGATACTTGAGAATCCAGGTTAGAACACTTGCTGTAGTATCCTGAGCTGCAAATAGTACCCCAATTACATTATCAGCAATTTGGTCGTCACTTAGCATTTGTCCTTTTTCATCCTTGTAGTTCAGCAAGTGGCCTAACAGATCCTTCTCCACCAATCTCTGCTCCTTTCTCTTGCAAATGATCTCACTTATAATCTCTCTGATTCTCCTCCTTGCCTTCAAATCATTTAAAAAAATATTCATCAGACAGAGAAATGATACAGAATCTGATCCCAAGTATCAAACCATTTTCTTAGGCCAGTCGTTGTAAAGAGAAGTAGTACTATCACACTGTTTAACACACTTTTCCTGATAAACTATTAAAATTTATAGATAAATACAAAATAATGAGTGAAACTCATTTACCAAGAAGAAAGATTCACAACATTTTAACATTTTTTATTCATAATAAAAATCACATTTAAAAAATAGTATATTAGTGGACCAATAAGTCGTTAGTATGAGGTGTTTTACTATAAAGTTTCGAATTCTGAGTTATAAATGAAAAAACGTGAGAGGAAAATCCAACTAAAAGTAATAAGTTAATTTTTTTAATAAAAATCAATCATCACTAAAGTTTATAGATATTTGGTAGAAATAATAAAAAAAAAAACAAAAAGTGTTTTACTATAGGATTTCTCTATCATAAATGCCTCACTATAGCTTACCAAGAGTGCTTTGGAGTATGCAGTTCCAGGTATCCTGTTTGGAAAAGAGTTGTACCCTTTCTCTACTATGCAGTAGTTTTCCTTAAGCTGGTCTCTATATTTGCGTTCCAAATGACCGAAGACAGAGAGGATGCCAATATTGAAAGAGAACTGCGAGGAAGAAAAGAGTTAAGGTAAGCCATGAGTTGTGAAATCGTGATCACCACACAATAATGGAGGACCCAGCTAGTGACAAGAAAATTAATGAGGAACCAACAAATGAAAACAAAATTCAACGCCATGCAATAAAAGTATCGAATAAGACAAGATATAAACCGAAAGTAGACCCACTACTACTACTACATCAAAAATGAGGTTCACTAACTCGAAACACATCATATCAACCTTTTTCATTTCTTGGAAAGCGTTAATGACTTGTCCAGCAGAAACCCACGATTCCAAGGAGGAAACAACCTCAGTTTCGATGTCCGGGATGAGTTTTCTAATGGTTTCAGGAGAAAGAGAGGTTTGCACCAGCTTCCTGATGCGAGTGTGGTAGTCTCCTTGGTGGAAGAACAATGCAGAAGGGCCTATTAGCTTCTCTTTGCTTTTGGGGTATGTAGGCTTGAACAAGTGAGCATGAGTCACCAACACAAAACGTGCAGCCTCGGGGCTCGCCAACATCACGCAAGGACAACCTAGTATGTGTGTCTTAAAGATTTCTCCATATCTGATTGATTAAGAAATTGTAAAACTAAGTTAGCATTACGACCACCATGTTTGTTTAAGCTGCATGCAAGAGAAAGCTTAAAAAGAAAAAGAAATGATCACATGATGAAGCCAATTAAGAACCTTTTTTGCTTAGAAGCAAAGAAGATGTTAGGGTCTTGAGAATAGAGTTGAAGGGTCTCTCCTATGTAAGGCCAACCCATTGAGCCAGGGGGAAGCTTAGGCTTAGTTATTTGTTGGGGTTTCTTGTGTTTCTTTATTAATGGATAGGAAAGAAGGGATGAGAAGAAGAGGAAAATGCAAATGAAAAGAGCAATGATCTCCATACACACTACACACTACACACTACAGAAACAACTTGTGTCTCTATGTGAATTCCCGCTCTTGCAGGTTATATGGAAATGAGGAAAAGTGAGGGGTAGAGGAATAATGCGTTTGCTTTGATGGCTTTTCAAGTCAATGAATGATCCTTTTGAGTTAAGCTTGGCTTATATAGAGGCAGCAACATGGTGGGGGACACAGGTCTTTTATCTTAACTATGATCAAATTTAAAGTGGAAATCTCTAGAATCATCATTTCGAGTACTCGTATTTTACCATAACGTCCATCGCTACTGTATCGAATACTGCGAGGGAAAACCCAATGGAAACATCATTTTCCACGTTAGATAAAGTTTTACTGCCGCAGTTCATTTTCATCCTTTCAGAGTTTGGAGTTTTGTATTTATATAAAAAAGAATATAACATAAATGATCCTTATCAAATTCGTTCAAACATCTACTTATCCAAACGGTTTAATAAAATAAAATTTTTATTCAATAATATATTCTAATCAAATCGGTTGAATAAAATAATATTTAATAAAATAATATTTACATATATTTAATAAAATGATATTTATATTTAATAAAAAATTTAATCTTAAAGATAAAACTTCTAATATATTTTAATTTAACTTTATATTTAAATTATGTATAATCTCTAACCTATTTTCCTCTTATATAAAGATTTTCTAAATTTAAACCTAAAACTAAAGATTTATGAATAATTCGATAAAAATTCGATAATGAGTGACCTAATAAACTCAAAAATTTTATTTAAATAAATTTTAATACTATATTAAAAATAAATTTTAAATTTAATTTATTCTCTTAAAATTAATTTAAAAAAAATAAGATTTACCCATATTAATATAAATATAAGAGAATTTTAATAATATATATTTTGAAAAAGTGCTTGGTAATGTATTATGGCTCTATATGAAAGCAAAAAGTGAAAGAAAAGATTCTACTAGACAACCGAGCTAAAATTTTCTACTATGATGTGAATACTGTATACCAATTGTAAAAATTAAGATAAAACAATAAAAATTGAGTAAATTGTAGCTAATTTATTACTTATAACAATAATATATATGGTTATAATATGAGTTATTTAATTAGGATTAAATATTCTTTTGTTATTCTATTTTTATGAAAAATATCTTAAATTTTTATATTTTTAAATTAATCATTTCAATCTATCAATTTTTAAAATATATAATTTTTTTTATCTAAATTTAATATTAAATAATAATTTCTTTACTTTAACATAATTAATAAAAAAATAAATATAATATTTAGTAATAGTTATTTATTATTATAAAATTGATAAAATATTAAATTTATATATTTCTAAAATTTAAAAAATTGAATTAATAACTGAAACTATAAAGATCAAAGATAATTGAAAAAAAAATTATTTAATTTTTAAAAATATATATCTAAAATTCAAATCTTAATTTTAAAAGATATAATATATTATATTAATTATTAATTTATTTCACTAAAAAAACTCATATTTCTTATCAAATAAATTTGTAGAAAATATTTAAAATTAATAAAAAATAAATTTTTTTTTCACAAACCTATCACAAACTTTCTACTATAATAAATTTATAGATAAAGAATTAATAAGAAATTATTTTTCATTATTTAAAAAAAAATTCATAAAAAATTTTTCATAAACAAATTTATAAAAAAATTCCTACAAATAAATCAATAGAAAATATTTTTATAAATAAAAAAATTTTATTGAAAAATTTTCATAAAAATAAATCTGTAAAAAATATTTAATAGTTAATTAATTTTTTTTATAAAAAAATTTTATATAAAAAAAATTATAAATAAATATCTTATAGTATTTAAAGATAATTTAAACTTGTTTATGTGGAGGTTTGAGCATTGAAGCTATATCCAACAATGATGGGTAATATGGTTTATATTTGAAGATAGCACATGTCAAATAAATAATGGCAATATAAACTAAATGTCGTATTATCTCTCCCAACATTTAACAACACTAGTGGCTAATGAAGATCTTTATAATAATTTTATTTTTTTAAAGGAAGACGTTTATAATAGTGAACACAACGTGTTTTTATCAAACATGAATTTCATGTAAATTTTATTAAAAGTATTAATATTAAAATGCACAAAAAAATAATAAAATATATTGTTACTATTTATTTATTCTAAAAATTTGTCTATAATGAATGACTGTGTGCGAGTATTTGGCAATATTTCAGATTCCATGTCCCATTTAGAACTAAAAAAGATGAAACAATATTTTCACTCTCACTTTTATCCCATAACAATTTAAGAAGTTTTTCAGAACTTTTAAAATGGATTTTGACATTTCGAGTTGGACAACACTGTTTTTTTTTCCGATTTGTATTACTTATTATTAATACAGTTAAAAAAGATAGGAAGCAACAAAAATGGAATTATATTTTAAATAAAATTAATTGTATTTTGATTTGTGAAAATTGAATAATTCTTATTTAGTTCAAATTAAAAAGAAATTAATAAGAAAAAAACGTTTTTAGTTTTTGGAGACCGATATTGTTAACAAAAAGTAGAGATGTGACAGTTGAAAATGGAAGTATATTAAATGTTGAAAAGGTGATATTTATAAGAATTATTAATAGTTGGGTAGATATATAGAATTATTAAGTAAAAAAATAACATGTCATGTAAAAATTTCTTCTTTAGATGAAAATGAGTATTTTTAACATCAGAGTAAGAAAAAAAATGTTGATAAATTGAAATAAAGATGAAAAGTAAAAAGTATTTTGAATTAAATTTTGGAAAATAAAATATTTAGGTCAACGGGAAAAAAAGGATGAAGGGGCACCCAAAACAAAACCGACCCAAAGCCCGTCACTTTCTAATCGATGTTTAGTCGGTGTGCGTCATACAATAATTATTGGCCTAACAGTTGTCATATTTAATGCAAAAAAAGTATGTGTTTTTTTTCTAACAAATAATATTTCATCTTATTCGTATTTTATATAATGCGAAAATTTTAAAGTTAGAATATAAATTTATTTTAAAATTAAAAATTTATGGATTTAAGATAAAAACTATTCACACCTTATATTCTATTATAAATAATTTTAAATTTAATTTTTTAAAATAAATTTAATAAAATTTTTTAAATTTAAATATAAAATTAAAAATTTAATTATAATTTGATAATCTAATAATAGGTAGACTAATAAATTTAACAAAATCTTATAAGAATAGACTATAATATTATCACTGAAATATTTCTCACAGAATTTTTTTTTAGAAAAAAATTAATTACTCATTAAATATTTTTCACAGATTTATTTTTATGGAAATTTTTTATAAATTTATTTGTGTGAAATTTTTTATAAATTTGTTTATGAAAAAATTTTCTATTTTTTACTAGCTTTTTTATCCACAAATTTCCCATCACCACAAATTTATAGGTAAAAGGCTAGTAGGAAATTTCTCACAAAAAATCTATGGGAAATTTCTCACAAACAAATCCATGAAAATTTTTTTCATAAATTTATAAAAAATTTTCCACAGATAAATTTATAAAAAATTTCCATAAAAATAAATCTGTGAGAAATATTTAATAGGTAATTAATTTTTTTTCCACAAAAAAATTCTGTGGAAAATATTTCATGAGTAATAAAATTTTTTTTGTAATGTATATTAGAAGTTAATTTTAAATTTAACTCAATCTAAATTTAACGAGACGAGATTTACACTCATTAATATATTTTTATTTTATTTTTATTAAAAAATATAATTAAAGTTTGACAATTTTTTTTAAATTTTTTTTTTTATAATAAAATTTTAGAAATCAAAGAAAAAGAAATATTTAAAACAATGATTTAATTTAAAAAATAATTATAAATAATGCACATAAATTTAAAGAAATGTAGCAAGTAAATGTAAGAGATTTGTATATATGTAAATTACAGAAGTATAAATAACATGAAAGTAAATGGTTGAAAAAAGTAAAATGATTTGAAATAGTAAATGAACAAAAACATAAATCTAGACCTAAATTTTGTGAAGTAAAAGCAATTAAAAGAAATGTAAAGTAAAAGATTTGACAGAATCGAAAATATGAATGTAGATGAAAGATAAATTAAAACAACGCATGAAAATTTAAAGTGGTGATGGTAACATATACACTCTGATTTTTCCGTAACTTATCTAAATGTTCGATTTCTATTTTATGTTGATTGTTACAATCTACAATATATAAATGATAAATGATGTGTTTTTTTAAGTACTTTGATCTTTGAGACATGTCTAATATTTGTTTATTCTTCTTTTTCCTCATTTATCAACTATCTTTACCTTGCATGCTTATCCATTTTTCACTTTTATTGATAATAAAATGTCCTCTAATAATTTTTTCCTTCTTACACGTTTTTCTTTATTATAATTTTTTTAAATTTTTGTTTTCTTCTTTATTTCTATTTTCCTTTCATATCACATTTAGTTAGAATTTAAACTGGATGAAAGTTCTAATATGTAAGTACTAGTATTTTAACAAGATGAATATACGGAATAAATATTTATTTTAAATAACTTAGATTTATCATAAATAGATATTTTTAATATATAAAATATATTATAATTAAATTTTTTTAATAAATAAATAATTTGAATATATAAGCTACATTTTAGGTTTATAATAAATAATTTCTATTATAATATTAAGTTATTTTTAATTATTGTAATTTTAAAAATATTAAATTTTAATTTAAAATAAGAAGGCAAAGAAAAGCTCAAAATAAAATAAAAAAGAGTTTTTTTTTTTCTTCTCCCATTGAATTTTTTTTATGATGAATTAAGTAATTTCATTCATATGTATAATATTTCACATTATTTATTAAATTAAAATATATTATTAAAATATATTAAATAAGTATAAAAATTGAATTATATTTAAAATTTATTTTAATATTATATTAAAATTTATTAAGATGGTTAAAGATATTATATAATTTATAAATATATGATACTAGTTAACTAATATATATATATTAGGTATTAAAAAAAAGAATTAATTGAGGAGATATATATAATAAAAGTAAATTACGATTATATAAGTAAATATGAATCCACTTTTTACCTACAAAATTTTAATGTTATAAATTTGTGTATTTTTTTCTTATATGTTATTCAACTTTTTTATTTTTAATTAATGTAAAATTTCTACTCATTTGAAACTCTAATAATATATATATATATATATATATAACAATAATAAAAAAAACTTCTATATATTTAAAAAGTTATATATATAACTTGTCAGTAATTTCTGCTATCTACCTCTGATGATGACCTATGTACATTCTGGTAGTGCTCTTTTGAGACCAGGAAAATTTGGAAATGGATTTGGCTTTCTTATCATATTGCTTTGACTAAATAAAAAAAATTTATGACATGGCTGTTGAAAATATATAACAGTGATGAATAAACCAGTAATGTATAGATTCATTGTTGGATATGGTTTTCAATGAAAAGTGAAACAAACAAACAAACAAAAGAAAAGAAAATCTAGAGATTTCTCACTATATAGCTAGCTTTAGCTTGTATTCCATATGTTTCAGGATTCATTGTGGTTCACAATTTTCTTCAACAATTCTTGTACCTTTTTCATTTGAATCACAAGTTAATCTGGCATATATGCTACAAACTGCCATGTACTTTTAATTTACTTCTAGAACAGAAAAAAAAGGACAACTAAATGACGAATGCTTATATACATAGATTATCGTAGCAGCTTCTCGTAAAGTTGCTTATGGAAACTCATGTTCTAAGTAACATCAACAACCATGTATACAAATCTTAATTTCAGATTTCTTTATTAAATAAAAAAAAAAAAAAACAAGGTATACGTATGTTAAAGATAATATCAAAATATAATATGTAAACAGAAGCTAGTCTCATTTTTCTACTAATGTTTTTTACATTTTATAAAAATGTATGTGATATAAAAAGGTTAAAAAGGTTGATTACGGGCCTAATTCACCTCCAAAATCGGCTCAAAAGGTGAGGTGACCATAGTTCGGCTTCATTTTTAGTTAATGTGGGATTTTCCTAACATCCTCCCCTCACGTCGAGGAGTCATTCTCAACTCGAACGTGACCCGTTAACAAGTGACCAAATTTAGGTCCAATAACCTTGCTAACAATCAAGGCTCTACATAGCGGTCCGTTAACAACTTTGTTAATAATCAGGGCTCCTCAAACCATGTAGAAGGGGATCATAATCTATTAACAGGTGACCCAATCTAGACCCAACAATCTGTCAATCAAGGTGGCCGAATCTAAGCCCAACAATTTTGTTAACTTGGCTCTGATACCATGTAGAAAGTGATTATTGTTAGAGATCCCACATTACTTAGTGATATGGCCAAATTAATGTATATAAGTGGGGGCAAACTTCACCTTATAAGTTAGTTTTATGAGGTTGAGTTAGATTCAAAGTTCATTTTTATTAAAAAATATATTTATAAAGATCAAGATCGAATGATGAAAATATTTAAAATTACAACATTCAAGATAGTAAAAATATAATTAGAGATTGAGTCTCTTTTCCATCCAAATATCCAATAAATTTTAATCAATAATTATAATTCAGGTGAGTTGAGAAGATATTTGTCAAAAAAAGTTTAAAATTTAAAAAAGAATCGTATATATTATTAATTTATCTTGTAAGTATTATACAATAAGGTTATGAAAGTTTCATTTTCTGATTGAAATTTGTAGATATCAAATTAAGTCTATTGTTAGAATCTCTTTAAAACTCATAGTTTATTGATCTATGACTTAATCGGATATTTGTTAGTTTAAAATCACAAATTTTAATCGAAAAATATTTTTCTATTGTTCGAATAATTATAATTTAGATAAACTGATCGAGTGTTAGTATTTTTCCAATAAAAAAAATTAAAACTTATAAAATAACAATATATATTATCGATTTATCTTGTAAATTTTATACAATACGTTTGTTAAGAGTTTTATAAATTTTGGCGTGGTCCCTGTAGAGTAGCATGCATGGGAGGGATTGGAGAAATTTGATTATAGAGAAATGTGGCCATTAATTCGAGAGAAAATTGAAATGGTGACGGAAGTTCAAATATAGAAATGAAAAATCTAGAGATGTTATTTAATAAATAATATTTGTCTTTTGGCAACAGTTTGAAAGCCAAATCAAGTTTTGTCGGCGAATATTCATGTGGCAGTGGGACCCGCCCAATATTGTGGCAAGTGTGATCACTTATATAATTACTTCAATTTTAAGTAATAAGTGTTAGTTATAAGTTATAATCAAAATCAAGGTGTTCACAATCCATTAAAAAATAATAAAAATTTGATAAAAAGATTGAAAATCAATAAAAATTAAATTTATTTTAATTTTTTTATTAAAAAAATTAAAATGAATAAAAATTTATTTATTATATTTAAATATAAAATTAAATATTTAAAATTAAATAATAAATAATAAATATATGTATATATTGTTTTTTATTTTATCATATTATAGTTATAATATATTTATAAATACGTATTATAATTTTTAAATATAAAAATATATAATTTATTTATAAATATAATATCAATTAAAATTATAAATAAAATAAAATTTTTAGAAAAGTATAAGATATTTTTATATTTAAAATTTTTTTATTATAAAATATATAATATATTTTTTTAATTACATAATTAATCTAAATTAAATAATAAAATATTATTTTAATTTAATTTAAATTTTGTATTAAATTAAAACTAAATTAAATTAAATTATAGTTAATTTTTATGTATAATTTAAATAAATATTTAATAAAAAATTGAATTAAAATAAATTATATGTGATATGAAAAATATTTAATATTTTTATCTTATATGTGGTGTGAAATATATTCAAAAATTTATTTTCTTATAAAATATTTGAAAGATTAAAAGATTTAAACTTATTATTAATTTAAATAAATTTATCAATATATATATATATATATATAATTGTTCTTATATTTTCATATATATAATATAATAATTTATGTAGATACAGGCCTTTAAATAAGATATAAATTAATATTTTAATAATCTTATAAATTTAACCTTTTATGTATGTTAAAATGTTTAGTAGTTATGAAAGATAAATAAATATATGATTTTAAAATATTATAATAAATTAACAAATATTAATCATACAAACAAAAAATTATTATTTATATTTACTTATAAACTATTTTAAATCTAAAAGGTTTTATAAATAGCCTTAAAAACATTTTTAATTAAATAGAATTAAGTAAAGATACCTTCTAATAATCTAAATCTAACTTAATTATTCTATCAAGCACATGTAAATTTCATTTCATCATTCAACAACTTAAGGAAATAATAGTATATTCTTTAATTAATATCACTAATAATAATAAATTTATTAAATACTAAATTTCACATATATATTTTATAAAAATATATATTATTAATGAAATTATGTTTGAGTTTGGATTTGAGATACTATATATAACCAAATTAATATATTAAAGTGGTATAAACTTTATCTTATTAAACTAATTTTATAAAAATAAATTAAACTTAAAATTTATTATTAATATAATGTTAAAATTTATACTAATAAAATTTTTGAATTATTATTTAATTATTTATATTTTTTTTTATATTTGAATTTAAAAATCTCAATATAAAAAATATATATTTTAAAAATTTTAATAAAATTAATTTAAATAATAAATGTAAAAATAAAAAATTCTAATAAACAATGAAAAGAATAAAATTAGAGAAAAATACATTAAAATTTATACTAGATTGATACGATAGTATATAAAGTAGCATGCTATGATATATTAAAGTTAATTTTATGCCTAAATTCATGCATCTTTTCTTACAATTACCTATTAAAAATATATTATTTTTATATTATCACCAATAAAACAAGTTGAAGCGTGAAAATTAGATTTGAGAAATATATAAAAATATTTTGGTGAATATAGAAATCGTATATGGTCATCATACAACTATTGCCTATCATGCGCAGCCTCTATTAAGGCCAATCATTTTACGTCTAAATATATGCACCCAAACGTACCGACATATATATCATTCTTTTTACCTCTTTTTTTTATTTTTTATTACACAAATTAATGTTTTATCTGATGAAAAATAATTTATAAATATTTACTTTTTTTTCTTAAAAAATAAATTTAAACTTATTTTAACTTAAAAAGTTTATATTCATTTATATATTATAATTTAATAATATTTTTAATTAATATATGAAATTTGAAATATACTTATTATGTTTAAAGATAAACAGACTAAATATAGTTTATAATAATTTGATAGTAAATAATACAATAAATCAAACTAATTTTATTGAAATAGATTTTAAAGTTATCTTAAAAATAAATTTAATATTAAAATCTTATATAAACTAAAAGATAATATTAAATTATAAATACTCGATTCACGTATATCATCACTTTATTTTTATTTCATACTAAAAGTCACATTATTAAAGTTGTTGATGCTAATCAAAGGATACCCACCTTTCTTCTTGTTAAAACGTACATGGGTAGCTGATGACATGACATTGTATTTTTCCTGTTAAAGAATAAACTGAAACTGTGATTGCAGATTGTGGTCATGTCATGTTGGATTAGCATTTTTAAGCACAAGTACAGAACACTGAGAGAGCATTAGCTTTTCAAACTCCAATTCTGTTCTCTCACTCTATATGACTCAGACACCATTTTTAGCACAAGTACAGAAAATCCTTTAACTCTTTATTCATGTTATAACATCACAATTATCTTAAATATTCATAGTAGAGAAAACATATCATTAAGAAAAAGTGAAACCTAGAATTTTTAATAAATCTGTAATGATAAAAAGCCTCTTAAAAACTGTACCAAAAGTTTTCAATCAAAGTATAAATTCTTATGCTTATAATCATTAACTAGTAGTAGAAAAGAAAGATTAGAGAAAACAGTTTGTATAAGATGCTCTGTAGGAGAGAGTAAATGGAAGTGGTGTGAGGAATATGGTGAGATCAAATGGGAACCCCCAGTTAGTTCAGTTATTAGGTGCCATTCTTTTATGGGTTGGAATGTTACTCAACTGGTCATGATCCATTCTTTGTCAACTTTGTTGCAGATCTCTATTATTGCCCTGGAGGAAAATTGGAACAAGAAAAATCCAGTGACGCATATAATCCAAGCATGAGAAAATCGGCGAGAAATAGGAACCTAATCAATGATCATACTTTTGGAAGAAGATATCTAGGTAAATCTTAAAAAGAGTGTCTAAGATATTATCCAACTACAGCATTATTCTTCTTCCACGCTTGCAATCATGGCCAAGTTAATTTTGGAACTTAGAGGTTGCCATAGATTTCTAGGCCATCACCCCGCATCCAAAGAGGCAAAAATGAATCTTCTTGTTAGATATGCAAAAAGATTGCATAAGATAAGTGCCAAAGCAGTAAAGCCTCTGCTTCTGCCCCATTCCTCTCCTTTCCATTTCAGAACACATAAATAGTTTATTCCTTGTTGGGATGCCACTTTAACCTACACCAAGTGTCACCTCCCACTTTCCTGTTTTCTTTTCATAACATCAATCTTATATTAAATTTTCAATCTAATAAATATGTTGCAGATATCATATCTACTAAATATAACTCTTATTTTCATAACCCATTTGTAAATCTGGAAAATAGAGAATCTTGATATGCTAACAAATTTACTGATATGCTAAGAACTGTGCCAAATCTAATGCTAACTGCTTGTATACTTTGGATGAAATTAGCAGTGAATGTCTTATGAATTTGATAAGTATCAATTACAAATAGTTCTGAATTCTTATTCCCTCAAAGTGTATCGAACATGTGTTGCGCTGCAACTCGGACAAAGTTCTGTGACTGTGTCGTATCCTAAGGTTTTTCCTATTAGATTGTAACAACAGCACATTTGTACTTTTGACTAAATATATGCCTTATCCAGAATTGAGCAAAAACCAATGCTTATCCGATGTGTCTAAACACATGTACGAAGTACAAAGTCCAAATCTGAATGGATGTTTTTGAGTTCCATCCCTATCAGCATGTGAACCTGATGCGGTTGGTTTTTGGAACCCAATAAGAAAGGAATGTGGATTTAACACGGCTCTTATTAATTCATGTGAGCAACTTTTGGGTTGCATATAGCAGATGGTTGCCTGTGACTGGTTTCACAAATTAGCAAAGATTCAACACTTTCTTCTCTTTCTGAATACGTGGGTTATATTCATTCAGTGAAAAAAGATGCAAAGTCAATTCCTTTTGAATTTAAGGTGTAAGATTATGCGCCCTCGTTTCCCTTTTCCACCTCTTATAAGCCATTGCTTTCACTACTGATAAGATCACTCAATTAGCTACTACTCTCACCACCATGCTTAATTTCTATCTAAACTCAAAGTGCTTCTATCTTTTTAATGAACAAGACCAGAAGAAGTAAATATTAGTCTATGTTTTCTCTCAATGCAAATTCATGATTCACACCCAACTTGAAAGTAGAAGAAATTTTTACCTTAATAACACATAAAACATTAAATAAATTTATTTGTTAGAAATTTTATATAAATTAGAAATAAAACTAAATTAATATGTAAAAATGAATGTCTATTTTTATTTTTATTATGATATGAGAACTTATCATATCCTATTTGATTGTTTTATTAGATTATTTATATAAAACTTTATTTAACTATTCTGGCTTTACTAAAAGAAGTTGAAAAACAACCTATCTTCCAATATAAACTAAAACTAGTGAGATATGAAAATTTGTGCATATAGAATTTTTTGTTTTGTGATAAAGAAGGAGGGTGGTTGGTTGATATTAATTTGAGGCATAAAGTGGTTAATTATATGATGAGGTTATTGAAAGTGGGTGAAATAGCATAGAAGAGGAGAGAGAAAAAGGTGAAGGATAATGGAAGAAAAAATGTAGAGAGAATTGGGAGAAAAGGAAAGAGAACAAAATTGGAAACAGAGTGCTTGGAAATGGCTGGTAGGATTGCACCAAAAAAAGACAAACAAAATCTTGAAAGGAGAAGGTGATGGGTTTTGTATGATCCATTTTTGGAATGCATGCGTTCGTGTGGCGTGGGCATTGCATGCATCCTTGTCATCCACCTCGGTGCCTTCATGAAATTCTGATAGTGATCATTCTGAGTGTGTGAGTGAGGTGAGAAAGAGACACTCCCATTCCCATTACCAAAGATTTGTGTTTTGTTTTTCTATTTCTGAGGTCCATTTTGCTGATCCATTCAACACCTTAGCTTACAGAAATTTCTCATCATCATCATCATGTTGGAACAAGTGGTTCTTTCCTGTGTGGCTACGATTTCAAACTGTCCCGATCCCACGTATGGGGTTAACTCCCCTACTTTTAATTCATATCTTCCTTCCATTCCAAATCATCTACCACCATATCTTCATTTATTTTACACTTCATTGCATTTTTTTTTTTATTTAAATCAAAACTTCACCTTTATCTATTAATTTTCAAAATCCATGCAATTAAGATATTTCTCTCCAAATTGACTTCACACTGTTCAAAAATATCTAAATTAATTTTTCTCATATGTTGATGTCTGTAACCTTTATGTGTGTTTTCATCATACTTCTTTTATTTAAGGCTAGTTTAATATTTATCTTTATTTTATTTATATTAATTTTATTTTATTTTTAATTGATATAAAATACTTAATATTATGAAAAATTAAGACACTTATATATTAATAGTTTAATAATAATTTAATAATAAATGATTTAAAAATAAGTTTTAATATAATAATAAAAATAAATTTTTAAATTGAATTTACTTTTATAAAATTAAAAATAAGATTTATAATAATTTTATATATATTAATTTAATTTTATATTTCTTATCGATATGAGATTTTTAATTTATAAAAAATTAAAAATTATTTAAAAAAATATTAGGAATAACAAAATTTTTATTATCAATTATATATATATATATAAAAGTAAAAGAAAATTTATTTAATCAAAAATAAAAAATAAAAATTTATTTTTAATTTATATTATTATTTTTTTAATTTAAAAGTTTAGTTTATCTTAATTATTAAATTAAAAGAAGTAGCTAATAAAGATAAAAAACAAATATATTTAAGTAAGTGAATTCCTTTTATATATATTTATATTATTTTGCATAAAAAAATTTAAATAATTAAAATTATATATTTGTAGTAATTGTTCATGGTTTTAAGAAGTAATGCTATTTGCAGTAATTGGAAACGGTTCGAACTTTTAAAGAAATTATGAATTCACTGTGTTAGAATTACAATTATCGATGCAAGATTTCTTATGTGATATACACTTTCAGAATCAAAACATTATTTCCTTTAAAACACTCTCATATTCTTTTTCCTTTCCCAAATTGAAAATATATCTACAATTCACATCTTGATGAACTGACACTTTAAAGAGCATACGTATGGTAATCTAGTAAGGGCATCTCTTGGTCTGGTGAAACATTGTGGGAATGATGAAATTTGGTGCTTGACACAGATTATCCAACAATTAGTACTCCATCTGAACAGAGTCCAAGTTTTTGTAGAGATGCTTCGTCATATTAAGCATTAATGGATCTAGAATTTGAGTCTTCCATCTTCCAATTCTTCATAACATGTATAATAGAGATCCTTCTCTAGACACAATTATATTTCAATAAGAGAAATTTTCTTCAATTGATTACATTAAAATCGATGTTATATGATGTGGTATGTCCTCATTTCTCATATAATATTGATTGAGTACATAAAACATTGTTATACGTCGGTTATATTGAACATTTAACGTCGGTTAATATGGTGTCATGATGTCGTTAAATTTAACGTCGGTTAAGGGGACAACCGACGTAATATACAAAACTTTCAACGTCGGTTATTTAAATGAATGACATTGATTGAATGATAAAATAATGTCGATTATGAACATAACCGACGTTGAATATGTGTGATTGGAAACAAAAATCATTTTGAGTGCATTTATTGCACATACCACTTTCTTTCTCAATGAACTGTTTGATTTGATTATCTGCTTTAAGAGACCCCGTTTTGGGTCAAGTAGAAGCTTCCTCCTTTCCCGCTGTTTTGAGATGTTAACAAGTATTGAACCAACATGTTCAAAAGCATCATCTGGTAAGAACAACACTTTCACTGTATCAGCATTACAATTACTGAAGAATTACCAACAATAAAGGTGCATAAACTAAAATGAAGTAAAAAGAAGAGCCAAGTTTTCTTTCACTTTTCTCAAGCAAGTTAACAGCTTATGTGTCCCTATACCCATTATCTAGTGATTAAAAAAGAAACCACATCTTTGAATCGTAAGTCCCCAATATAAGTGCCTCACCTTAGCCTATAAGGAAAACAATTCAGATAAAAAGTCAATAAAAAGTCTGAAACATGAACATTTTTTCCATGTAAATATTTTGTTCAGATAAATAAAAGCACAGGCACCTGAAGCAAGGAACTCGCACCAGCATCGAGTTGAGTGAGGTTGACCAAAAGCATGACAAGCAATTGCGCAATGCCGCATTCGGGCTTATACAAAATATCCATCGTCGTTTTGACCAATCCCAATTGAACCATAGCTTTGGCGAGACTCGAATTTTGCAATAAATTCACCAAGGCCTCCGCTGCAGCCTCCGAAACCTCCTGAAATGGCACGCCGTTTTTCATTAATGAAAACAAACCTAGCTAACACAAGTAGCATAGTGCAGGCGAGCGCGTGTTACCTTGGGGAGCATTAAGAGGCGAGACAACATGGGTAAGAGGGCGTTTGAGTAATTTGCGAGGGACTGCAAGCCCTCAACGGACCCGGTTAAGCCGCGAACTATATCGACGACGGCTTTTGTGATCTGAAAGGAGAAACCGTAATGCCGCCGCATATGAAAAAGGGTAAACACGAGTTTGTGTAGAAAGAGAGAAGTGAAAGAGAAGTGTTAGAGCGTTTACCTGTGGCGAAGGAGAAGATAGAAAGGAGACGAGTTCTTCTATCTCCGTCGCCATTGTTCACTTCTCTACCTCGCTATGCTGCTCTGTCGCCGCCGAGAAAGGGAGATAGGGGGAAAGCGTGGAACAAAATAGCAGAGATCGCGCTGGGAGTTTTGAAATAATAACCATCAACGTCAGCTACTAAAAAAGCTGACGTTAAATCAATATACAACGTCGGTTATAATACCAAACGACGTTGATACTCAACAATTCCACAACGGTTAACCACAAATGACGTTATTTAATGACTATCAACGTCGTTTAAATCAATAACTAATGTTGTTATATTTTTTATAACGGTTGTATTTGTAACCGACGTGAAAAATGTAGTTATATTTACAATTTTGTCATCGCGTCTAAAACAACGTCGGTTATATTTATAACCGACGTTCTTTTATGACGTTGATTCGCCTTCTTTTAGTAGTGTTGTTTCATTTCAATTATCCTTAAAATTCTCTTGTATATACTATTTTATGTTTATATTATTTTATGAAGAATATCATTCATTTTATGTTATCAAAAATATATGATGTTAGAGAAATATATTATTTGTTAATATTTTTATTATGATCAAGTATTTCAAGATATCAAGATAGATCTTGAAAGTCTTCTTTTCTAATTATTTTTTATGATCCTCGATCTCCTAAGATATTTTTGGTTGAGGGATTTAAGATACTTCTTGGTTCACGGTAGGAGAATACATGTGAAAGTATTTAAACACTCAAGTTAGTTATGGATTCAGTGAATGTAAAGGAAATCCAATTTAAAAACCTATTTTTTATTTATTGTTCTTTTGTTTATATTACTCTTCATGGACCTTATTTGTTGGATCTTATTTAAGGTTTATTCCTTCTTACTTTGCGATAATTAATCTTGGTTCCACTAATTAATCTTGATTTAAGTTTTAGAAATATAATATTTTTCTTCTTAACTGAAATATTCTCGATTATATTATCAAGTTATTTTTTTTTACCAGAATATTCTCAATTAAATTATCAAATTACCTTTTTTCCTTAACCAGAATGTTCTCAATTATTTATTATTGATTGAAGGTACCAGTATAATTATAAAATACGTGTTCTCCTTTTAATATAATTAGAAGATGCGTCTTCTTATTATAATAATAATTTAATAAATAATATTGTTCTGTGTAATATTTTTAATTTTTAAGAATTTTCAAAAAATATTATAATAACTTTCTTAATCTTTATTGTATTATGGAGTCTTAAGGAATTTATTTTCAACAAAACATTATGTCTTGAATTCATTTTATTATTATAATTATTTATTTATTTATTTTCTTGAGAGGTTTGGTAATACTATAAGAAGAGGGACAAGAGATGGTGAAGATTTTAGTAGGAAAGAAGGAAGCATAGAAATACAGAAAAATACAGCTTTAGAAACCTTTCGGTGCTACATTCACGAATCACAAAAAAAAGTAGTGGAGTCCAAACATAAAAACCCTAAACCTCAAAAAAAGAAAACATGACGTTTAAGAAAAATGCATAATAATTTAGTTGAATAATGTTACTTTTGGGAGCTATGCAAAAGAGCACCTGAAAACGTTACTAGACTTTGTGGTTGTGCTTGAGAGTGGTTGATTATTGCACTAAATGGTCCTAAATGTTTCGTCTTCTTCTCATTCCTCCTCAAACTCCCATCGATGACTTGATTTTTCCTCGTCACATCTCAGGTTCTCTTTTCTTCATCACCTTTCATCTTTTCTACACTCTTTTTTCCTCACTTGCATTAAAAAGATGTATCTATTAATATTACATTGTATTTTTATAATTTTTAAAATATTTTATATAGTTTTTATCATAAAAAGAAATGAAGTTTTGTAGTTATATTTATACTGAATGAGTACATTATATATCACTAATATTTGTTTTCTTCTATTTTTGCTTGTTCTTCCTAACTCCTTTGAATTAATATAGATAGAATTTAATATATGATTAGAATAAAATTATTATATCTTATTTGAATAATTTATTTATTTTAGTTTTAATTAATATGATAAAAATCTTTTATCTTTATTTAATTATTGTAAAAATAACATATTTGAATTTAATATTATTAAGTTGATTAAGAAGTCCATTACATATTGATAATAATTAAAAATATGTTGATCGTTCAGTATCTGTAGATGTCAATCTAGTGTACCCAATACAATACTAAAATTTATTTAATAATTAAATTTTATAAAAATGAATATTTGTCACCTATAATAATTATAATTTTTAATAATGCCTAGTGACGAAATAATTTTTAAAACTATTAGAAATTAATAGATATAGGTACATTTTAATTTAATGATGATTTGCAAAGGTATATTTTTATGTTAATGGAATAAATCTAAGTATTGATTAAAAAAATTAAGAAATTTCAGATCTCATTTAATTGAATAAATAGTTAAGAAAAAATTATATAATATGAGAAATTGGATAAATAAAAGTCACAGGATGAGAAAAAACAAATAATTAAAAGTGAATGAGAATAAGTAAGTAATCATAATTATTTAATAAGAAAATTAACACTCAATATTCTAACACATTAATTAGAAATTTAATGTTCAATTATTAATAAGATTATTTATTTACTTTTTAAAGTGAGTTACTTTTATTTTAGAGGAGTCGAATTTCATAATTTCTCACGAAAAATATTATATAAATAATCAATAATGAAAAGTAAATTTATAATATATAGATATGGTACATGCGATTTTGAACTTTGTAGATGAAGTGATATTAAACACTCAAACGATTTACTTTAAAACTTCACTTTAAATTAAATCTTCATTTTGTATTTTGTTAGTCTAAAACTTCATAGTAAAGATTAAATACTCGTTGTTAATAAAAAAAAGTTAAACTTAAAAGAATCAATTATATTTAAAAGGGATCAGAATTATAAAAATGTCTTTGAAAAGGAGTATATTTTAATTTAAAATAAAAAAATTTAAATTTAAACTAGAATAAATTTAAAGTAGTTTAAACATTTACATTAAATAGTTTATGCTAAATACAGTTTAAAAAAATTCTCCTAAAACCTTATACTTTTTTTTACCTCGGAAGAAATATTAACTCCACTTCCAATTTTAGTTCTTTTTTCTTATTTTATTTTTATCATAAATTTTAATATCACGTTTTTAGTTATCAAATGAAATTTAATCCTGGTTAATTTTAGTCCTTTTTGTTAATTAAAAAAAATATGGAATTTTATAATGATGGAAAATATTAAAATTTTGGTGGGAGAATAATGCAAATAGTTGGGCCCAAAAAAATTGGGCTTGAATGCGGTCCATTTACTAATTATGAAATACGTCATTCAATCAATGTTACTCTTTATCCATTCAGAAATTGTATAACATTAACATCTTTTCTCAATCTATAAAAAAAATTAAAAAATTTAATTATTTTATTGAAGAAAACATATTATTCCTTCACAAAGTGCCAATAAGATTAACAAGTTAGAAAATTTTATGATTGATAATTGTTATTGATACAATATTATTAGTATTTTGTACATGATTTTTTTTAAAAATTATGCATATGAGTAAATCATATTTACGAATACGATTTTATGATGACAAAAAAACCATATTTTAATGCATAATTTAAATTTTTATTTAGTCTACAATTTAGAAATCTTATTCTACAATATAATTTTTTTATTATTTTTATTGAAATCATGCTAATAAGCATATTTTTTGTTTTTTATTTTTATTTTATTTATTTTAAATTTTTTAATTAATATGAACAAAAATTGTATCTACTTTTTTAGAAATTAATTAATAAAACATAAAATTAAAATGAAGAAAAATTATTAAAATAACGAGAAACGGAAATTACATAATACATTGCCATTATTTCTAATTATTAAATTTCTAAAAAAATGTATATACTTTTCTTTAAATTAATTAAAAAAATTAAAAAAAATCTTATAAACATGATTTCAATAAAATAAAAGAAAAAAATATGTTTACATACACGATTTCTAAAAAAAATAAAAATAAAAATAAAAGTATATTATTGAGCATGATTTTTGGATAACAAAAAAAATCAAATAACTGAAATACGATTTTATTTTTCATTATAAATCTTTTTCCTTCCATATAATTTTTTTTTAAGAAAGACCCATATATGTAAAATGGTGTTAAAATTATACTAATTACGTAAAAATTTAAGAAACATGAAAGTTATATTCATTCCAAAAATTAAATAGGTGTATTACTCAAAGAAATAAATGGTTAGTTCATTTCATAAGAATTAAAATAATAATAGTCAAATCTATCATAGCTTATCCATGTAATAAAGCAACAAAGTATAAACACTAAGCATAGCTTTATCAATTTCTGGAAAAATCTTTGTTAAATCTTCATCTTTCTGAAATTGTTAAAGTATCATTCTCATGGAATTTAGATGAAACCTTCAGATGAAAATCAATTCAACAATAATGATATGACAGTAGATTAATATATATGACAGTAAATTGAAAATAAAAAATCATTGTCAGAATTCAATTGTAGTGAGTTTGAATAATTTATGAAATATATGAAATTATGTTTAGATATTTATGTTATAGATTAATATATTCGTATTGATATTTTCACACATATAAAAATAATCATAGAATTTATTAGCAAATATAAAGATCTATTTTAACGACAAGTGAGAATTCTTCTTCACATTCCTTACTATTTACTTCATCTTCTAATTATTACAATATCATTCAATAAATACAAGAATTAAAAGATATCTTTATGTCACAGAAAAATTAAATAACAAAAATTTTAATAATACAAATATAAGGAAATATAATTATTATTTATTGTATTTTTTTCATGTTTTATAGAACAATTACATCATGTTTACATGTAAGTTAAATCATTTGAATACAATTATAATTATATAATTAATAGTATATTTTTATATTCATTACTCATACTTTATTTATATCAATTAAGATTTTATGAGATATATATTTGAAATAAATTCATTATACTTAAATAATCTACAATATTAAGTATGAATTATCTAAATTAACAATGTTCCTAAAAATTAAATGATACTTTGAATACAAATTTGCATGGATTCTAGGATAGCATACATATTTGAAGAAAAGAAGTGTAACACAGGGACTAGCAAAGAATGAAGATGTCTTATCTAAAGTGTACATGGAACATCCTTGTATTGCATCTCTCATAATCATCCTTTTTCCTTTTATGTAGAAGAAATTAATAACTTTGTGAAGAGACAATAGTAGATTTGGTTAAGAAACTAAAATTGGCAATGATGATTAAAATCTAATCTTCCCCTTCCTCTCTATTCCTTTGGACAGCTCCAAAGTGTTTTACTAGTATGTCTACAACAACAGGCACCAAATTCTTGCAAGGCACACCCTTCTTATACAACTCAGCTAAATGTGAATCACTTCCAATTCTTCCTCCCAGGAAAATATCAACACCTTCAGTGGCCTTACCATTCTCATCCCTAGCCATGCACCCCATGAAACCAATATCAGCAACTTGCACCTGCCCACAGGTGTTGGGGCAGCCAGTCCAATGCATTCTCACAGGCCTAGTCACAGCCACTTGCCTCTCCACTTCCTCAGTCACTTTCAGTGCCCTGGCCTTTGTCTCAATTATGGCTTGCCCACAAAACTGGTTACCAGTGCATGCCACCAGTGTTTTCATTAGGAGAGAAGGTTCAGGTGAAAACTTGTCTTTCAACAGAGGCTCTTTCAGCAAGGCATCAAGTTTTGAGTTGTCCACATTCGGTATTATTATGTTTTGCTCAACTGTGAGCCTGAGCTCTCCAGTGCCGTATTCATCTGCCAAACGGGCCAACTCATCCATCTCATCTGCTTGGACTCTACCAACTGGAATGTGAATACCAACATAGCTTAGGCCCTCCTGTTTCTGTGGATGAACACCTAAGTAGTCTCTTCTTTCCCATTGTTTCTTCACCAGATCTTCCTGGCCTCTCTCCAGCTGCTTCCCTGCCATTCTTTTCTCCACCTCTGACCTGAATACTTCTATCCCCTGCATTTGCCAAACACTTATCACTTACTTGCCAAGCAGATACACTTCATGACAATGGAAATAAATGATTGTCATGGTAGCAGAATACCCAAACATTTAATATTTGTTAGAAAAATTTTATATTCATTAAAAATGAGATCAAATTATAATAATATATAAGTGAGATGTAAATCTCCTGAATTAGTTTTGAGGTTTTGAGGTGAGTGAATTTCATCCTAAAACTAGTTTAGAAGATGAGATTTATATCTCACTTATATACTATATTTCGATTTATTTTTAGTGAATGTGAAATTTTTTCAACAAAATATTCTAATATTAATCTTACCCGCCTAAGTTCTAGATTGAGGATTAGTTCTATAATTAGTCTTTGGATTGAGGATTAGTTCTATAATTAGTCTAAAAAGGTTGAAACTTGTAAACCTACATCCTTATCCCACTGCAAAATATCCAGGAATATTTTATAAAGAAAAACGAAATATAGACACTCTTATTTATCAAACGTCATGTTAACACACATCAATTTTCTTCGTCTGTGTTTCTCATTTAAGAAGTCAAATAGCACCCACCCCTTATATAAATTGCATTAATTTTTGTTTAGATTGATTACAATTTATAAAAGAAAATATTACAGCATAACTCATACTCAACTAATCTTACTTATGTACATGTGTATGATGTGAGGAAAAAGTGGCAAAATTAAATAAAATAATCACTTACGAGTTCGTCAATCAACCACATCATTCTTGTTTTCTGCCTGTTCCCTCTGAAGCCAAGGTCCCTATATGCCTCAAGGACAGCTTTACAAAATGGGACTACATCATCTGCGGGGACCCACGCATCAAGTGGTATTGCTTCAGCACATCTCTTGGCACTAAAGAAACCACCAACCAGTAAGTTGAATCCAAAACGACCATCCTTATTATTAGCAGGCATGTAAGCCAGATCATTGATGTGGGGATGCTCAAACAGATCGTGGGATCCCACCACGCACACATTCCACTTCCTAGGCCTGCACAATTTCAAAGATTGAGTGTAAGGACCCCACACCAATACTTAGATCATAAAATTCTAATGCGCAACAACCGTGGTTCATAAGGGCATCTTTGGATAAAACTTCTCTGTATACACTCTAAGGAAAGAAAATAAGAAGAAAAAATGAACTTAGCTTTTTCATTAGTTAAAATTAGCTTATGTATGAGACAAAAAATAAACATTTTGGATATACTAATATGAAATAGCTTCAACAAATTAGCTTATGCAGAGACTACTTTCTTTCTTATTTTTTCATATTAGAAGTGCTTATCAAGTTGTTTCTTCACACAGACTCCAAGTGTATACTTACAAGTTTGACATGGCTGGGTTGCCACGTGAATTTGCAGTGATGAATTGGGATAATAAATTGTTGTAAGGTCTAGTATCAACAATCTCATCAGGGTCAATGCCTGCAAGAGGGTTACCCACAGGGTTTCTCACATTGTCCATGCCACTCTGCAGACTCGTTAAGCCAACTTCTTCGAGTCCCTTAAGAATTTCTGGCACATCTGGTAGCACCACACCTCTAATTTGCCAATTCTGCCTCGTTGTTACATCAGCACACCCATCTTTTCCGTATTTCCTGATCACACTCGCCAAATATCGAGTCTGAGCACTAGTTGTCACCCCATTTGGAAGCTTCAGCCTCATCATAAACCTACCATCTGGTTTTGCAAATGAAAAGAAATTAGCCCAACCACCTTTAATGTGTCCTCTGTGTTAGTTACAAACCATAAACTCTAATTTTGATTAAAAAATAACATTAGAAGCACTTATATTAGTGCTGCAACTAAACTCGTTCTTCACCAGAGTTTGAAATGCAATTAACTTAAATATCAACAACTTATGTGGTCGTCATGGTTTGAGACTCAGGATATATTTAGATAAACTTTCCATTAAATTTATCAAATGAGTTAAGTTTCTCTTATAAGTTAACGTAGCTTAGTATAGGTTAAAATGAACATCGAGAAAAAAGCTAAACTGGAAGAGTTTCTATAGATTAACAGGTGTCTTACACTAATTTTAAGTTATGGGAAAGATTTTATTCTATTTTACTTTCAAACTTTCCTTTAGGATTACTTATAGAAAAAAATTATCTATACATGATTTTAAACATGTACCATTTAACTCTTTGTTTCCACTAATCATTGCATAGTGATAGTGGTGGTGAACGAAACCAAAAGGAAGTAAAAAAGGTGAAACTTACAGTGATGCTTTCTCCTATGAAAAAGGCCAAGCCACTTGAGTCTAACATCAATATCATCCTTAGTGTGCTTGGAGCTCTCAATTTCCTCAAGGGACATCTTAGCCAAATCCTCAATCCCACCTTCCATAAAAAGCTTCATGGGGTCTTTTTCAAGCTTCACTTTTTCCTGAGGGCTGATGCCTCCCCTGTACTCCTCCTTCAAAACCCAGAACCCATCTCTCTCCTCCACTCGAGGCTCCAATCTCGACGCCTCCACCACCTCTGAGGCAGCCGGAGCCACCGTCGGCGTGGCAAAGAGCCATGTCTTGGAACGAGAGTTGGGGCAGCATGGAGGAGCCAGAAAACGAACAGAGAAAGAAGACATTGGAAGGAACGTGTGTTGAAAGTGTGTTTGAGGTTATGGTAATGGCGATTTGAGAGAAGAGTATGCATTTTTGTAGGATGAGAGGACCAGAGCGAACGAGGACCTTACAAGTAAACAAGAGCTGATCTTTCTCCCCTCAAAAGACCCTTCAATGCTACCAAGGGTCACTTCCTTCTTTTCACTATATAAATTTCCCTCTCAAAATTGCATGCATTACATTACACCCTCTTAACTATAATATATAATATATAAATAAAAAATCAATTTTGATAATAACTTAATTTTATAATTATTTTCTATTAATATAAAACGTGATTAACAAAATTATTACATATAAATTTATTTACTTATTAATATAATTAATATATTGAACCTTTATTAATATAATTAATATATTGAACCTTATTTAATATATTGTCTCACACATTTAAGATTAAAAAAATGGTTAGTAGTTAATTGAATTTAAAATTAGTGTATTAGATGAGGGTTTGTTTGCCCACGGTTTCTCTTTTATTGCCTTGGTTTTGGACTTTTGGGGTTCATTCATTGTATTGTGTTGTGTATGCGGCTGCATGGAACCGTTTGACATGTGATTTCAATGAAAACCACGGAAAGAGGAAGACTTGAAAATAGTTTATTTATAGAATAAGAAAAGGGAAAGAGAAAGAAGCGAATTTGAAATAGAACTTCCTGAGAAATCACCGGTCATGTTCGCAACTGGCCTTATATTAAATCTATTTAATCATCATAAATTATTGTATCAACTAATCCTATTACTTATTTTATTCATCTTCTTTAAAGATAAAATTATTTATTGGTAGTACTTTTAAAATAATTAAAATTAATTAATTTATTAAATCAAATAAAATCTCACATGCACTCAATCATAAGTAAAATATGAGAAACACATGCTAAGATTGAAAACTCATTTTGTGGAGAGGAGACATTGATGGTTCCATAAACCTTACGAGTTTGCCAAGAGTCAGGTCTCTGTCTCTCACCCCCAATTTAAAGTGACAATTATGTAAGTCTATATTCATTTACTTTTTTGTTTATGAAATAAAATAATTAAAAGTATTTTGGTCAAAAAATAATTAATAAAAGAGACAATTAAAAAATATTATAAAAGAATTAAAGGTTAATAATTCCTCTAATATTTTCGTCTAATGTTCATATTTTCTAGACACTGAAAAAGCTCGAGATTATGAAAACAACACGAAGGCATATATGTTCTTGACTAAAACATTTGGTCCTTCTATTAGATTTTCAGCTTTTCACCCACAATATACAAGAACTGTTGTGATATCCATTGTGACTTTTAGACTGTCAAATAAAATCACTAAAACTAAGCATTAGATATTGATTTTCACTTGTACACAAACGAGTTTAAATTTAAACTGTGATGTCTTCCGCATATAAAACATCAATGAGTTGGCCACGAAACTAGGCCATAATAAAGCCATGCCAGTTTCATTGCCATACTCATTCCTATAACTCTAGCTAGTTCTCAGCTAAGTGAAGCTATTTCAAATTGAGCAGAGACACCATCTAGCACATTCTACACAAAAATGACTTCAAACTTGGCACAAGGGTTGCTTTCCAAGTGACTCCTGAAATCAGCATCGCCTTTGAAGCTGAAGGTATAAAGAGCTTGTCTCTGTGTCAACCCAAGAGGGTATATTTTGTAGAGTTTTAAATCATTGCCCCCTCTTATAACTTCAGGCCTTTCAGTCTTCCATACAGGTACATGATTCAGGGATGTGAACTTCAAAACGACAGCATCCTTCAGGGCATCCAGAGTTAAATTGCTAGACCTGCCAATTGGCATTAAAATCACGAGTTATTGTGTTATTTCAAGAGCTATAATGGAAATAGTCAAAGTTGGTCTGACTCTGATGAAACAGAATCAAAGATATTCTTTTTCTTTGGCAGCTTTTATTCTTTGCCAAGTAACCAAGAGATTCCATGAAGTTTGATGAGAAAGAATTATCATACCTAATGACTATAGATTAAAGTAAGAATTACTAATCAAAGTAAATAGATACCTCAGGTAAATGGACTCCATCTCAAACCTTCCCCTTTCTCTCACATATATATGATATACAGTTTCTTTCCCTCTAGTGCACTTGCAAGGACGTTTCTTAAAGCTTGGACTATTTTCGTCCTTCTCTCTACTCAATGTAGCCAAGTGAATGCAAAGGCGACAGGATGAATGTACAGCTGCCATATCCACAAGGGCCTTGAAGGAATCAGATGGACCCTCATACTTCCACCTATATTAATAAGATTATTCAGGATGCATCCAAGTGATCATAAAATAAAGAAGAATAACAACACAAAATCAATTGACATTTTTAAACCAGATAAACTCAAGAAACCAGAAAACATCAAAGTGCCAAGATTTTATACTAAAAATATAATCCAATTTTGGTGTGAAAAGGGAAGTGACCCGAGCATCTTCTTCCTCTTCAGCATTTAATTTACCTCAATGATTGATTATAGGCTTCGGGATTTTCTGCTAGGTATCTCATGGTCTTTGCAACAGACTCAACATCCTCTATCTCTTTAATATGTAAAACTGAACCAGGAGAAGGAGCAAAATCCTGAATATTTGGAGCACCAACAACCACAGGGACAGTTCCTACAAAAAAAGAAATTAATATTGACATCCAGTATTATAAGTGGGTTCTTCTGATATTTCAAGTGTGAAAAATTTAAGAATCCAGACCCCATTATAAAAGCTTTCCTTTAAGTTTGTAAAATACATTTTTCTCTTCTACAGATAATATCCATGTTGAAGCATCTGAATACAAGAATATGACTTGATTGCACATTAATATATTATCACGTGTTAGAGAAAAAATTGTCTTTCAGGAAATTATTGTAACTATCCACTTTATTCGCAGTATAATTTCTTGAATTTATGCCAACAGTACCCATTACCAAGTGTATGATGCAGTGTATACACCAATACATTATTCTGAAATATATATCTAAAAATATATAAAAATTCATAAAATATAATAAATATATAATTGTAATTCTGTAAATCCAAATTAAAAAATACTTCTAGGAAATTACTGAAAAATAAAATAAAAACTATAAAATCATTATTATCATATTCTTTCCTTAAATTCATCGAGACAATGATTCAATGTTTTTTTATTATAAACATTATATTTGCTTTTATGTCTTGCATGTAACTTTGTTGAATTTTCATAATCTTTTAAAGGCTTAGATACTTCATAGATACATATCTACGGATAATAACCAACAACTATATAAGGGAATACGACTCTACTTCTTACCCAAAACCTTAAGGCTAAGAGTTTGTGTGTCTTTCTCAATTATATGCTATTCAACCTTCTCATTTCTATCCAATGTGAGATTTCAACTCACCTTGAACTCCAACAGTCAATTAATTTGAAGCAACGAACCCAAGACACTTGAGAGTAGATCATATTCAAGTGTGAAGAATTTAAAGATCATTATGCAAGAATTAAGATGATTAATTATAACTAAAGAACGTCTATTCCAGCCTGCAACTATAAAAAGGACTAGCTTATCAATAAATTTAAGAATTTCATTATTTGAACATTAAAAAATTGACAGCATATGTTACATAGTATACAATTTTCACTTTTACTTTATTTTTATCTTTTACATATACATACATCTCGAAAATTCACCATAAAATCAAAGGAACAACTTTTTGTGTCTAAATTTTATTTTCAAGAAATATAAGAAATATTTTCCTAAATTTAATTGTGAACATTTTATCATTCTTAATTTTGCTAAACTTAATAAAAATTGAGCATTCAATTACAATTCAACAGAAAATCTTAGATGTAAAAGAAAATAAGATGGGATGTAAGAGCCAAACTAAAATGTTTGTATAGCCCGTGAACAACTAGTGTTACATTAATAATGTTGTATACATAATAAATGCAAGAGAATGGAGATAAAATATATATATCCATACCAGCAACAAGGGATTGAAAGAATTTTTCTGTTACATAATCTTCCTCATTAGAATTTTCAAATGCTAAGCTAAATTTGTAGTGCTTCAGGGCTTCCACTTTGTTCACTGCAATAGAATAAAATAATAACCACAATTGTATTCATTAGAAAATAACAACAGCATCACATAATCTTTGGAACTTTGGAAGTCATTGACTCAAGCAGAGGAATAATTTTCTACAACTTTAAAATCAATTAGTCAAACATCATTCAGACCATTGTTGGATTACAAAGCAACAATTATAATTGATACTCGTATTGTTGAGTTGTGAACATAGCTTGTTTATGTCCAAAGATGTATCAAGCTTCAAGGAAATTGTGTGTTTTCCTTTCCAGATAGTGTGCGCCAAACTAAAAACCAATTCATTCAAAATGAATTTCAAACAAATAAGTTCAAGAAAAAGATAGAACACTTGCATTTTTCACACTCCTCCGTCCTTTCTAAGGAAAATTCATTAAAAAAATACTCTTCAGTGTCAACAAGAAGGCAGAATTGGGAGGGAAGGGGGGCAGAGAAATTGGAGAACAAACTGATAATATTACTCAAAACCCTGAACTGAATTCATGTTTAGAGCAAGAGTCTTTTAAAGGACTCTCTAAGCGAAAAAATTAAATGCCAAAAATAATCGTAAATAAAACATAATCCTTAATAAATCCACAAACTCTACCTCAAAGTGGTTTAGATAGTGGATTATAAGCACAAATAGATAGTACCTTATAAGCATTAGATAATGCTTTTAGACTAAGTGATGCGTTTCAAAATTAGAGGGAGGGAAAATAGACAAAATTTTGTAGAGAAACTAAAACCAAATTTTGAAAAGTTTAAAGGGACCTAAAACATATTTTACCCTATTCTCTAATTAAAATAAGACTTTTAATCTCAGTAGCGAGTGTTGACCATTAATGCCAACCTTTATGTTAGGAGTTCCGGAGATCAAACTTCAATTTTATTAGAGAACAACACTAAAAGCTCCTAAAGTTCTGTACCCGAATTTGTCCCTTCTGAAAATATAAAAGAAAAATAGAAAAACAAGTGCTTAGACCACACTATCAGGTCCAAAGAAAATTAGACAAGCATTTGACAAAAACAAGTTATCCCTTGAAACCCGGAAGCATTTGCAGGCGCATTAGAGCCATGTTACAATCTTATAGTGTCTAAAATCTGCAATTAAATTGCATTCTTTCTCTTTTTCAGAGCAAAATAAACAAGCATTAACATACAGAGTGCAATTTCAAAAGTCATCTTTTAAATGGTAGAAGAAACGAGATTTTAATTTGAGAAAACATCTATAATAAAAAATCTTATCATGTACCTCTTCCATCACGGTTCCTATGACAACCACCATAAGAATCAATCTTAATGTCTGATTTTTCAAGGGCCTCAAGAGCTTGCAACCGGAAATTTCGAGCACCGCAATTGGAAATGAATGCAGCTGCAAGAGCAGCTTCAGTTTTTGGCTGCACTGGTGCCATCATATCATACTCAGCCCATGAAAAGTATCCAACAGGAACATCAGATGATAGACTGGTTGTCATCACAATGTTATATCCCCTCCTAGTAGACAAAGACATTACAAAATTAGTTATATAATTGACATTTGAAAAAAACAATTGGAATGGATCACTCTGTCCACTTTAACAGAGAACGAAAAGAAAGAAAAATTTCAAATGAACAAATTAAAGACAGTAACTAGAATTGAAATGATAAAAGTAGGCCTAAACACAGTTGCAAATGCAGACAAAGAAGACAAAACACAGCTGCAAATTAAAAACCATACCGCATTAGCCTATCGACTACAGGTTATGTTGGCAAACATAGTATTCAAAATCCATGATATTAAACCAGGAAAAATTTATTCTCTGTATTACTCACATTTCCATGGAACTATAAAAGCAACAAAAAACCATGACGTCTAACAAGCAACATAAAGGCAAATAAGTGGTCCAATCTAATGAAATAACACTTAACAACAGTGCTTACCCACCGTCTTGCCATGGCAAGATTGTTCTCAGCATAGTATTCTGCTGATTCCATTGATCGCAGAACGCTAGCTGTTCCACTTGGTTGAGGTAACCCAAATGCAGCATCAGGTTTCTTACCCCCACTAAACCCAAATGTACATCCAACCGAACACAACTTCCACTCCTGCATTTGAATGAACCAAAAACTTAAGATTGACAAGAAGAATAAGAGGGACTTCGTAATTATAATGAAAACTATCAGGGGGTTCATGAGTTACTTCTTGACCTATCAGCATCAAGCAAACGTGCCCACAAAGGGATTTGGATTGCATAACAAGATAAGGTATTGTTAAAGAGAGAAACAGCAAACTTTACCAAAAAAGGATCCACCACAATCAGTTGGAGGATCCTGTTCTTCAATAACTAACAGGAGAGGAAACAAATCCCCCATGTAAAGACAAAAATAACAAAAACAAAGTAATTCTTCAACACCACCCTCAAGAACAACATGACCATGTGTACATCCATGACCATGCTAGAGGACATACATCCACCACCACAACAACAACGAAAAGCCTTTTCCCACTAGGTGAAGTCGGCTACATGGTCACCCAACATCATTCAACTCGGTTAAAGACCAAATATTCAGAGTTAACAACTTCCCCCAATATCCTTCTTGGTCTCTTCCTCCCCTCATTCACAAGACTAAAAACAAGTAATCTAATCTCCTTCCGGAGCTCTAATGACCTTATATGTACATATTCAAACCACTTTAACCAACTTGCTATCATATTTTCCTCCTACACCAATATCTCCTCCTATTGAGCTAAATACCAACATAGTGAGAACCATCTAAAAGTCCAAAGCTCCAGAACCCCCCAGAAAATCTAATAGAAGAGCTTAAACTAACTTGTGAACAACTATACTTTTAATAAAAATAGGCACAAAAAAAGAAAACAAGAAAAATCAGAATTGACCAAACCTGGTCACCTCCAGAAACAAAAACAGGCTCTTTGGAAAAGTCCCTCGAATACGTGACAGCATCTTCCCTCTCCAACCATTTCTCACAACTATCCGATTCAGAAATCCGATCAGAAGCCACCACACCCATTCTCAAATCGTCACCTTCAACGACCGCACGGGAGCGGTAGAACAAGTCAGCGAGAGTGTCAACCATGGCGGCGTTTTTGGCCATATCCAACTTACCCAGAAACGCGATCTCCGCAATGACCACAAAGGCCACAACAAGAGGCATTAGATTGCTCCATTTCCTCTTTGGGTTGGCATGAGTCGAAACGGGTAAGCTCTCTTGCTGGGCACCCTCTGTTCTCGAGCCTCGCAGATTCGTCACGAGACCCATCGTTCAATTGCGCCTCCAACTCCCAATTCCGCAAAATGAAATAAAAATGAAAGGGAAACGAAAAATTGTGGCGTTATGGGCACGATTTCATGATGGGGGTGCTTGTTAAAAGAAAAAGAATGATAAAAACACGAAGCTTGTTGCTGTTGTTGTTGTTGTGGGTGGATGCTTCCGTGAAAGAAAATAAAAAATGCAGCGTTTGAGTTAGTCGCCGAAGTGGCTTGGATTTTCCATATTCAAAAAGTCTACGGGGTATGGTAAAATCAAGTGGAAACAATGATCAACTCAAAAACAAAAAGGACCTGAAAAACACGACAACAACAAAGGCCTCCTAAAATACTGCTCCTAAGTTTCTCTGACTATTCGACAAACGTGTTTTGTTAACCATACTCCTTCTAATTTTACTTCTTGGGCTTCCCACTTGTGCTATCAGGTCCATATTTTTATACTTATCAATAATTTTAGGTTTAATTTTTTTTTCTATTTATTTCTTTTGTATTTTACTAATAAATCAATTCAATTAATTTAAAATAATGATGTAAATTATTTGTTACTAATATAGTAGTCTTTTAGTGGTATTGTCACTAATCGAAACTAATAGTGTTTAGTCAATTTAGAGAGGAAGGTACTAAATTTATTAACTTTAAAACACTAAAGATAAAATTAAGTCAATTTTAAATTATACGTACATGTAATAATGAGATAAAATTGAATATAATGAATAATTAAAGAGATTAAAATTAATCTCTAATTGTCTGAACTATTTAATTACAGTATGTATAATACATTTATTAATTTTTCAATGACTATTTTAAAATTATATCAATAATGATTTTTAATTGATTCACAATGTTCTTACACCCACAATATATTAAACTTAAATGCGATTTCATATATTTTTGGTGCTATTTACTAAAGTAAATAATTTGATATAAAAAAATGTCTTTGTTCTTTGCTTTGGTTTGAAGTAAGAAACAATACAAGCAGATAATGATAAGTAATAATTAATTAAATTATTGTTGTCATGATCGTGGAAGTGAAAGTTCATTTTCTAATTTTTTTAGTCTCTATTTTGCTGACATCAAAATTGAAATGTTATCTTCTCCATGGATTAGTTCACAGGGTTGAGTCGTTATTTGATGGTAACTGAGAAAAAAACTGGCAACACTGTGACATACCTGTTAAGGTAGGTAATGGAGCAGTTCAGTGTGTTTCTAAGTTGTTGTTGTTGTTATTAAGATTTCACATATAAAATTTGGATTTGGTTACCTTAAAGTTGCAGTTTAACTACTCTCTTCAGATTTGGTATAAACAAATTTGGAATGTTTATTTTTTGTACTGTCTTTTTATTTTTGGTTATATAAGTTTTTCCTTTTTGTTTAGGGTTCAAAAATAGGTTAGTTTTAATATTTTTTTTTAAAATTACATTTTTTTTTTAAATAAGATTTACTTTTGTAATATTCAAATTAAAAATCGTATATCTAAGAGTCTTATTTATTATTTTTTAAGAAAGTTAGTTTTGATATTAGTCTATCATGTTTTTTTGGTAAAGTGTATTTATTTTTTTATGGAGAGAAAGTAAGTTAGAAAAAAATAAAATAAAATATAAGACATATTTATTAATCTCACTCCACTTATGGGTGTTATTGATTTTGCAGAGAATTCAAACCAACCAATTATATTAATTCATCATTTTAGTTTAATTAGATTTAACTTGAACTAAACCAATTAAATGATCTGGGTATCAAATATATGATCTACAAATTTAATCAACCAAATCAAACCAATAACATATCTTTCTTATTATTAATTATCATATATAAAATTTTATGATATAATTATATAATTTTTGCTAATATTTAATTTATGTAAGTCAATCATAATATAAAAGTATTTTCCCATGATAGGAATATGCAAACTTTTATACAAAACTATATATTTTTCTTCTTTTTTTTAAAATAAAATTTATGTGTATATATAGATTCAATTTATTACAAATGAACCAATTTATTCTTATATGATTTAGATTTTAAATTTTGAATTAATTTTTGAAAAATTCTTTGATCCATTCAAATTTTATTTTATTTTCTCTTATTATTATATGAACTTTTATTACACCTCCGTCATAATTGTTATCATTATTTTGATATTATAATATTTATGATTGATGTCATCACTATTTATTTATTTATTTATTTATTTATTTATTTATTTATTTATTTATTTATTTATATATATCATTATAATATTGACATTATAATATTATTTTTATGATTATTACAAAAATATTTATCATCGTTTTAATTATTATTACTATCATTATTACTATCAATATTATTATATATTTATTCTAATAATTATCATTATATTAATATTTTTATTATTTCTTTTATTATTATTATCCTTACCATCATTTTTATTATTATTATTATAATTATTATCATATTTTCATCATTATTACTACCATCCTCTCTTTATTATATTATCATTAATATACTTATGTAGGTATAAAGGGAAAGAAAGAGAAGAAATTAAAATATATTTATTATCTCTATTCTCGTTATTATTACTTTTTTATAATTTAATTATTTAAAATAATAATTTATCTTACTCAATACATTTGGAGTCATTTTATCACTTAAAAGTTTCCAATTGCAATTATTAATAGATGACAACACACTAACTTAGGAAGACCAAATAATAAGATAAGTTTTAGTATATATAATATTTTATGGCATTCCGCGTATAACATCTGTGACTAAGAATATGATGAACAAGACTTTTCAATGTCAAAGATGGTCGCTTTACAACGATTTCTGATTTTTCCCAACGATCTTATCCGATATAAAGAAAATTTCAATTTTTTTATACGTAAATACAGAAACTTTAAAAAAATCGTAAAATCAAACGATCTTACGATTTAAATCGCTATTTTCACAATCTTGTTTATAATTTTTAAAAAATATTCTAATATATCATATATGTTTGATTGATCTAATATTATAATTATAAAAGAATTTAAATAGAAAATGTTTAATATAATGTGTTAATACAAATTAAATTATTATCTTACATCTTTTATTTTATTTAATTGTAATGATCTTGGTTGAATATGTAAACAAATTAATAAAAAAATAATAATAAAAACTTAATATGATTGTGCATCTAAACTACCGAATAAGTTAAGTTTTGAGTTTATAATTTCATGAGTATGTTGGGGTGGATATTTATGAGTTAAATATATATAAAAGTTGTCTTCACTTTTCATGAAAATTAACATTTAAAGAAAAAAAAAGTTAATAAAAAAAATTAAAAAATTAAATAAAAGAAAACTACATCACAAATAGAAATTTTCAAGTCATATAACAAATTTGTGAAAAGTAATAATGAATATGGAAAGAGAAAAAAATAAAATTTAGATGTTAAGAAGTGAAAACTTTGAATTTTTATAATATAGATATAAGAAGTGAAATGATTTTTATATATGAGAATGAAATTCAATTTTCTCAATGAATGGTAAAGAACTAAAAAAATAAAAAATTTTAAATAATTGAATTTTTTATTTATTTTTAATATGTATTTTTGAGTGAATATTTGCAGTTCTAAATTTTTCAAATTTTATCCCATATCGCACTTGTTAATTTTTTATGAAATAAGTTTTTCAAAATTAAATCATTCATATAAACTACAATAAATTATTTTTTACACCATTTAAATTAAAAAATACACACAAATTCATCCAAAATTTCATTTTCTTTTTCGGATTGTTTAAATATAAATCATATTTCAAATTTATGCTCATATATTATATATATCTAATTTTTTTCAATAATATATTATTACTAATTAATTTTTAATTTTGACTATTTTATATAAGATTGTATCATCCAAATATATACTTTTTATTTCTCGAAATATCTTATGAGATTATATTTCTTTTATAATGACTTTATATTAATCTCATTTTACAATATAATCTTTTTCACCGTAGTAGCATTTGTCTTCCTCTCCCAATTTGTCTATCACCATTCATTTGTTTTCAAAAATTATTTTCATTGGTGGTACACCATGATTAAAAAAATTATTTCAATTTATATTCTAAAAAATAATTTTATTTAATTTTTAAAAGATAAAATAAAAAAATATTTATATTTTTTAAATAAATATCCAATAAATAATGAGATCGATTATAACACATAATTTTTTATAATTACTATTCTAAAATTTCTTATACATCTTTATCATATTGATCAATTAATAAGTATACTTCCCTTTTCAACGTCAAAATTACATTTTTATTAGAACATCTTAACCTATCACAAGTTGATGTTACTTTTTCTTATAAATCTATTTTCATCAAACTTTATGATACCTTATCATGATGTCAATTTATAATTTATCGTAGAAAATGTGTTTTTAATGAGAATAATTTAACAAAAAGAATATTTTTAATGATAAAAGAATGAAATTATTATGAAAAAATTTTTAAAAAATTATTATCTCTCACAAAACTATATCATATAAGTGGTTATGGAAGATAAAATTAATGATAATAATTTTTAAAAGAAGAATTTGATTAGAAATTAAACCTTTTAGAAACTAATTTAGTAACGTAACATTTGAAAAATTGAAGTAGTGGTGAAAATAATATTTTAATTTAAATTAAATATTTTTTCTAAATAGAAAATTATATTCAAGTCTAATAATTTATTCGTTATAACGAAACTAATTCTTGTAATAAGAGTTTTTTTTTTTTTCACACATTGGTATAGAAGAGAAAAACATAATAGATTAAAATAAAAAATGAGTAAAAGTAAAAGAGTAAAAAAAAAAAAAAAGATATTAAATATGTTTGATTAAGGAAAGAAAAATAGATAAGTAAAAAAATGAAATAATAAATTAAATTCACCATTTCTAAAGATATTTCCATCTTAATTTTTCACTTCCAAACACTCCTTATTTCTACTACCAAACATATAATTAAAGAAAATAATACATATGAACCAATCATTAATAGATTAAAAAATATTTTTATTAAACTAATTTCATAAATGAACAAATCGAGATTTTGTTATGATTATTATTATAAAAGCTCGAACCATGAGATTACTCGTGCTCCCACCACGACATTACACTTAATTTTTCTATTAATTAAAATCAAAGTGATGGACTAATTTAAAAGAAGGGTCTGAAAGCCTTTATTTATTTTTATTTGCAAAAACCACATTGATTTCCACATTTTTTTATTATATTATGGTATTGGTGTAAATATAAATATTTGACACAAAACCTTAAGTATTCACTCCCAACCAAAATAGAAAAGATTGGTGCTACCCTCCAATTTTTTATGCAGGAAGTAAACAAGGTAAAGAAGCCTCCAACAATAGAACAATGCACTCCAACAAAATGAAGGTGATTTGTTGATTCCAAGCTGTAATAATGTGTTATTTAAAACTCTGAAACCAATAATTTAGAAAAATCAATAAATATATTTTTGTTTTTTAATAATTTATTTTATTTTTTATTCCTATATTTCAATATATATAGAACCATTAATAACGAAGATTCGTAATTATTATATAGATATTTAAATAAAAAGAAATTAAAATAAAATATATTTATAAAAATTGAAGAATTACAGATTACATACAAGTTCACAAGAAATTTAAGCAAGTACATGAAAAGGCCAGAGCCAAACTTGCGACCTCCAACAAGACTAATTGAAGGATGAACCAGTCCAACAATTCTTGAAAGACAATTTAATTGCACCAAACTACCCAAAAACTTTGGGACACAATGGGGAGAGAAAAATGTTAGTGAACCATAGTTCAACGACCATACACATGTACCAGAACCTACATAGTAAGAAAAGAAAGTCATAATAATCATTGATAAAATACGACTCCAACTAGCCCAACTCCGACTGATCAATAGAGTATACTGTAAAGACATGCATATTGGATATCTTTATCTTGCCAACTATATAAAATACAACTTTTGTAAGAAAACTTGATGAAGCTAGCTAAAGAAATGTAAAGACTAATCTCGGATACCTAAACGGTTGGTTAACCATCCAAAAATTCATCTGAAAAAAGATCATATAAAATCATAATTTTTACTATGTCTATGCAAATTGCTACTGATAGTTTCTCCGTTACACTATGTTACATTAAACACCCTCGGATAACCTAACTATCGCTAAATTCCACAAGAATAGAGTTGTCACATTTGATTTTCCTTTACACAAGTCTCTTAACAAATTCTTGAAAGAGCACCAAGCAAATTGTCAATTCTCACAATTTGTATCAGCATCCACTGTAAAATCTTAGGCTTCAATAATGTGTTGCATATTCTTAACTTCCCCATAGAAAGTATGGCAGATCAGACTTTGGGAAATGGTCTGGAGGTTCTGATAGCAATTCATGTCCTCTATTTTCTGGGGTTGCATTACTATTAATTGAAACATCTGGTGTGTGAAGTTTTCCAAACGGTACAGTCTGCAGGTCAAAGGAATTTGAAAAGAATGCAAGACAATCCAGGTTATTTGAGATTTTTATCAGACAAAGAATATAAATTCCACTCTACTTGATCACTTCTTGAACCATCAGCTGTAGCTTTCTTCAACCTTTTCACCAAGGGCAAGCAGCTTGACTTGGCTTCTTCATCCTTGAAGTTTTGATCGGTGACCTCTATCAAAAATACATAGAAAAATATAATGATTGAATTAATCTCCAAACACTGACCATTCTGTCCACGGATAACACAATAGCTCCCTGTTTAAGTTATTAATCTGCTTCTCACAAAAATGTAACATAACAATAAATTCTGCCAGTGGATAACATTCAATTTTTATTTGACAGAATCCAAGCACTATAAGAAATTCTAGTGAAACTAGTTTTGTACATGTTGTGACATGGTTTACAAGTACTTAATTAGAACAGATAACAAGAGCCGAGGTACTAACCAATTGTGTGTATGAGGAACAAAGGCTTTGCAGAGGAATACATAAATCATCCACATTAAATGTCCAACTCTCAGCATAGAAATAAACTAAATCGTATATCTATGAAGGCCCAGTATCAGGCTAATAAACAAACTCAAACTTCAAAGTTAAGGCTTGATTTCAAAGAGTCAAGCTCAAGTTTTATGGACTTGAATTAATACTTTGAAAATAGTTCATATATGTATGTCTAAATAGTTGCACTCTTATTTATTATATTGGAAAGTTATAATTTTGTATATTATTAACTAATGTATATTATTAGCCTGATAAATCATATTTTAAATGTGCAACAATGAACTTTCTCATAAGAAAATTACTATTTTATCCTCAAATATTTTATTTCCAAATTCTAAGTCATTATTATGAATATAAACTTATATTTTAATACTATTTTACTTCACTTGCAATCATGGAAGTGTCTATTCATAATTGAGTACCAAATTAATGAACAAAATTATTTAAAGAGAAATCCAATAAAAAATGAGAAAAAGATAATCGACCCATGTACACGTTGAACGAAACAGGTTAACTAAGCCAATCTCATGCTTTAAATTTGACTCTTAAATACGGTAGTCAAAATTGAGTTATCTCTTATTTTCATGAGTCCCAAACTATAAGTGCTCAACTCAATTATTTAGCAACTCTAGTCATCATCAACAAGAACAAGATATGCATTGGCTCAATATTTTTCACCTAGTATGGTCTAGGGAGGGTAGACGTATACATTCTTACACCTGCAAGCAGAGAGACCATTTCCAGGATTTTAACCTGTTACCACCATGCCAGATCACAACCTTACTATTGTGCCAACTGCCTAGGAACACCCTTTTTCCAGTAACAAATTATTTGCAAAAATATTACTGGTAATCTTTAACCACAGATCCTCATCCAAGAGTACTATGAGCCAGCAACGATAAGTTTTTACCCCATATTAATTCAAAACTAATTGATACACAGCTACCTTTGTTATTTGTACAAGAGAGATCATTTAGACCCACTAAAACAGACTCCATGTTCTGTGAACCTAAATAACTGAACAAAACAATTTCGTTGTGTAACTGCTGATTAAACTACACGCATGTATTTTGAGAGAAAGGAAAATATATGTATACATATTACAGCAATGTATGGAAGGAGCAAGAAAAAATGGAGTGATAGAGAGTACATATTCCAGCCTACAGGATAACCAATGTGCATAAAAAGAAAATAAAATAAAATTGAAGCTACCTGTAGTACTGCAAGCCAATTCTAGATGGAATGAGCGGCAAGAACATTGCTTCTCTAAACTGCTTGGAGACCTGTCAGTAAATGTTGAACTTCCATTTCTATGAATTTCCTCATCACAAAGCAAGCCATGCTTGTAGATATTAGGCTCTCTCAAACTACAGCCTCTATCCACAGAATTAAGTTCAAATTGACTTCCTGCAAGAACATGAGAATCAGCTGTACTCTCAAACATTGGTGCAACTCTTTCAAGGTTGATCCTCTTCTGGCAGGCATCTCGTAGAGCCAGAGTCTGAAAGCAACAAATATATAATGCTTAATAGTGCAGGGAGAAGTACAAAATTAACACATATCCACACTACAGAGATGATCTTTCAATTTATGTCTGACCTGCTTAGGCATATTATATGAATTTTGCAAAATTCTACATTTATAAGCTTCATCTGTGCTGTTTTTTATGCTCCAACATCGTAAACGCATAGAACGATGCAATTCATTCACGAATGAGGCCTCTAAACAACGAATATATAGACTATGCTGCTGATCTGTCCATCTAGTTGACTGATCCTGGAAAAAATGTTGAGCTTAGTATATCCTTGCCAACTAAATGAAGAGAAAATTTTCCATCTTCACTAGAAATCACAAACATGGAATACAATTCAATATTGTCAATTTCAAACTCTAATATTTATCAGCAAACAAATAAGAGTATACAAATAAGTTATGTCAACAGATTTTAAGCCTATAAAGGAACTAAATTAGCAGGCTAAACAACTAATGAAAAATTTAATTATAATTCCAATAACCAAGACTAGATAAACTCAAAACTAAGAGCCCATCAAAAGTATTCAAATGAGCTTCCTCTGAATTAAATCTCTCACTATCTATAAATTTTAAACTGTCTAAATCTTCTTCAAGTTTCATATCAGCTTCCATTGATACAACATAAGTTTTTTGATGTACATATGAGTTGGCGTGCCAAAGAGAAAAGGAGACCAGAGAATATCTCCATTTAAGCAGTAGATACAAACCAACAGCACACCCGTTTGTGCTACTGAAATCATTTAAGAAAAGACAGATGCTAAACGGTATGAATAATTTTGGACAAAAAGGGTGCACATATAGGCTTTAAGAGGCCAAACATAAGAGATAGAAAAACAAGGTTGATTATAAAGTATCAGCATCCATGGTCAAACTCAAAGCTTACAGAAGAGAAAACTGTTTGCAAATTTATAACACGATTATCGATTTGAGTTACTTGACGCTACTCATCATATTAGTACTATTGTCTACTTTTCCCCCCTGGTTTCAGATTTCAGATTTCAGATATTCTCAACTCATTAATTGCAGAATTTAACCAACAAATATAAGAAACTAGCCAGTGAAAGCATGGCAAGTATAATTTCGCACTTAAACACCAAAAAAGCAAGGCGCAGAAGTACTGAAAAGGCCCAGAATCTAAAAAGCTAAATACAGGCACGCTGTCATCGTGCTCCGCAAACACACTCTAAGATCAACCTCTGAACACGCAAGCTCCGACCACAAAATCGAGAAACAAAAGCTAAATCGAAAAATCCATTACGCAAGAGGAATTGGAAAAGGAGAGAAGTTACCAAAAGCGGAGCGGGCGCGGAATGAGGCGAGAAGTCCTTGGAGGTGTAGTCGACGGTGACAGCGGAGGAGTCGGAGGAGGAGCGAGTGAGGTATTCCGGCAATGGTTCGGGATCGGAGGAGAAGGGCGGCGAGAGGTGACGACGGAGATCGTGTGGTTCCATGGAGCGTGATCGGAATTTTAGCGGAGAAGAAACCCTCTGGGTTCGGTTGAGGGGAAGAGAGGTTGTACTCGGGGAGGAAAAAAGGCTCCATATGGCTTCGCTTTTACACGTGTCAGTGCCGTCGTTGGGGTGCCACGTCATCTGGCAGATAATATCTTGGGGTAATGTGAGCCAGATATTTTGAAGGGCGTTGAAGAGAGAGTGAGAGCGTGGGATTGGGCGCAGTTTTTGGCGCGTGCAACTCATGTCCTATTTTATCGTATCCACACAACCCATGCGCTTAACTCGTGATTCACTAACTCGATTTTCACTTTTTTCTATATATAGAAAAACCGGGTTATCCTTGTAAGTGATTGATACCTATTTTTTTAAATAACTAAAAATAATAATAAACCTGTAATTAATCATAAAAAAAAAGCATTTATATATATATATATATATATTATATTTTAAATTTGTAATAAATAATAAATTTAAAATTTGATAAAAATAACAGTTAAATATATATATATATATATTATGAATTTTTTTGAACTTTTTTTTTTATATAAGTTTAAAAGTTAGTAATGATAGTGAAGATATTTATGTAAGAGTTTATAAGTTGTAAGTACGAGTTGTTATGATGTAATTTTAACCTAATTTTTTTTAACGAGATTCTCCATTGATGTTAAATACTTTTATAAGGTAAGAAAAAACATTTAATAAGAGAGTAAGATGTCTGAAATCAATGGATTGAACTTTCTTGTAAGACATCATACTTTTTTATAAAATAATAATAAAAAATTTATTTATAAAAATTTATTTATATTTAAATAAATGTGTATTAATATCTTATTTTTAAATAAAAATAATATTTGAATAATAATAATAATAATATTAAATATTTCGAAATTATATAAAATAATTATCTGAATTATTATTATATTTAATTTAGTTGATATAATATTTAATAAGATATTTACTTAAATATTTTAATAAATAAAATATATATATTAACTTAAATATGAGAGACAGTATAAATAATTTAAAATTTGAGTTTTTTTAATTAAAAAGTTTTTTATATAATTTTAACCTACCCCAGTTTATATCCAAAAAAACATGTATGTCTTTTCATAAGAATATTAGATGTTGGATTGCTAAATGCATGCATAACTGGATCAATTATGAATAAGAAAGAACAAACTTTTTCTCTTTTCCACCTTTACTTTTTATTCATGGGAAAGACAGAAAATTTTGGGGTAAGATTCACGTTTAAAATATTATTAGAATTATCTTAATATAGTATTCAACCTAAATTAAATTGACTTATCTGTTAACAAAATTTTATACAAAATATTGGATATGAGGAATAATGTTAGAAAAAATTTATATTGAAACCTGATGATATTCATTAAAGATTTTATATAAGTAAAAGTAAAAATATAACCAGAAAAAATAGAATTATAATGTATTTTGTAAGAAAAGGTAGTAGTAATTTAAGGAAATGATATTGAGAATTGAATAAAGAAAGAAGTGAAGTTACCAGGGTTGGATATGGTGGTGGGGCTTGCAATGTCAGTATCAGGCCATGGAAGGAAGACATTTTTCTGAAACACAACCACTGCTTTCTTTGTTCCATTCTCTTTGGTAATCTAATTATATGTTCCTGTCTAGTGGAGTATGATGCATTTTCTTATTTTTATTTTTTTACTTTTTACTAAATTGCAACCATAAATTTCATATATATATATATATATATATATATATATATATATCAGTGAAAAAAAAAACTGTTACCAATCATTTGTAGCCATATTTATGAGAACAACACCATTAATGTTATGAAAATTCATCATCAACTCCCCTTTTATGCCACTGCTATGGTATCATATATGCTCCTTCTCTGAATTACAGATAAATAGGGGTGCAAATATTAGAAAAGAATATTATTTTACAGGAAAATATAACTTTTTTTTTACTTGAATATCCTCCATCAATTAGATATAAGGTCAAATTAAGATTTATATAATGGTATAAATCTCACTTCATTGAACCGATTTTACGAAGACGAGTTAGACTTAAATCCACCACTTCTATCAAATCATCTAATTTTTAGTTTCACATCAAATTTAGAGACGCTTGACGTGAGAGAATGTGTTAGAAATCTTCATTAACTAAAAGTAAAGACAAATTAAAATTTATATATTAATATAAACCTCGTTTTATTAAACCGGTTTTATGAAAATGTTATTATTATTACTAATACTTATAAAAAACAAGGTAAAGTAACATTGTAACCGTGAGAAGAAAAAAAAATATTTTTTTTAATTAATTATACCATTCCTTAATTATTTTAATAAATACTGACTTAATTATTTTTATTACATTTAATATTTGATTACAGCAATCTTGATAAAGATTATGGTGGTCCACGGGTTTAGAAAGCAACCTGACTTTGCTTCAGACGTGGAGTGATCCCTCTGATGGCGTTTTGAAAACGATGATATAAGATTTTTTATGATCCCATAATCTTCCCTTTTCTTTATAATATTCACGAACTTTAATTATAATAATTTTTTTACTTTAAGTACATCTAATGTACTAACTTTTGTAATTGTAATATGCTTTATTTTCAAATTCAAATTAAATCCTATTTTATTTTAATTTCTAACAAATCATATGGTCTTTAAAATATTATTTTTACAGGTATAATATTATGTTTAAATTTAAATAAAATTAAGTGCATTCGTATGCTTTAATATTAATCTAGTTAATCTAAAGAACAAATAAAATTCATTTTAATTTATATAACCAAATAATTATATATAAAACTTCTTACATCATACATTTAAAAGGACTAAAATGCTAGTATTAAATTATTTTTAGTACATGCAGTAATTAATTGTATTTTAGATTTTTTTAAGAAAAAAAATTATTTATGTATCAAGAATTTTGATTTCTCAGCCATATATTTTATGTAATAATAAAAATAAAATAAATTAGATATTATAATTATTTTTTAAATAATATAAAAACTTTGTTAATAAAATTGTGAAATTTAAATAAAGCTATTTGATAATAGATGAGAATTTTATTAGTAAAATTAACAGGTGAATCATTTATAATGAATTAAACCATTTATAAATATGTAAAATTATGTGTGAGTTAAAAAAAATCTTATGAAATGTTAAAAATTTTATATAATAAAGTTTAATTTTGATATATAAATGAGATATAAATTTTATTTTTTAAATTATTTTTAAAAATAAAATAGAGACTATAATATATTTTACAACAAATATAAATATATATATATATATATATTTATTGTAGCTTGTGAGATAGGGTAGAGAATGTGATTGGTTACAAATATTGAAAATATTTTAATAACTTAAATTGGAGAGAAGTTGCTACAACAACCTAACTAATCACAATAGCTCTTGTGGTTTCAATTAGGTGGAGATTTTTGTGTTTGGATAATCCATTGCGTTTTGGAGTGTACGGAGAGTGGTTGGAAGATTGAATGTTTTTGAAAGAAAATCTAAGTTTAGAAACTTCTCCACCGTTGTCATCATTATATAGTGTTTTAATGTTGTTGTCATATTGATTTTCGACTAAGGATTTGAAGATGAGAAAATTAAGGAGACATTGAATTTTAAGTTTATTGGATATCACATATTTGGAAAAATGGTGAAGAAAAATAACATAAAAAATGTTAATTTATGATGTCAATTAAAGTAGAAGTTTCAGAGAAAATAATTTGAGGAAGTTTCGTACTGGGAAACTTTTTGGCACGTGGGAATCGAACTTAAAAAAGGATTTGTTAGTATATATTATCTTCAATATAATTGTGATGAAGTGATTTTGTGAGGTTAGTTGGAGTAGTTATATGAAAGATAGGGATATTATACCCAAAATTTAAGGAATAATAACCCACTTGTATGGAGGATTGACTAAAACATATTTTAAGCTTATAATAAAGGAATTAGATAACAATTAATGAATATTTTGGTGAAGGTCTCCAAAATTTTCTAATAGATTTTGAATAAAATATTTTGACATTGGTAAAATTATTCTTACCTTTAAGAGAAAATTTGGAAAAATACAAGGAAGAATAAGAGGCTAAGAAACAACACAAGAAAAAAAAGAGACTTGAAATCTCATAAATTATTAAGATAAAAGATTCATAAATTACAATAAATATGAAAAGGGAAATGATGAGGATTGATAGTTATGAAAACAATAAATATGAAAAGGGAAATGATGAGGTTTGATAGTTATGAAAAGAAGATTAAATTGAAAAGATTTTCAAATAAAAAGAAAACAATTATATAATTAAATACGATTTTATTTCTTATTTAAAATCTTAATTTTAAGATTATATGTGTTTTTTTTTCTTATATATTATTCAATCTTCTTATTTTTATTTAATATAAAATTTTAATTTACTTTAAAATTTAATAAAAGAGAAAATTTTAAAAATCATTTCAATAGAAAATAATAAATTTTGTTGAAAAATTCCTTTCAAATAAGAATTATAAACTAATGTTATTCCAATAAAAATTTAATTTGTTCATCAATAAAACGAACCTACCTAATAAAGTTATAAACAAGGTCTTGGTAAATATGTTAAACCATATCAAATATAAAAAAATAGTTACAATCATTTAGAGACCTTGGATGGACGACACATCATGTGTAGTTGGAGAATGACAAATCTCTAATTTGTTATGGTCGATGAACATTTCACATGTTAAACGTTGTCCTCTTTTTTCTATTTAGGGTTTTTTTTCATTGAACTTTTTAAGAGGTTTTAAAGAGATAAAATTATTTTCCTAAAGGATGATGAAAGAAAATAATTATTTTTTGGGTACATATAAATAAAATATGAGTATTATTAAGAGAGATATAAATAAAGATTGAGAAGATATATAATATACTTAAGCATTAAGTAAAGTGGTAGAATTGTGAGAAGATGCATGATGGAACGTAAATGACTGGAAATGTTGGTGAATATTCGTTCTGCATTTTGGGTGGTTCTCTCCCACCTTTCAAAAGATTCTCATTTCAGAGTCTCTTTTTTTCCACTAACACCAACACCACTCATCATTCATTCCCTTCTCTTCTTCACCAACGCACTTTATTTTTATTCTTCAACTCTCCCAAAATACTATCATTACCCTTCAATTTTATTTTTACAACTCAATTATCTTCTATCATCTACGCATATTCCAATGTTTTCTCTTTCAATATTCATCAGTGGAGCAGCAATGACGTGCCGCCTGTACCAGCACAACTCTGTACACCTCTTCTCCTCTGCACAATCTCACTCACCATCCCTTTTACCTTTTCTTTATTTTTATTATTTTTCTTAAATTTTACATTATTTTCTTTCCTTATATACAATAGGTAAGAGATATAGGTAAGAAATATGATATATATATCATGTTAAATTTTAATTTAAAATTAATTAATGGTAGAGTTATTATATATATATATATACATATATAAATTATAATTTTAAATTGAGATACTTATATGAATTTTTTTTAATATATTTATTGGATATCTTATATAATTTAAAAATATAGTCAAATTAATATATATATATATAAAAAAGTAAAGATAAATTTAATTTTATAAATTGATTTTATAAAATTAATTAAATTAAAAGTTAAATCTACTTTATCCTAATACCAAAACTTATATTAAATCAAACAAATTTGTTATAATAATTTTATATTTTATTTTTGTTATATCCTTTAAATATATTTTTTATTTTATTTGTATTATGTCCTTTAAATATATTCTTATTTATAATAATGCCATATATTAAAGTAAATAAATATTATGTAAAATATTTTTAAAAAATATTCTTCATTAATTTTTTTAATTTAATTTTTCAAGTAATTTACAAAAGAAACTAAATTTTCATATCAACTTTCATACACTAGTCAAAATTCATGTAATTATAATAAATTTCAATAACATGAATAAAAATAATAAATTTAATATTAAATAAGTATGTTACATATTAAAGGGTAGATTATAAATTCTAAAAAAATATACTTAGTAAACAAATTTAACTTATTTTCTCAAATAAGAAAACAAAATTTCCTCCCAACTTTCTTAAAATTAAGTTAAATTTAATTTTTTTTTCTTCATGCAAGTATTTCAGTCCAAATATTTTTCATCTAAATAAACAATAATAAAGTTAAACACAATTAAGTTAATAATCACATAATGTTATAGTAAAACTAAACACAATGGTAATCACTAACATGAATATTTTCCTTCACTCAATATCCCACAACACATAATTACAAAAATAATATTTTGAATACATATTCAACGATTAACATTAATATATATTTGACATGTTGATAAGACAAAATCAATTATTGATCATGTTCAAATAATAATATAATTGAGTATGTCTTAGTCATGAAACAATCATTATTGACTATGCTGAACTCATGTAAGTTGTTTTCAAAGTTCTGCAAACCCAATTATCCAACTCCATATATATATTTCAACCAAAATATCTACATTCAAATAAGAAAAATCATGTCTGCAACTATCACATAATGTCATCTGTTTGGAGCTTCTCCTTGATCTGCTTACAATGACAATGGTGTAGCACCAGCTACTCTTTCTACAAAGATTTCACAAATGAAAATGAGAATCTTCTTTTACACATGATGTTAAGGGTTACTTCTGAAACTTGTTTCAAATACTGAACCTATGTGCAGGGTGTCAGCAGCAACAAGTTTATGTTATTTTTTATTATTTTATGCCAGCCAAAGACAATAATTTCTCCAAATTCTAAAACCTAAATATTTCAATACCTAAATCCATAAAGTTCTAGAATGGATCCATATTTTCTATCATTTCCACTTTTAGTATATTATTACTTTTAATTAATTAAAAACTTACCAGATTTTTTTTTCTCTTTTTAGTTCTTTTTTTTTCTCTTTTCACTTGCTCTGTCGAAAGCATTCATTCATGATGATCTTTTGTAGCTTCATTTCTCTCTTGATCTTCCCATTTTTCTTTATTGTTTCTCTTTCACTGCAACTGCAACTGGAACTTCTTGAAAGAATCTACCAACATCTGCAGTACTGCTAAACACGAGAGAGAGAAAAAATGGAAAGAAAGAAACAAAAGAAACATGAAAACAAAATTTTTTCTAAGTTTTAAATGAATCCATCTAATTACTACAATGTTCCAATGTTTAGATTCTCCAAACAACAACCTTCATATTCTTCTTGATCAGCAAAATCCAACACTATATATGTTATCTCTTATTCAAGTAGCTAGATTTCCATATGATGAAACTTTGCCTCTAAAAAAGTCTTGTTGTATGATGAAAATATCTTTTCAGTCATGCAACCTACCGACACAGCATTTTCTTAACCATTTCATATCCTGTTCCTCCTCTTTTCTTTCTGTTCCCCACCATCTCTATATTAAGTCTTTCATGGCTATTATCGATCTACCTTCATCCTCCAATTAAGCAGCATACTAAAGACTAGTGGAAAGAGTTTCTTAATAAGCTCAGAAAAAGAGTTATCTTTTACAAATTAAAACTAAGTTATGTACAAGTTAAAAGTAAAATAAAACTTTACAACTCAGAAAAATTAGCATTCATTAAACGAACAGTTAACCTGGGTATGATTAATGTAAGACAAAAATCCAAACTGTTATCTGATAGAAAATGAGGTTCTGTAAGCTTTTTTATTAATCCTGCATCATAATCTAAAAAATAATGAACAACCCTTTATGAATTTGTGTCTGGGAGGAGCTGAAAGGAAGCAATATCCGACCAATGAGAATACAACAACAATAGTGATACTGGCTTCACACCACGTGAACAAATCCCACGAATCTGCAGGCCTAGTTCATGCACACATTGCTTTTCTTCTTTTTGTACTCTGACAATTACACGCTCATGATCTTCATCCAGCTTGCTATTTTAGCCAGTTATTGATCTTTAAGCTGGTTCGCATATTCTCGATCATATGTTTCTTGGCACCACGTGACCATGAAAAGATATCCGTACACATAGCATTTTGATAATTGCCAAAAAGTCTCCATTGATTCCAGTCAAAATTATCACATCTTTTAAAGAAGATACTTAAACAAATTTAATCTTCTAGTTCTTAAATTATAATTAGAAAGACCCTATTAAAGATATTCAGTTTTTGTTAATAGAACTTAGTTATCAATAAAAAGTCAACAGATATTTTTCCAATAATTAAATAGTTCTTTTTTAAAATTATTTTGACTTTTTTTTTTCAATTTCTTCTCATAATTATTTTAAAGTAAATCAATCTATTCTCTTTTGTTATAATTAAGTTATTTAATAAGAGAGTAACATATGACTATATTTATTGATGTAATTTGATATATATAAAAACATATATCAATATTACATATGATTGATGATGTATGAAACATAACACAAATATTATTACATCATGTTAAATAGTTAAATGAGTATGAGGTAAGTACCTCAATATTATCATTATATTTTTAAGTTAGATAAGTTAATGTTGAGAAATCTCACATTGACTAAAAATAAGGTCGAATTATAGTATATATAAGTGAGGTGTAAACCTCATCTTCTGACCCGGTTTTGAAGGTGAGTTAGACACTGATAATCACTTTCTACACGATATCAGAGTCTTTTTAACGGGTCAATGTGAGATTTCCTAACAGTTAACCACATTAATAAAAAAGGATAATATTGATTCATTAAAGACACTAAATAATAGTGAAATTAAATTTAATAAAATAAAAATAATGAGAATTTTTTTTTTATTAAACAGTTACTCGACTCTATTATATAAGTGTACAGAAGAATGGAAGGAAAATCTAGTGATATTGTAGCTACATACGTACTCTGGTGCAAATTAACCATGAGTTCCAATAACTCTGGTTGAAATTCACATTGACTGGTTTGAGAAAGTGCATTAGCACACTATTATTGGAACAGTATTTCTGGATTTTCAATACTGTTTGAGCTACAATCTCATCCTCCATATCTGAATAGAATTTTATATCTACAAGAGATGGTATTTAATCATCTCCAAAGTCCAAACCAATTTGAAAATCTTGGACAACCATAGCTTCTTATTTATACACTCTTTAGAGCAAATAGAACAGAAAAATGAATTTGAAGATTTTAAGAATATGTAATGATGAATACAAAAGATAATATGGTGCTGCATTCAATCTATCATGCAGAATATTTCTTGGCCTATTTTTGCACCAAAACTCTGTTCTATTATCTAGCTACAGAAGTAGAAAAGAACTTGAAAGCTAAATAATTTAAAGCTAATTATCACTTTCTTTAGATAATTTTTCTAGATTACCTTAATATTATTTGTGTGTTGTTTTAGAAAAATTGATGCAAAGTGCAAGTACTAGTCTAGATTCTTTAGCTTAGGCTTTAGGAGTTGAAGAATCAAGTGGACATGTTCGGGTTAGGATTAGGACCTTATCCCTCTATGATGTTTAGATAAATTGTATGTTCGTACAATGAAATATCCTTCTCTTCCCGTTCTTATAAAGATAATGAAGTTAGTGGTTTGAAATTTTTTTCTGTTAATTTTAGTTTCTTTTTGAATATGGAAATGATACAGAATTGAGCTTATCCCATCTATTTAGGATATTCAAATTGCAGAATTTTTCGAAATAGTTTTAGATATTATGCAACGATGCATTAGCAATATAGTGTGACTATTAAGGTATGAAAAAAAGAAATTGAAATGTTTGATTAAATATTCTTATTAATAATATAGTGACTTGACTTATAACTAAATTAGGTGAGTGAAGTTATTTAAGGGACGTGTGTGTAGACAAAACCAAGGGAATAGATTCAAACATCTATCTACCATACCTAGCAGGCACATACTATTTCGAAAAACTCATATCGGAGCTGAAAAAGGAAAAGATAATGCAGAAATGAGAGAGGAAGAAAATGAAAATACTAAAAAGGACAGAAAATGGGTTATGTTTTGTTGTTATGGGGTGAGAAAAAATCCAAAAGCTTGATGATCACAAATGTAAAATGTTGTCGGAAAGCAGAATCAAGTGCTGTTGATCCTCCCACATTTCGATAGATGATTGGGTGAATGTCACGTCAAGGATTCAACTGAAAAACAATTGGGCCACGTTTTGGTATGAGTGTGGTTCCAATTTTAATTTTTGGAAATATTATAATTGAAGGAAAAGTCCAATAATACGAGGGGGGCCGCGTAAGAGGGTGTTCTTAAATCCGGACTCGTGTCGAGGCGGCACAACACAAGACACTTGTCGACTCCACCACACTCCCCAATCTCAAGATCGCTGCGACACGACACTCCCAACTCCTAAGTCCAACGTTGCTCAATGAATGAATCAGACTCAATTTGAGAATAAGCCCAAACAAAAACACTGACCCAAGGTAATTCTAATTTTAATTCCCCCTTTCATTCTCACCGCCATTGTTTCCTCTTCGTAGCCATGTCTGACTCATTCCCACGGTTTATTATTTTGCGTTCCCTTTTGTTTTACTTCCCCTGTTCGCTCTTTTCTTTATTCTGCTCTTTCCTCCCAACTGATTTTTGTTTAATCGACATGGGGGTCGTTTGGGTTTCTCCGATCGCCGCCCGCCTCTGTGGCGTGGAGACTCAGCGGAATTCAACTACGCTTAGTTCTTATAGTGGGTTTTTTGTTTCGGGTAGTTTGGCTTCCATGATTGGATGTGAAACTTGTATAATAGTGACAGTTATTTTTTTATCATAAAAGAAAAACAGGTTGGAGATGGTGACGCGTCTGAGAGATTTTTTCGATTTTTGTGATTTCGCCCGAAAAAGGAAGTTTCGGTTCTGTTAAACTCCTTAAAGGGTGTTGGTACCTCGCAGAAATTATTTAACTTTTTGGTTTGAAGCGTGTGAAATATTAAGTTCCATCTACATCATCAGATTTTGGATTGCTAGCTCCGAGGTTAATTTAATCTAATCTAATCGAATTTTCCAAACTTGTAGGATATTTTACCTAGTACAAAATATCTAAATAACATACAGCACAACGTTTAGATCTGACTTCTGTCTACAATTCAGCCATGGTAGGCTTCAGTGTGTCATCATCATGTGCACTGCTTTGGATTTTTTCGCTTTACATGAAACTGTTTTCTTACTGAGTCCTCTAATAATTTAAGACCGTTCTGCCTGAATATTTTGTTTCTAAGGATTGTGGGGTGAGATTAATAGTTATCTGTTTTGGTAACTTTATCAATGAATTGCTTTTATTTCCCAATATTTTTTATACTTAGATCCGAATCCAAGGAAACCATTCCAAATCAGTGTCTGAAAACACCACACGATCTACTTGGGCATGATTGCTACGTAAGACAAAGTTTGCTTAAGTAAAGCTCTAACGTCTGCTTCAAGTGTTGGAAAGTGGGGCCAAAGATGAACTTCAGGAACTACGGTGATAATAACCCCACTTGGGATGCCATGCACGGGAAGACTCCAGCAAATGTTAATTCTCTGCTGAGACAGCCCTCGGTATACTCCCTTACATTTGATGAGTTTCAGAGCACCATGGGTGGAATAGGGAAGGAATTTGGGTCCATGAACATGGATGAACTCTTGAAGAACATTTGGACAGCTGAAGAGACCCAGGCCTTGGCATTTTCAGCTAGTGCAGGAGAAGCTCACAACCTTAACCCAATTAGTGGTGGTTTGCAAAGACAGGGTTCCTTGACATTGCCAAGGACTCTTAGTCAGAAAACAGTAGATGAGGTTTGGAAGGACTTGATCAAAGATGGTGATGGGACCAAAGATGGGAGTGGCAATGGTGGTTCATCCATTCCTCAAAGGCAACCAACATTGGGAGAAATGACTTTGGAGGAGTTTTTGGTGAGAGCTGGGGTGGTGAGAGAAGATGTGCCTCAACAACAAATTGGAAAACCAAATAACAATGGATGGTTTGGTGACTTTCCAAGACCAAACAATAACACTGGCCTACTTCTGGGGTTCCAACAACCAAATAGAAGTAATGGGAATTTGGGTGAGAGGGTGGTGGAGACCAACGATAACTTAGTTCGCAAACAACCTCCTCCTTTATCACTAAACTCAAACCACTCTCCACGACCAACACAACAGCCACCACCACTTTTTCCAAAGCCGGCAAATGTAGCTTTTGCTGCTCCTATGCATTTGTTGAACAATGCTCCACTTGCTATCCCTGGCAGAAGAGGAGGGTTGATTGAGCATCCATTGAATGTTGGAATGGTTGGTTTAGCCTCGGCTAATCCTGGGGCTTCTCCCTCAAGGAAAATTTCACCGGATGTAATTACAAGTAATGTAGATAACTCTTCACTGTCACCAGTTCATTATGCAATCAACAGGGGAAGAAAATGCAGTGCTATAGAGAAAGTGGTTGAGAGGAGACAAAGGAGAATGATAAAAAACAGAGAATCAGCTGCCAGATCACGGGCTCGTAAGCAGGTTATTACTAATTACTGCATTAGTTCCACTGTTTTAACATATATATACATGGAGAAAAGTATGGGTAAAATGTGTCTTTATTTTTTAAACTATCTCAAAATTAAGTTTTTGCTTAAGTAATATTAATAAATTTTAATTTTATATTATGTGATTTTAATTTCTTTTGAAAAAATAAGCCATTTTCTTTTTTACTGCTAAATCTAACCTAATAATAAAAATTAAAAGATATATAAGTAAATTATTAACGATCTGTTTGTTATCCCTTTTATTATTCTCATGGAAAAAACTAAGTAGTTGTTTGATTTGACAAAATATTCTTTTGTTTCTCACTTTTACAAAATGTTACTTTTATTCTAAAGATTCTTACAGAAAAATATAAAGTTTACAGTTTCTAACTATTCATTATGCATTCTTGTCAACAACACTTCTAATTTACTGTACACTCTTCTAATTTACTGTGTGGATCCTGCTAAAAAGCTTTGGTCAACTCTGTTTTCAGTGGGATTCGTATCAACAATTAAGTTTGATAAAGTTCATTTCTTATCATTCTTCCTTACAAATTCTACATCCCCTGATTATAAGATCAAAAACACCACTCATGAACTGTAAAACTCATAACAAAGAGAGAAGTAAAATACATTAGATACTTTTTTTCCTGTGTTATATAAAAGGGTTTTCTTATCAAATGATCTATTGCATTCTTCTATACGGCACCTAACTATTAAATTCTATCTCTCGGGAATGACAGGCTTACACTTTCGAACTAGAAGCTGAAGTTGCAAAACTTAAAGAAATAAACAGAGAATTACAAAGAAAACAGGTATGCTGTCATTGTGGGCCACATCCTTATCACTTATCAATAAAATGTATTTGCTTTTTCTGACAACATTTGGTTTGATACAGGCAGAAATTAAGGAAATGCAGAAAAACAAGGTATAATCTCTTTTGCATATGGCTCTTTGCCAACGTTGTCTAGATCAAATGAACTCTTTCTCCTCACTCTTTTCTATTGGTTAACACCAATAGAGAAATTTATCCACACAAATTACTTTTCAATTTACTTTCATTGGTTGAAAGCCAATAAACTTTATTTATTTCTTTTAGCAGGATTTGGACCCTTCATGCCGGCCAAGGGTAAGTAAAATACAAGGCTTGAGAAGGACACTTACAGGACCATGGTAGCAGTGGACACTGTGAGTAGTTGTTTCTAAGCAACATCTATACGAATGAAGGAAGCCATTGTTGTGACATAAGGACTGGAGCATGTATGTGAGCCGTGCGGTAATTGCAGTCCAACACTAGATAGAGTGGTAGCTAGCTATTACTAGTTTTATGTATAGGAACTAGGAGTGGTGAGTTGTACAGTATTAAACTTCTATCTTTGAATAATTAAATTATTGTATATGCTTGAATGTTATTTTCTTCTGTTGTTGCAGGATGATAAGATAACACAAGTTTATTGGACTATCTCTACTTCTTTTCGTCCAATTTAAATTTTAATCATGCCATTTTGTTTCTTGTATTTATGAAAGGAGGAAATTCCCATGTATTTTCCACGTATCAAACATTAGTAACAGGAATCTCTTTACTTGGTTCACCCCTTTTCTCACAGCAAACATATTATTGTAGGAGTTTCTTTGTAAGTATACGATTCTTATTCTTGTTGAAAGTTTTTATAGAGGGTGATGGTTTATCCTAAATTTAAAATAAATTGTTCATAGTTTTGTCATTACTATATGGATTTTGAAATCTTCACAGCTATAATTCTCAGCAAGAAAGTGGAGTTGTGTTCATGGGTAATTTCCTCATTTTTATACCAAATTTCGATCAGAAAACTAGTTGCAGATGCACATTAGGAGGGACAGGGAAAATTGTACCCCACAAAGTTTTTTTTATTTAAAATATTAAATAATATTTTGCCTCCATTAAAAAAATCATAGTTTAATCTTTGTTCTGCTAAAAAATATTCTAAATCCACAACAGTAGACACAAGTTATGACAGCAGAAACTGTATTATGACTATAAGAACCAGTTTCTGGTGTATACCCCTGTTGCTACCAATGGGACTGTACAATTACAAACCATTAGAGAGACTTTGCTTGTAGTTTTAAAACATTTTCCAAATCATCACCAAGTTTTGCTTCACTCAATGAATCTACTGTATATTACTCCTTACTAAGCATGGATCGAGTTCTCATTCATTACATTGAAGACATTATCATTGCCAATTTGAATGCTTCCTTAGTAAACAAAATCACCATCATGCTTCTAAGCACGTTTAAACTAAAAGTCACTAGTGACATGTTTAAAGACGTTAATTTATAAATTATAGATATGTTTGCATATACACTTTTAAGAAGTAAAAATAAGATAAAAATAAAATGATTTTTTTCGTAAACTAAAATTAACTTATGCATGAATTAAAAATAAGAATTTAGAAAAATTACATAAAATAGCTTTAACAAATTAGATTATATATAAATTAATTTTAATTTATGAAAAAAACTATTTTACTTTTATTTTTAAAATACCCTTTTAACTACTTGACACACTGAATACATTTTCAAAGGCTATCACATTGTCCTTGAATTTAAATTTGAAGTTTAATGATTCAAATGGTCTCTTACTAATATTTCTAAGTATAGTTTGATTAAAATTTTAAGTTGTTGTGATATTTTAGATTTAACCCTTGGATCATTGAATCAATAGATCATTTTTAAGAAAAAAAGTATTTTAAATTTAAAACATAATAAAAATAAATAAATAATTTTAAAATTTGAATTGTGTCAATAAAATTAATTTTAATGTTTAGATTAAATAATTTGATATATAAATTATAATACATCTATGATTTAATAAAATAATATAATTTTTTTAAATGATAATTATTTTTAAAAATGGGTCAACTCATTAACATATAAATTACAGACTAAATGTACCAAGATAAAATTATTCAATTTAAATCGATTATGTTTATTTTGATTCACAAAAGTAATTAAATATTTAAAAAAAAAAAAGTAAATCTCCATGTATGAAATATCAATGCTAAAAAAAATATCTCCTTCACTTTTTATGATGTATGTGTTCCGAAATTGGTGTGTTGAAATGTCAAATTCAAAGCAAATCCTGATCTTATCTTAATCTTAATAAATGTAAAAGTGACTTACTCACTCATGACTCAGATGTAACTTTTCAAGCCGAAAGTAAAACTTCTTTTCTCCTTCATATTATTAAAAAGAAAGTATTCATTATTCTTAATTAATTATAAGAAAATTTAAATATTTTATATTTTTCAGTTGCTTTGAATTAGTTTATATTTTCTATTGTGATATTGAAATAAAAAGGCCATAATTATTTTATTAAAATCATCGAATTCATTATTTTTTTACTTTTATATAATCTTAAAAGATAGAAAAAAATATTATCAAATATAAACTCATTCAATTATAAATAATATAAAATTTATTATATCAATTATAATTTTAAAGATAACCATTTAAAAAAATTTATAAATCTAGATGATTTTCAGTCATTTTTCTCTTTAAATTTTTCTTACTATTTTTAATAATTAGATTTGTTTTATTTAATAATTTAAATTAATTATATTATCAATTAATAAAATATAGATAACATATTAAAATTAAGTTAAATTAAAACATAAACCAATCGAATTTATTTAAGTTTATTCATCATTTTTATATAGCTATTACATAATATTTAAAATAGTTCATAATAATATATTTCTTTACCCTTTATATACATATTATTTGAATTTTGCTTTTGTGAAATAATTTAAGAGAAATAAATAAATTTAATTATTTTGAAAATAAATTAATTATAGATGTGCGTTATATTAACTGTATAAATATTTTATTATGTGTAAAAAAAAAGAAATAAAAAATGTTGTAAAATACAATGAAAATGTAAAAATTAGGAAATTAATTATTAAAAATGAGATAAAATTAATTATATTTTACCCAATATATTTTATACTGAAACTTACTTTTAAAATAAAAACATTTAAATATAAAATATATCATTTCAAAATTAATCTATTAGTCATTCTTATGGTAACCTTAATATTTAAAAATATTTAGTTTATTCTCTTATAATTAAAATCGTTTTATTTTGAATGGAAAACCAAAAGTAAGGGTTGAGAAAATAAATGAGAAGATGAAAATTGAGTTTTAGGGAAAAAAAATAATAAAAAGGGGCTTCAACGTCTTTTTGTAATTTTCTTGGGTGTGGGCCTTTGAAAATTAATTGTTGGACTCTGTGGCAATGGAAGGCCTCATAATGTGCAATCGTCAAAACAAAATCACATCAAAATTATGCCTTTTCATTACAGATGGCAAAATAGTAAATAAATTGAAAAAAATGACGTAAATTAAAGTAGATTAGTCTCGTCACCATTATTATATTGCTCATTTGAAATGCCACATAGTTTTATATACAAATTATTCTCTATCTTGTTTTTTTGGATTTATTATTATTATTATTATTTAATTTAGGATTTGGATAAGGCTTCTTTTCACCTTCTTATTTTTACATTTAATTTGTTCATGAAAATAACTTGGTCTAATCTTTTGTCATGGTGTTATTATTTATTATATATTTTTTATTATATTTTGATTGTTAACATTATTAAATAATTTGATAGTTAATTTTTTATTATAAATAACTTGATAGTTAATTTGATAAAGAAAAATTATTATTAAATATTTATTCATATTCATTTTTATTTTATAATATTTATTTTTATAAGTCTATTTTAATTATTTATTAATTTGTTTAATTATTATATATATTTTTATTTTTTCAAATCAATTATAATTTTTTCACTAATTTTTCTTTTTTTTTAATCTAAATAATTTTACTCTTCACCTACTTTTTCTTTTTTTATTCTCTCACTTTCAACTATCTAATCCAAACAAGACATAAATTTAAACATAAAATTTTTCTAAATTTTGATAATATAATTACAATTTAAATCTTTTATTTTATCTAATGATAATTCATTTCTTAATAAAAAGGATAATACTATATAACTAATACTATTTAAATAAAACACTAATAAAATATAAAATATTGATATTGTCAATAACATTTTATCTTAAAAACCATTTTATCAAATATGTAGAGGCGAAGATAAATTTATTCTGTAAATATAGAAGTTAATTTTGAAATGAAAATTAAATTAAAGGCAAATGTAGGAATGTAAAGAATATCCATAAGGAGAAATTTTTTTAAAAATTTCACAGTACTAGGATGAGTGGCATGGACACATTGTCTTATAGAAAGTTTTACAGGAATGGGTTTAAGGGTTTTATAAGAATGGTAACTGGATAATGAGACGCAAATATGATCAGTTACGTCTGAGACAATAATCCAGAAAGATATATTTCTATCTTTGGAGAAACTATACATACTTGTTGGTGATTCGTGTTGTGATGTGACAGTGAATATTTAGCTGATTACATTATGACACTGACCTATTTTGTTTAGGTTACTTGAGGATTGAATTATCTATCAAGGAAAGTTTGAATTCTACATTAGAATGTATAATCTGTAGTTCACTATTCGATGCACATGATGAAAACAACAAGGTCCCGTCTCAATGGCAATGACATTCCCGGATCGACATCACATCCCCTCCACAAATGAAACTTGGACACATTGCGACCGTCCATGTATGTAAAACGAATTCCAAAAGGGGTTATGCATTGGCACCAAGAAAATCAAGCATGGGTGTAGCTGGTACATTTTGCAACCGAGATAAGGAATTACACATGACAATATACAAGTCGATCAAAATTTGCCCACAGAAACAGCAACTTATCCTTGTTTCTGAAGTCATAGGGGGCAAGCATTTATAATGATAATATGGAGCTGTTGACCAGGCATAGGCTTGGAAAATGATAAACCCCTCATCTGTAAGACTAATTATAATTTCTTCTCCTACCTACTCGTACTTCAAACCATACTTTACTTAGGATACTCAAAAACAAGGCCTTCTGCTACACTTCTAGCTCTTCCATTACCAAATAGCTTACTCACAATGGCCAATGCAAAATCTGTTACAGTGGCAAGTCCCTCACTGGTGATCAAATTGCCATCAATAACTACTTTAGCACCATTTATAGCTTCGTCTTTAACCTGGTCTAAGACAGAGGGATGGGCTGTGACCCTCTTGTCCTGCAAAAGCAAGAACTTTCTCATTTCAGTGATGTTTTCCTTAAGAATTGGATCAGGAAACAAGCAGAATGGTAACAGTAGGGCAGCTAATACCTTAAGTAAACCTTGTTTATGTAGAATGGCAAGTGAAGAGCAGATCGCCCCATATATTCTTCCAGCTGAATTTTGTTCTTTAAGAAGCTTCTTCAGAATTCTAGATTTGCTGAGTCTTTCAGCACCAGCAGTTCCTCCCTAAAAATTCATGAAAATCTCAGCAACAACAAACAATAGGTGGGACAAAAACAAGAATAGTCAGATTTTGCAGATAATGACTGTCATAAACTAAATAAACTGAGGCGAGTGCAACTTCAATGAAGAACCCTATAAAATTGAAGGAACCCCAAGAAAGATAATCATACAACAAGATATGATTGTGACCATTCATTTTCACCCTATGCTCCATGCACATTGTATGTGATTTTTGTTTGTTGGGGAGAGGGGGATGGGGTTGTTAATGATTGTATGTCTGGAAAGTTTAAAAATAGGGATTGATTTGATTTTGAAATGTTTGCAGTGCTTCTTTGAAATCCACTAAAATTTAGTTGGATTTGAGTCACCTTTATTTGGTTTTAGTTGAGTGCTTAAATTGATAGTTTTACCTTTACTTATTTACCCCCTCTACCTATTCTAGTTAAGGATAAGTGAGTGTTAAAACAAATGAACTCCATTCAATTTTAAGGTGTTCCAAGCATAAAAATTAATTTATAAAGTAATTGAAATCCTATTTTTCAGAACGGGTTATAAACATGAGAATCGATTTCACATCAAATCAAACTCGAATGATCTTAAAGAAAATAATTAAGACTTCTAGGTCTATGATATGAAATAAAACTGGAAAAATAGAAGTTACAATTAGTAGAGTGAGTTGGAGAGTACACATGTAAATAGGACAGCTGCCAGCTGGACTTGGTTAAATAATTCTTTAGGAGTTGTTAAAACTCTACTTTTGGAAGTTAGCTATAAATGACAAATAATTGATTGATTAGCCATTTCAGTTGTACATGTATCTTAACCATATTCTTGTAAACACTCTCAATAATCAATAAACATCTCGAAACCCTTTCTCTTCTAAGGTTCCCTATTCTTTCATCTAAGTTCTTCAAGTTGCAGTAGATTCCTAGAACTAAGAACTGTCATAACAGTCTACTATAGCAGCATGAAAAAATGCAGTAAATAGTTTATTTTCAGAATTTTATCTTACTGGAAGAATAATCAAATCATGTGCTGACTCTTGAGCATCCCTAATTAATATATCAGCAACAATTTTCGTTCCTTGAGAAGCCAAAACTTGAAGAGATTTCTCAACTGAAGCAACTATGACATTAGCTTTTGCTCGCCTTAGAATATCTACCACAGTCACTACTTCAATCTCTTCAGAACCATGTGCAATTGGTACGAGGACCTGGGCATCATAATGTATGACTGCATGTGTAAGTGTAAGATCCTTGTTTCAAAAGGATGGGCAGATGAAGTCTTCCCAAATTATAAAGATACGACTTTAAGTTAGTAATAACTTACACTAGGGGCGTGATGACCAACGGACCATTCAACTTTATTGAACTCCTTCTTAATTGCATTATCATCATCCATTCTCATCAACTATTATAAAATAAGAAACAGTATTGGGTCAGGCACAGAACTTAACTCACTGATCAGACAACATACATCAAACATCAGAAAGAACAATAAAAGATGTTAATTTTATAAAAGTGATTGAAACCAAATTTAAAATCTTAGATTTCAAGCACATTCACCATTCTGAACCTTTTTTTTTTATTCTTTTCACTTACAAATTATAATTTGATCATATGTCTAAATAATATGAGATTTGTAGCACACGTGCCTTACATCAAGGATAGAACATCTCAAGTTTACAACTACATATTTGTGGATAATTCAATAGTGAGTGGCATGATAAGTCCAATAATAATTGTTTATACTAACAGACTTAGGCAGTTACAACATACAAGTAAGGACTTTCCTTTCATTTGATGCCACAATATACGCATGCCAAACACTACCTTACTTGGATTTCCCTAGTTCAACTAATTAAGATAGCAGTAAGACATTTGACTATTGAACCTGCAAAGAAGTTTGCTACTGATGTATCATTGCAATATAGGCTTGCAATTTTAACATGAGAATATTTGGCAATACAGAACAACTGAATTGTAGTAGAATCTCTCTTCAAGTGGTCACTAAATTTGCAGTTCCCTTTGATTTTTATTGCAGTGTATTCAATGTCAGGTACCATTACTTTTCAGCACGGTATCAGCCAGTAAAGAAAGAAAAGAAACAACAACATACAAGCACATAATTTGATTACAAAGCTGAAGGGAAATAATCTATTCCTTTTGGGCAAGAACGATGCTAATAAAAAAAGATTACCAACAATTCTGCAACCTCCCTAGCAACAGACTCCCCAAATAGCTGCTCGGCCAAGGACAAAGCAAACTGGTAAGTAGTTCCAGGTCCCCGGCTGGTTGTGAGTCCTCTGGAAACCTGAAGATTTGATTTAACGGCCCAAAAGGTTGGAAGCTTATCGAAGAATGCAGGGTGACAAGTTATCTTGCATGAAAAACCAGAGCAGATCAGCCTTATCCAAATAGAAACAAAAAAAAAAAAAAATGAATATACAGTATAAATTGTAACGTGTAAACACAATTGCAATGGTAATAATACAATTTATTAAAGAGTTTAATTAGAATGCACCAGTATAATGTCATTTGATTATATCTTGACATGCATGATAAGATTGTTCACTTTCGTTACTTTAGAAATAAATATAAGGTCATTTCTAAGTGGTTATAGGTGTAAAATTATTCACACTGATAACGTAAAATTTCAACCCTTTTTAAATTTCCATATGCATTTAATTTATATATAATGTCGTTGTACAATTATTTTACACCAACATCCAACGAGTTTGATCGTTTTACCACGCCATCCTTTTCATTATTATATTGGTTGACAGGATAAATTCTTATTGGATGTCTAAGTAAGAATATTTTGTCCTTAGAGTGTACATAGATAGATTAAGCTCTTTCCACTGCAATCTTGGTGAATGGAAACCACCAAACTGTTAGGGCAACAACAATCTTTTTTGGTTTCCACAGTTATTCTTTTTCACAGACAATCCTATTCCAGATTTAGTCGGACAGACACTAAAAATGTGATTCCTTTTCCTCTTCGATCGTGGATTTAGGCCTCATTCAATCCTACAAATTCAGCTGAGATTTGCACACACTTATATACTCTATTTTAGCGTATATCTCTAGATATGGAATGTCCAACATTTCCAGTGGATTCAAATCTCAGTTCCTGCTAATGTGGGAGACTAACCCTTCTACTAGACTCAACCAACATTAGATACTCAACAGTAATTTAAAACCATAAATATTGATTCTATAAAATCCAAGTTAAGCAAAGCACCTTCTTTTTCCTCAAAAGGCCCCATGGCAAAAGGGTGACAGCAGGAGCAGCACAAATAGCACCGTAGAGCCTGTTTTCCTCAGCTTGTTTGCTCGTAATTTTTCGCAGAACTTCGCAATCTCGAAGTCTTGCAGAGCCAGGCATTCCTCCCTGTCACTCACGGTTAATACTACCATCAACAAAACAAGAACCAACACTAATATTAACAGCACTACCAACAGCGGTTATGATTACAGAACTAACGGGTAAAGCAACGAGGTCAAAAATTTCATCGGAACAGGAGGAAATGTCGGTGTCAGCGACCAATTTGGTGCCTCCGGCGGCCTCGACTTGGAGCTGCGGCTCCACAGAGGCCACGGTGACATCAGCCCCTGCGCGGCGCAGGACGTGAATCATGATAACGGCTTCCATTTCTTCGGTGCCCAAACCAATGGGAACCAGAACCTTCTTCGGAGGGATTGCATTGGGTGCTGTCGTTGGGGGGGAGATTGAAAGTGCGGCTTTTGGAGTGCGTGTTCTCTGGCGTAGAGGCGTGACGGTGGCGAAGGGTGTGCGTACGGCGGCGGAGGCGGTGACCGGAGAGAGGGTGGTGGAAGGTTGAGGCAGCAGCAGCAACGACATGGAACTCTTACTACAACTCAACTCACTCTTTGGCACTATGATTCGGATTAGATTCGGACCAAAATTTCGGTGTTTAATCTACATGTAGTAAATGTAAAATTAGTTTTCATTTTATAATGTTTTTTCTTTATTTTTTATTTCTATAAAATTTCAAATAATTATTTTATCATTTTAAAATAATCATTTAAAATTTTTTTATTTCTCTAAAATTTTAAATTATTACTTTTAAATTTTTATTATTTATTTAAAAATAAATAAATAACATTTTCTTTACAATTTTTTAAATTTTTCAAATAATATATATAGAAATTATACTATTATATAAAACTATTATATGTCATTTAAAATAATTGTTTAACTTTTTATTCAACGTATAAATAATTAACTAAATATTAAAACTAATAATTTTCAATTTTACATGAATTTATTATATTTTATTAGTAATAATTTATAAGATCGTTTTATAAATTAGTTGTTTTTCATTTTTATTTCTATGATAAAAATATAAACTAATTAAAAGTTAGATAAAAACATGTGTAATTGAAAAAATAATTAAAATTACTTTCACTTGTAAAAAGAATAATGATGTTACTTTATTAAATAAAATAAGAAATATTTATTAAATCAAAATATTTATACGTGAGTATTACTTTATTAAAAACACACATAAATGTTATTTAAAATTGAACTAAGTGTTATTTATATATATAATTAACCTTCTTTAATTTATCTTTTTGAGTTTCTAAAATCAATTACATAAGTTTAACTTCAATATTTAAAAGATAACTAAAATAGATTAAAAATAGTACAGTTTTATTCATTAAATAAGTGATATACGTATGAGAATGTTATTTTATTGTAAATACCACAAGAAATTTTTATATAAAAATCAGAAAAGGTTTTAGGATCATTTAAGAAGATATGGGAGAAGATAAGATATTATCCTTTCTTTATTTTATTCTTTGACTTTCAACTTTTAATATTTAATTAGAATAAATTGAAAATTTATAACAAAAGTTAAAATAATAAAAGTAATGACATTTTTTTTATACTTTCTTTACTAATTGTTTCTATGATTTATTTTACAGTTTTTTTTATTTGAATTCACTTTTGAAACGTATAGTTTTATAAATATATATAATTTTATTCTCTTTTTTTTTTACTCATTTAGATCCTAAGTTTTTTATCTCAACACTATTAATTTGATTTCACTTAATATTTATTTGCTTTTGGTAAATAAAATTCTATTGTTTTTAATTTACTTTAAAATTTAAAATAAAGTTTCTTGAATATTAAGATTTTATAGCTTGAATAGATATATAACTATAAACAATGAAAAGTTAATGTAAATAGCCCATCTTATTTATTATTATTTCTTATAATTATTTGATAAACTTTCAATGGACTAATAAGAGGAAGCAAACTGGTTGGCATATGAGTAATGATAAAAAGACAAAAATTCTCATCTCCTCTCACTTCCCACAATTCTCACCATGAAAATTGTGATTGGTTTATACATTGAAATTGGATTCATTGCAAGTAGAAAAAAAAATAAAATCAATCTCACTCCTTTTTATCATATATATTAGTGAGATTTTACATCACTTCTAAATAAATTTTACAAGATTTTTAGATAATAGTTTGATCATAATTAATTTCGAAAATTAATCTTATACTTGGAAAAAATTAGTAGAAATTAAAACTTAAATAATTAATGATTCCTATTAGTATAAAAATATTTATTTTACAAATAAAACATAACTTATATATAAAATATTACAAATTAAATTTTGAAAAGATTAAGACTCACCTACATTATTATCACTTAGTCTATCAGTTATAAATTTTTTATAATTCTTATCCAAGCTTTAAAAAAAAGCTTATATAGAATACTAATGAATCTTATTCACCATCCAAATTATTTCAACTTTTATAAAGAATAATATTAGTATAAAAAATAATAATAAAATATTCTATTTAAAAAAGGTCGTGGGTTATAATTCTGTCTAAAAATTAAATAATTTAAATTTATTAAGAGATGGTTCCTACCAAATAAGCTAGAGAAATTTCATTAACTCATAACCACTATTAATTATAAATAGAAATGTAAAAAAATAAAAATAAATTAACCTGACATATTTAATAGATTTTTTATGGTAAAAGATGACCTTTTTATATAAATAGGTTTTTAAAAAGCCCTAATCATAGATCTTAATAGGTTGTTTAATCTATTTTTATCCCTTCCTCCAAGCCACTAAATAAGGATTTTAACTTTAAATATTATTATTGTTAATCTCATAATTTAAGTGTTAGAATTCTTGCATTTATATATTTTAGGCATAATTATATTTTTAATTTTTGAAATTTATTGCGAATCAGTTTCTTCTGATTTTAAAAGAATGTTTAAATTTTTTAAATTTGAAAAAAAAAATATTGTTTTCTCTCAAATTTACTTCTTAGTAATTAAAATTAGTTTTAAAACATTAATTCGTATGCATAATAAAAAGATCTCGAAGTTTCCTATTTGCAAAACGAAACGTTTCAACAATTGATAACAATAAATAGAAAAGGAAAAAAAAATTATTAAAGAGTTTAAATTCTTTTTGTTCAGCAAAGTTTACATAAAATTTAATATATTAAAATCGTTGTTCTTATACTGTGAAAAGACGTGGCGAGATTATCCAATGGCGACATCAAAGTATGTAAATTGCAGTAACGGAAGAGAGAGGATCCATGTCATTGGATAAACACAGCGCAACACAACAGTTGTAGAGAGAGAGAGAGAGAGAGAGAGAGAGAGAGAGAGAGAGAGGAGTGGCATTATTGATTCGCAGAAGGTAAGGGATGTTTGGGTTAATCGGAAGAAAGGCCAATTTGTTGGGAGGATCTGGAAGAAGGTGGTTGAGCTTGGCAGCAACAGCAACAGCAACCACCACTCCTAATGGTGGGGCCATGGAGGAGTTGCTCGAGCAACTCCAATCTCATGTTCAGAAGGCTCTTGCTGGTGGAGGACCCGAGGCTGTGAAGAGGAACAGGAGCAGGAACAAATTTCTTCCCCGCGAAAGAATCGATCGCCTTCTTGATCCTGGCTCTTCCTTCCTCGAGCTTTCGCAGGTTTTTTTTTTTCTCTCCCCCAAACCTACTCAACTTTTTTTTTGGGGTTTGTCATTTGAGGAATAATGGTAATTAGTATGTTGAATCATGATTATCTGTCAATTAAACCTTTGAATTTTTTTATAAACCTTTATTATTTAAAAAATTAAATTGATTCGTATTTGTAACTTCAGAGATTAGTTATTTTTCTCATCAGTAGGAATGGAAGAGATTGAAGAGATGTCAGGATTTTACAAACAATTCCTAGACTCTCTTGACTTTAGACATTAATTTGAGGAACTATTACTATTATTCATTTAATAATTGAATGCTTTTAATTCTTGTGAATATGACTAATTTTTCTAATTCTTTATTTATTTTCAATTTTAGTTCACATAATTTTTTAAAAATATTTTAATCATTATTTAATAATAATTATTATCACATATAAAGATTAAAGTTATACTTTCTTTTTTACCAGGGGTAGTATGGTTGGTATTACCTCTAAAAATGAATTTTTGTATTCAATAGACTAGTCTTTAACTATTGATTGAGAGAAAAAAAACGAATTTTCTTTTTAAAAGATTAATCGTGTATTGAAAACATAGTAAATCGTAATAATTATTATGTCTTCTGTTTTTTTATTTTTCATTTATCTTTTTGTAATCCATCACATTCTTGATTGCTTTGTTCTTCTCTCAATGATCATCTGCCTTATTTGGATTTGTGGAAAGCTGGTTAGTTGAAGATTGTAGGGATATTTTGAGAATGGAATTGATACTTTGATAGGTTAAGGCTTCAAAATGGGTGGTAATTATGATAAATGGGTTTAACAGGAAAGTTTTTAACTTTTGAGTGATAAAGCTTGCAGGACATGACTTGTATGAAGAGCCCTTGCCTTCTGGGGGGGTTGTTACTGGGATAGGTCCCGTGCATGGGCGACTGTGTATGTTTGTGGCCAATGATCCCACTGTTAAGGGAGGGACTTATTATCCCATTACTGTTAAGAAGCACCTCAGGGCACAGGAGATTGCTGCTCAGTGCAAATTGCCCTGTGTTTATCTTGTTGACAGTGGAGGAGCTTTTCTTCCCAAGCAAGCTGAAGTATTTCCAGACAGAGAAAACTTTGGTAGAATATTCTACAATCAGGCTGTAATGTCTGCTGAAGGAATTCCTCAAATTGCATTGGTATTGGGCTCTTGTACTGCTGGTGGGGCTTATATACCTGCAATGGCTGATGAAAGTGTGATGGTCAAGGGTAATGGCACCATTTTTTTAGCAGGGCCACCTCTTGTTAAGGTCTGCTCTAGCTACTTTGGTGCTCTAAAATACTTTGTTTGATAATCACTTGCTATTTCTTTGTTTTTTACTTTTAAAATCTGTATCTTTTAAATTTTAAAATTTAAATTAAATATTCTTTTAATCCTTGAAAAGATTACTGATTTTGATTTTAGTCTTTATAAAACTTTTGTTCATTTTAGTTCTTTCATTTTATGAAAAATACTTGTTTTTAGTCCCTAGTGAGAGACTAAAACCATATCAACAATGATAAATGTTGGGTTGAAGTGAATAAAAATTTTACAGTACTGAAACTAAAACTTGTGATATTTTCAGTCATCAAAAACATATTTAACTCTTAAAATTTCACTGTGCCCATGTTTGTGTTAATGCATTTTCTACGTTTTTATGACCAAAATTAACCTTAAATGAATTTGTAGGCTGCCACTGGAGAAGAAGTCTCAGCAGAGGATTTGGGAGGTGCTACTGTACACTGCAAAACGTCGGGTGTTTCTGATTATTTTGCTCAAGGTATTTGCTGTGGCTACTTTCTCTTGCACACATCTGAGTGTAAACAAAATGCTATAACTAATGACATTAACTTAGTTCCTATTAGTGACTTTGTACATGCTTTGTTTCTTGTAGATGAACTCCATGCACTTGCGCTTGGGAGGAATATAATTAAGAATTTGCATATGGCTGGGAAAGATGTCTTGGCAAATGGATTGCAAAATATAAACTATGTATATAAAGAGCCATTGTATGACGTCAATGAACTTCGATCTATTGCTCCCACTGATCTTAAGAAACAGTTTGATGTCCGATCAGTTATTGATCGCATTGTTGATGGAAGTGAATTTGATGAATTCAAGAAATTGTATGGCACTGTGAGGACATATCCATTTTACTTTTTATCAGTTTAAACTTTATCTTAGTATGCAAGGGTTGCTATTGAATTACCTTTTTTTTCTCTCACTGCCCCTACCTTTGATGATTTGTCACACTTATTGGTTGTTGATTTGACAATAAGGTTTTATTTTGGATAAACTTTTTAAATAAATACTTACAGGAAAAGTTGCCATTCACTTTGTATATTAACCTTTATTGTAACCTTTTTGCAGACACTTGTTACGGGATTTGGTAGAATTTTTGGACAGCCTGTTGGAATTATTGGAAACAATGGGATTTTATTCAATGAATCTGCTCTGAAAGGTGCCCATTTCATTGAATTATGCACTCAACGTAACATTCCCTTGGTCTTCCTTCAGAACATCACTGGATTCATGGTACGAATTCAAGTTATTTCTTTTGTTTCTCAATTATGCCTTTTGTCATTGTTTTCTGACTTCTAAGTAGATTGATTCCTTTTTCCTTTATAGCCGTGGTATGAATTATCATATTATACCCATTGTTTACTCATTGATAGGCGAAGAATTATCTAATCTGCTCCATGATTACTCAAATAAATGAGCTGTATAATCGATAAGCAATTAGGCATTAAAGTCTGATGGGTTTGAGGATCAAAATTGAAATTCAATAGAAATATATATAATCATGTGTAGATTACAGAGGGATTAGTGACTGTAGGACTAAGTCCGGAGAGCTTAAGAATCATCAAATGAAATTCAATAGAAGTATAATGAGTTGGAGAATGCCCGTAAGATCTCAAAGTGCAGTGTTGATTCATCTTACCTTCTTTTAGTAGTGATCCTAATATTTACTTCAATTATAGTCCTGTTTCGTCTTAAAGATTCTTGCTGATAGATATAATGTATTTTTAATTATTGTACATTCTTTATCAAATGGCGTATGTCCGTGGCCATCCCTTTTAGTTTATAGTGTGGATGTCAAATACTTTATGTCATCATCCATCTTCTTTTGTTGTCTGGAGATTGTAAAATGCTGAAGGAAAGTATTTACTAGTAGTTTGTTTCTCTTCTTTTCCTTATCAAGGATTGTTAAACCTAAATATTCTTTCTCTAAACAATTGAGTTATGAAACTTTGATACTTGTCTATTTGTAGGTTGGCTCAAGATCTGAGGCAAATGGCATAGCAAAGTCTGGTGCAAAAATGGTTATGGCTGTTTCTTGTGCAAAGGTTTGTGGGTTCCACAAGTTACATAATTTATTCTTTACTAGTTTATTACTTTGTAATTATAAATGTCTTGGAAGTTGGAACATAGGAGAGAAGAACAGATGGTTTTAAGTATGATTATAAAGGTGATTTTCAAAGCATGAGAGATATTTTTCAAGGGCAAATAATATTTTTTTCTTCAAATAAATACCTGCAGGTACCTAAAGTCACTATAATGATAGGAGGAAGCTTCGGTGCAGGAAATTATGCAATGTGTGGTCGTGCCTATAGTCCCAATTTCTTGTTCCTATGGCCTAATGCTAGAATATCTGTGATGGGTGGTGCTCAGGTAGCATATTTCTCATGACCCATGAGTTACGATTCCCTACAAGAAATTGTTGGCATTGATTGATCCAGAACATCGCTCTGCATGGTTATTGTTCTGTACTTTGTGTGATACATCATTATATCGCTAGTTTGCATGTTTTCTCCCTTCTAAATCAATCTGGATTTGATTGATCATTAGTTGATATTCATCTGTTTGTGGGGGTTCTCTAATTAATGCCTTTGGAATGTGGTCATGGTTCAGGCTGCTGGTGTACTGGCTCAAATAGAGAAAGGCAACAAGAAAAAGCAAGGAATTCAGGTAAAATATGTTTTTAGTTGTTGATAACAATATTTGTGGTTTTCTCATCTGTCTTAGGTTGTCTTAATGCACATCATAATTGTAAAGCAGTGGAACAAGGAAGAAGAGGAAAAGTTCAAAACGAAAGTGGTGGAGGCTTATGAGAGAGAAGCAAGTCCTTATTACTCAACAGCAAGGCTTTGGGATGATGGAGTCATTGATCCAGCGGATACAAGAAAAGTCATTGGTCTATGCATCTCTGCCTCCTTGAACCGTGCCACTGAAGAAACAAAATATGGTGTATTTAGAATGTAAATTTCAAATTTTATTGTTGCAGCAGCCAGGGCTATCCGTTGTTATTAAGAAAGAAAAAAATGTGTGCCCTTGCTATACAATTTAATAAAAGTGTTTCTTGCGGGTCACTTTGTTTTCACAACAAAATCTTGCATGCAGATTCGTTCTGAAGCAAACTCTGATAGAAACAAAGAATTGGACCAATGTGCATTATAGGTGTAACCGCAGAAGGAACACATCTTTGATCTCCTCTTCTGATTAATTTAATAAATAGTCTCTTAATTTGATGCATTTTGGTGAATCGTGTTCTTAATTTTCATAAGAAACTAAAAATTGTAAGAAAAATTGAACTTATGTTTGATAGTTGTCAATTTGAATAAGAAATTTGAATTATGTTCTGGGAAGTCTTCTTCAAATGCATAAGTTCAGGGGAGTAAAAAGAAAAAAGAGGAGAGATTGAAGAATTCAAACTTTTGTTTTAATTGTTTTAATTATGACAAATATTCACAAGAGAAATTATAAGTTTTTTGAGGTTTTGTGATCCTGCATGTTTGATTAAGTGTTTGATAAACTTATAATGTTTTAAAAACATAATTTGAATGTAGATCGACTCTATGAAATCATTGAAATGTTCATAAAGCTACAATATTTTTAGAAGACTTCATTAATACACTTCATAAAAAAGATGCATCAAAATGACGTCATTAGAATGGTGTATCAGAATTTACAATCAAATGTTCTATCAGAATAGAATTGGGCTTTGGAATGTTAGAGTACTCACTACTGCACGACTAGATTGACAAAAATCATTGCACTAGTACACCACATAGCTGTAAAAAGAAGAGCGGTGTCAAGTCTCATAATAGCTAGTTTTTCAAGCGTAAAGGGGAAGATGCTGTGGACTGTTGCAACATAAGTTGCTGCACCTGCTCAGATTGCTAATATGACTGGTACATTCTTGTCTAATGGAATTCTATATTAACTAAAAATAAAAAGACTGAATAGTATATATCGAAAAAAAAATAGTATATAAAAGAGAAAGATACATAAATTCTTAATGTTAAAATTTTGAATAAGAAGTGGAGTCGTATTCATTTATATAATTGTAGTTTATTTTCATTAATAAAATTTTTATCTTTAGGTTAATATCCTTCCTGGATACCCAACTGTGGTATCAAAGCCAGGTTGGTTGTGTTGTTCCACTATAGATTTGCTAGAATAGTGTTGGGCTAGATTTGTTAGAATAGTTTGGACTAGATTTGCTAGAATAGTGTTAGATTATTGAATAAGTGTGGTAGTGTGATAGTGCATGTTTAGAAAAGTTCTGGTTAGGAAAGACTTGGTATTTAAGAGTGTCCATCAATAATTCACCTCTTTTTTTTTTTTTGAAAACTTACCTGGTGTACTGGTTCACGGTTTATTGTTGTTGTTCCAGTAGGCAATACTATTCAAATGAGGATTGCATAAGCCGGTTTCAAACCATGGTAACAAAATACGAGATAGATAAGTTCAAAGAGAATAATTTCTCATTGTGGAAGTTGAAGATGAAGGCAATTTTGAGGAAGGACAATTGTTTAGAAGCAATTGAGGAGAGACTCAGAGGAATCTTGGACCAATAGTGGTATTAGAGCCTGGTTCGTCCGGCCCACGAAGAGTAGGTGAGAGATCCTAAGTTAAGGTAGATCATTGTATCGAAAGTCTTTCTAACATGGGTTTTAGGCAAGTGTGTCTCATCAAAGGATTACGGTACAAGTTAAAAATAAACTTATTCACCACTCGAGAACTCGTGATGTTTCCGCTGAAGGGGGAGTATGTGCCAATATGGAAGAAACTCACACTAAAAGGGAAAATTGTTAGAGTTTAAGGTGAGTTAGAATCCTACATTAGATAGAAATGAGAATGTTGAATAGCATATAAGGGAGAAAGACATACAAACTCTTAACCTTAAAATTTTGGGTAAGAAGTAGAGTTTTATTCACTTATATAATTATGATTTATCTCCATTAATAAAAATCTTCATGTTAATCTCCCTCTTGAATACCTATAAGTCATCTTTTTTTAAATATTTAAGGATTTAATATAATTTTTGTCACAACACTGTTCAGCAACTTTTAGCGCCTATTTGTTTCGGCAGATGGAAAGAGAGCGAGCTGGGATATACGAAGAAAGTCCAGAAATCAATGCATAAAAACACGAATTTAAAAAAAAAAATTACATGTCTTCTCTTTCTTTCCTCCAATGTGAAGAAATGCTATATATTAAAATATTNTATATTATTATAATAATAAAGAATTAATATAATATTAAAATAATAAATTATTAATAATAATAAATATTAAATAAAATTATTAATATTTATGTTATTTTAATAATATTAAAATAATATATTTTTTTATATTTATTTTTTATTATAATAATAATAATTTTTAGAATATTAATAATAATATTTATTTTTTATTTTATAATAATAATAAATTTAAAATAATTAATAAATTTATTAATAATAATATTAAACTATATATATTTTTTAATAATAATAATAATAATAATAAAATTTTAAAAATATTAAAAAATTATTAATAATAAATAATATTATTTTACTTTCTACTCTTTTCCTTTTTTTCTTTTTCTCAATTCAAACAATTTTATTTTCTCTTCTCTTTCTTTTCATTTATTTCTTTTTCCACTCCTTCAAATTCATTCTCCAATCTAAACAGACCCTTACAGTAGTGTTTCTGTTATTTTAGTTTGTATTTATATAAATTAATTCATAAACTTGTACCAATATCAATGAAATAATTTATCTCGCCAATGAGGTTCATCCTAGAAGATAATGCAACCATTTACCAAAAATAATATCATTTTGAGCTCTAAGCAACCTTATAGAATGAATCTAAAATATCTTTTTATCTTTTAAGAATGTTAATAATCAGACAATAAAGTTATAAATTTATATTTATATTTATCTAAAGAATTTATAATCAATGAAGCGCCTGTGGCCTAATGGATAAGGCGCCTGACTTCTAATCAGGCGATTGTGGGTTCGAGTCCCACCGGGCGTGAATAAATATTTTGACTTTTGCAATTTTTATTTGTCTTAATTATACCTTTTTTATTTATACTTTGTTAAATAAGTTGAAGTTTTTGCATTTGTAATTTTTTTATTTTATATTATGTTATAAAAAAGACTTAAATGAGAGTTTTAGATGTTAAAATTAGAACATTTAAAATAAATTATTCTTTTAGAATTTGAAGACTTTCTTTTATAAATAGTAAAATAATTTATTTTTAAGTGTATGATTGAGAATTTTAACTTCCTTCTAATAAAAATATAATATCTAAATGTAATATTTTAAGTATAAATTCCTATAAATTTATTAAATAGTTATTTTTATTTTTAAAATAAAATATGTGAGTAATTAATATTAAGAATTAAATTGTAATAGATTTTATTACATAATCCTCAAATCGAAAAAAATAAAAGACTGATTAAATATTCTCTTTGAAACCAGTTAAAAACTCATTTCATTTTTCTAAAAAGGTACACTTATCATTTTTATTTATAAATAAACATCTATTTTCTTTATATTTTCAATAAATTAGCACTCAAATTTATTCTTTTATTTAATTATAATAAATTAAACTGTCTAATTATAATAAAGTGATAATAATAGAATTAATATATTACTCTTGAAAATTCATGTTATTTAACAAATCAACTAAAATCAACTCACAATTACTTGACAAACCAATTTGAATAAAAAGAAGCTGAAATAGACATAAGTTAGAAGAAGTATATGCATCATGGCATAGTTCTAAGTAATTAAATTAATATTAAGACACATAAAAATGAATACTATAATTGGATACCCACATAGTAACAAAGCAATAAAACATTTAGATCACAAGAGAAAAAAAAAAAAAAAATCTAATGTTGTCAGATATTTGAGTTGTGAGTAGTTGCAAGCAAAAGCATTGATCCACATCCACTCACACATCCACAGGTTTCTCTCCCTGAAACCTTTGTTGCTTTTGTTTCTGAGATTTGTTTGTGCGGTCCCATAGTTTGTGTTTGTCTTCTTTAACTTGTCACTCTCTCTTCTCTCTCTTTCTTCAATGGCTTCCTTTTCTCTCACCTCCTCCCCTCCCCTTCTTCCCAAACCCAAAGACCCTTCTTCCCATGCTTTCCCTCGCTCTCACCCTTTCCTTCTGCGCATGCCCCACCAACCTCAACACCTTCAAACCCCTCTACTTTTGTCCAAGATTCAATCTTCACGTCACCAAACTACAGGTATCTGTCTATTTATTTATTTATTTTCAAGCTTCTGGGGTTTCTTGTTTAAAACTTTTGGGCTGGGATCGGGGCCAAGATCGTGTTTGTGTTATTGGGTGCATTCAAGTTTCATTCTTTTGGATTTCGTTGATAATGCTTAGTTTCTGGCATTCTTTTTTCCTCTAATCCTGTTCCATTTAATGTGTGTTGTTTGTAGCTTAACTTTCATGCTTTGTAGCATTTTCCAGCTTAGGATTTTAATAAGGTGTGTAGAATATTTTACCACTTTTTGAATGACTGAAAATAACGATATTAAGTGTTAAACTTAAACAATATCTATATTTCTGGGTAAATTTTTAGGTAGAGTTCCTGAAACCGTCGACGTGTTGAAATGGTCATTTTGGATCTGCTTGAAAATAAGAAATAGTTCTCCTTTCCTATTCTCCTTTTTTTTTCAGAATAATGCATTATGCATGTGTCAAAAATGTTCAAACCATGGTAGTTAGTGTAGCAACATATGCGTTACGATAATACTGATTCGATATGATTCGGAAGCGTGGTGATGCAAATCGTGATGAGTATGGTTTTTTGCGTCTGAATTGTCCACTGTATTGTACAAATTACTCAAGTATTGTATGAATTGCGATCTCCGAGTGAATTGCACGGCACAGCGGTGCTATCACAATACGATTCAATCCATGATTAAAAAAATTGGCTTTCCGATTCGCATTCGGTATTTAACTACCTTGATTCAAACCAGTCACAAAGTATAAGTTGCAGTTGGAATAGATTCATTCTTTTGAATTGTGGTTAAGTTTTGCAAAGCTTTTCCATGTAAATCATTTGTACCCAAAATAACCTGCAGAGGCATGGAATAATGGAAGTTTGGCATGTAACATAAGGTTTGTTGCCTGTAGTTATCTTACTTCCATCTAAAATCCCAACATACAGGACCTGTTACGATGATGATTTTTGTTATTAAAGATCAGAAGCATTATAACACTAAGTGTCCTTTTGATCTTTGTATCCATATTTATTTAAATATCAAGGAATTGTGTAGCCTATTTGATGCTTCATCATTGTATTGAATATTGATTCCTAGTTTGAGTTGCTAGCATACTGTAATAGTTTCGATTTTCCCTCTGGTTTTTAAGGACTTTATGGCCAACTTGATAATTTTGAACTGTCATATTTGTTTTCTCATCCGAATAGCTTGAAAAGTTCATTTGTCCTCACATCCTTGCTCTTAAGGCTATTTTATCAATAGGTTTGGGTGCTTGACCTGACCACATTTCTGTATATCTAAATTTTTTCTTTTCAGACTTCTAGTTTGTTTGAATCATATCATGATGGAATAACCTATGGAATGATATACATAATGTCCTCTCTGCCACAAAAAGAAAGGAAGGCTTCTAAAATCATTTGTGTTTATTTATGAGTAGAAAGTTTCTCCTCTCTATGTAACTATGTTCCTGACAAAGGGGCGTTTATGTTGAAATAGTTCACTCAGTGATTGATGCTCATGCTTTTTTGTTTGTTTGTTTGTTTGTTTGTTTGTTTGTTCCTTACTTTTAGCTGATCTTGGTTTCAATTTTACATTTATGTTATGTCAGTGTGTATTGTGACTTGAATCAATAGATGGCCCTTTAATTATGTGAACTTGTTATTTGGCAGCTACTCCAGTTACCACAGACTTGTGGGATAAATCAGTTCTGAAAAGTGAAACTCCAGTCCTTGTTATATTTTATGCAAATTGGTGTGGACCATGCAGGATGGTTCACCGGATAATAGACGAGATTGCAACAGAGTATGCTGGAAAACTCAAGTGCTTCCTAGTCAACACAGACACTGACATGCAAATTGCTGAAGACTATGAAATTAAGGCTGTACCAGTGGTTTTAATGTTCAAAAATGGCCAGAAAAGCGATTCTGTAGTTGGTACCATGCCAAAGGAGTTTTATGTGGCTGCTATTGAGAGGGTGCTCAAGTCTTAAATCATGGATCTTTGCAAGCAAAACCTCAAGGTGGTGAACATTTTTTTCATTTTCACTTTTAAGTTTTCATAGTTTTCTCAGACTATGCAGCATTGGCGAGTTCTTGTACATATTGTGTGGCTTTTTTTCCCATAATAGGTGCGGCCGTGTGAGACTGCTTTCATAATGAAAGTTAAACTTTCAATCTCTATGATTTGATTTGAAAAGTGTTGTTCAGCTAGAGAGAATATCTTAGTTGAAATTTCAGTGTTCATTTGGTACTTCATTACCTCTTCTGCATATTTCCCTTCTTAAACCATTTATTCATTTTTTTTACTTATGTGTTTGACCATGCAATATAAAAGGAATGTGATAATGTGATAATGAAAAAAATAAAATAAAGAAAAGGAGGTATTATATTAAAATATATCAATTTTATATTATTTTATACGATACAAAACATAGATTTTATTAAAATTTAAGAAACATAAAGTTCTCAGGAAAATACACAAGGCCAAATACAAAGCAATTCATTCAAGCAATGGCAACTATTATTCATTATTAATATATTAAGTGCATGGTTTGGTGTGAGATTAAGTAAAACGCAGGGTTGAAATATTTTGAATAATTTCAATTTTTCAATTTCAATTCTAAATATTTTAAAATAAATTAAATAATGGTCATAATCGATAATAAGTTAAAATGAATAAGATTGATGCGTGTTGGAATATTTATTATAAGTAGCTAATAGTTACGTGCAAAAAGTAGAAAGAAAAAACAAAAACAATTAATAGTTAAAGCCATTATTTTTATAGAGAAATGACAAAATAAAATATATATATATATATATTTATTATAACAAGAACAATGAATAATATATATAAATACATAAATATACATTATAGATTACATGAAGGGATTCTTATTCTTACTCGTGATTATTCCTTTTTTTTGAAAACAAATATTGTTATATATAGTCATAAAATTTGAGATATTATAAGATGGGGTCCTATTAATATACTAGTTTTCTTTAAATAAAATACAAGTTCTCTTTCAAATAAAATAAAATAAAATAAAATAAAAGGAATAAAATAAATACATGACTATTCTTTGTGGGTAAGGGCAGAGAGCTATGTTTGAGTGAGATTCTAGTTTTCTGATTCTAAAATGTAAAATACAGAAATTTCTATAAATTATAGAAAATTAAAATATTTTATATTTTCCATACTGAAAGTATGATTTTTTTTTCTTTCATTTTTTTTTTATATTTTCATTTTCAATGTTAAAGTTATGATGTTTTCTCAGGCACTAAAAACTAAAGAAAATAATGAGAAACAAATATTTGATAGAATTTAGAAAATCGCGATAAGAAAGAAATAATTATATTCCAAAAAATCTATTTATCTATTTTGAACAAAGAAAAAGAAAAAGAAGAAACAGACAAAAAGAGAACATCAACCAATTCTAACTTATAAAACATGTAACGTTATTTTCAAAAATTTTGGAGGACCACATATAACATATTTAAATCATTATTTTTTTTCTACCACTCATTTTTTCCCTTTTTAAATACGAATATTTTCACCTTAACATAAATTGAAGGAAACATAAGGAGTATAATTTTTTGCTACGTTTTTATAAAATTCTAAAAACACAGAAAAAAAAAATAACAATACTCTTTTAAAGTATGGACCAATGCAAACATAAAAATTTATGCAATGCTTGTTTCTCATGTTCGTTATTGTAAAAGAAGTAATTTGTAAGTTTCACAAAATAAAGTGTAAACATAAATTATTTAGTGAAACTTACATTAATTTTTACTTAATTATATTACCCTAATTTTAAAATGTTGTTCATTTAATTTTTCAAAATAAAAATTTTAAGTTATTAATAATAACATTTGAGAAAACATAAATATATTAAACTAAATTACCTCCTCCTTACTCTATTAGTATTTCCTTATATTACTACTATTTTAAATGGAACCGACACCATATTATAAATATAAACAAAATATTAAATACATTTTATATTGTTGGTATAACAATTATCTTTTATCTAGTGTTTATTCATTTAAACCAACAAATTCATTATTTTTTACCCAAAATTATTACTTTCTAGAATATAAAATAAGAATAAATACTCCACATTATATGAAAATGTATAATAATAATAATAATAATAAAAATTAAAACGAATAATAATTTAAAAATGTTAGTTAAAGACTAAATTATATTAATATTTTTTGTTATTATAAGTTATATTTATATTTTATATTCTTAAAATAGTTTTATTTACAAGTATATAAGTATAATATTTTTTAAAAACTTAAAATATAATGTTTTTATTAATAATAAAAAAAATTTACGTTAATTATTTTATACATTTGCTTGAGTTCATATCTATATTGTTTATATAAATAAATAATAGTTGTTGTTGATAATTTATTTTTATATCAATTAAATAAAATAAATTAATGTAAAATATTACTTTTTATATTAATTATCTTCATAATTGATATAATTGATTTAGGAAAGTGTTTATATTACTACTCACTTTCTACCTTAGAGATATAATTAATATAAAAAAATCGTTTTATGTGATATTTAAAAAAAAAAAACTAGTTTACTTTTAAATGTTCACTGAAATAGTAAAATTTGTTTAATATCTTGTATAAAATATCTATAAGATTTATAATAGATATTAGTTTTTTATTATTTAAAATTTGAAATTACAAAAGAATTATTTTTTGAAATATTAAAATATGTTATTAACTAATATCAATATATAATATGATAATTATATTTAATATTTTATTGTTATTTATTTGGACTAATATGTTATATTAAATAAGTTAATTTTTGATAATTTTAGATTTACTATTTCTAAAAACTAAATGTTTTAGAATGAATTCAATAGAAATTATGTAATGATAACACAGATTTATTAGTTTAGAGATTACATATAGTATTAATAACAATACTTATGAGTGAAAAAAAAAACTTGTATTATTCCTTTTATATTATAATTATATTGAAATACTTATTTATATAAAAAAATTAATTAACAAAACAATAAATAAAAAAATAAATTAATAATAACATAAATGATCTATTATTATAATAATAACATAAATTATTTATTATTTTAATAATAATAATTAATAAATTAAAATATTTTAACTTAAAAAATACTTCATTATATTTCTTATATATAAATATATATATATATATATATATTTTATGATTTTCAAGTCTATTTTTTTATATGAATAAAATTAAACAATAATATTTAAAAAATAATCAATAATTTTCTAATGAAATATAAATCATTAGATATATTAATATGTGATAATATATAATGTAATGTGAGTAATTATATAGCATATGTAATATAATGTGAGTAGTACTTACTCATTAGTATGTATAAGGAGTTATGTAAATAATTTTTTAGGATTCATGAATATTTTTAAATGTATTTCTAACACTGTAAAATGAATATAGAATTATAGTGTAAGATTTTCAAAAAGTCAAGACGTAAGTGTATTTAAAAAATACTTTAAAGGTGTTAGTGTAATTTACTCTTCATTTTTCTATTTTCATACTAAATTCATTATTGCAAAATATTTATTTGTTCTCATTTTTAATGAATTATTTTCTGTAACCTTCTTATTGGTACAAAATATATATGAGTTTGTTCATCACCAAATCTCTAATAAGATCTTCCTTTTTCAATCACATTAGTATCTAAATACATGGTTAATGTTTCATAATATATTTGTTTATATTTTTAATAAAATATTATTTGTAACCTTATTATTGTTACAAAGTATCTATCAATTTGTTGATGACCAATATTTATAACCACTCACTCACCATTTTCTTATTCACAAAATTCAAATTAATATTTACTTAAAAAAAAGTCTACTATCATTGGACTAACAATATTTTGATTTTCTTAATGAAATCTTGACAAAAACAAAGGAAATATTTTTAATACAAAAGAAAAGTTTATATGCAATAAGTGTCAATATAATGTTTCTAAAATAATTAAAGCTTAATAAATTAAAAAGAATAATTTACATCTACACCCTAATTTTTTTAATTTGATACAAATCTTTTATTTGTTTTAAAAAATTGTATAAAGGATGATTATAGGTGTCAAAGAAAATAAAAATGTGAGTGTAATGGGAAAAAAGTAGAAATATAATTTACTAAAAAAAACTGAAATAATAATAATAATAATAATATGGAGGTGGCACGTGGGGGATGAAATGGAAGGTTCGGAAAGTTGAGGTGGGCGCCGAAATGGAAGGTTCGTGATACGTTTAGAGCCAATGAAAGGGCACCTGTGTCAGAGAGTGTGTGTGTGTTGAGAGAGAGAGAGAGAGAGAGAGAGAGAGTGAGTGAGTTGAGTTGACTGTACAAGTTTCCACCCGCATCAACAAAACCAAACCTTAGAATTCTCCAAAACAAAACAAACAAACCCACCTCGGTTTCCGTTCCCCCAAATTCCATTCTTCGATGATCATGGAATCTCGAAAATTAGCCGCCATACTCTCCTCGCTCATCTCGCAGATACTCCTTTTGCTGCTTCACATTTTCCCCCCAAATTCGCCGCTCCCAAATTCCTCCTCCCATTTGCTCCTCCCTCTCCTCCTCTTCTCCCACCAACTCACCGCCACCCTCTCCCTCTCCCTCACCCGCAAACGCAAACGCAAACGCGATTCCCAAGACGCAAATCCTCTCTCCCTCACCCTCACCCGCACCCCCGACTCCTTCCGTAACTCCTTCATGATGACCTCCTCCACCTTCCAGTGGCTCTCCGGCCTCCTCGAGCCCCTCCTCGACTGCCGCGACCCCGCCGAACTCTTCCCCCTCAATCTCTCCCCCGCCCTCCGCCTCGCCATCGGCCTCTCCCGCCTCGCCGCCGGCCTCAACTACACCGACATCTCCGCCCGATTCGCCGTCTCCGTCCCCGTCGCCAAATTCTGCGTCAAGCAACTCTGCCGCGTCCTCTGCACCAACTTCCGCTTCTGGGTCTCCTTCCCCAACCCCTCTGACCTCCTCTCCGTCTCCCAATCCTTCCAATCCCTCTCCGGCCTCCCCAACTGCTGCGGCGTCGTTTTCTGCACCCGCTTCCAAGTAGTCAACGACCGCACCAACTCCACCTCCCGCGTCGCCGCCCAGATTGTCGTCGATTCCTCCTTCCGGATTCTCACCATCGTCGCCGGCTTCCTCGGAGACAAAACCGATTCCCAAATCCTCAAATCCTCCACTCTCTTCAACGACATCGAACAGGGAACCCTCCTCAACGCACCATTCGGCCAGTACCTCATCGCCGATTCCCAATACCCTTTGCTCCCTTGGCTCATCGTTCCCTTCTCCGACCCTCTCCCCGACTCCGTCGAAGCCGATTTCAACGCCGCTCATGCCACCATGCGCCTCTCTGCGCTCCGAACCGCCGCCAGTTTGAGGAATTGGGGGGTCCTCAGTCGACCCGTTACCGAGGAGCTTAAGATGGCCGTGGCTTATATCGGCGCGTGTTCCATTCTTCATAATAGTTTGCTCATGAGGGAGGATTTTTCTGCTTTGGCTTCGGGGTTTGAGGATTGTGACAGTGGGCCCTGTGATTCTTTGGAGGGTGAGGCTGTGTCCTCCAAGGCTTTGGCTTTACGTGACACCTTGGCTAAGAAAATTCATAACTCGAGGAACTCTTGATTGATGAATTATGAACAATGGTGCTTCAGGGTGTATACGATTTTTCAGGTTCCATTGTTGTTAGAGAGGACGCGGGAATGTATATATATTATCTACCTCTTGAGCATTGGGGGTTGTTTTGTTTTGTTACTCGAGAAAAGGTTCTTTAGTTCTTGATTGATCCGCGTCTACTATATCACAGGCCCCTTCATTCATATGTTGATGTTATTCTTTTGGGTTCAATTTAAATGGACGTGTGTTGATAGTTTTATATTGGGTTTGTGGTTGACGAGGAGTGAACTTGTTGAGTTTGTGTTATTTAGTTTGTGTTGCCCATGTGGGTATTTCTGTCAAGAGGAACCATAGTGCACCCAATTTTGGTGTACATATGAATGTATATCTCACCTTTTGTGACAGTAGATTTTTTTTAAACTTTCTAGGCCACATTAGCACCTATGCCAACTATTGCCTGTAAATCCATTCCTGATTGATTCATTGCTTTGCTGCAACTGGCCAGTTGATATTGTCATGCCGCAACTCATTTTTAGTTTCAATTAATGGAAGAGACAATTGAACTTGTTTGTGTTTCTTTTAGTTTTGGTTTGACTTCAGGGTTTTCTGTGCTTGATGCTTGTGCGGCTTGATGGATGTAGCCTCAATGTACGAAAATATGCTTTGCAGACTGCACAAGCAATTTATGGAGTTGCAGCAACACAGGATTTGGTAAGGGTAAGATACGCAGAACTTGATCATGCTAATGACATTATAAATGACACTGGATGACTGGAAGGAAAGGCAGCATGAATGTTTGCAAAAATTATATTTGCTTCGAGCTACATTACTAATTCACAAGTCCCTAATGATATATATTTTTGTCAGTATAAGCAGGATTTCTACATTACTTGTTCACAAGTCCTAATTGATGATATATATTTTTGTCAGGAGAACTAGTATTTCTCTCTTAGTATGTTTTGGTCCTTTGTTCATTTAAATCTGCTAGAGATTACATGAAACATGAAAGCTGATTATTGTATTGAACTCTAGTTACAGGTGATGCCTGTATTGCCTTTGGAAATAGTGTCTACGTTCATGGTTTCAGTGCTAAACTTTCCTTTCTGGTCTTGTATCTAGTTGATGAGTTTCTTCAATAACTCTCTTTCAATGACATCCATTTCCCAGTCTTGTTTCCTTGTAGGTGCTGAGTGCTGAGTGCTGAGAGGTATGAGAGGGTGTGATATCACCTAAATTTACTGTGGTTGCCATTGAGATTGTACATATTTTGTAGTTGTAGAGCGAGTTTGCTAATGATGAGTTTTTTTATCAACAAGTATCTTTTTGCTATTTTGTACACAATTTGATTGCTTTTCATCATGAGCAGTAACTGATAGCTTTTCGTGGATTTGAGCAGTACATGCTATTCTTCTAAATTTTGAAAAGAAAACTTTTTTTTAGATAAAGTTTAAAATCATATTGAATATTTCTCTTTTAAGTAACCTAAATATCAATTTATAATTGTCTATATTAAAAAAATAAAGGAAAAAAAAAGTATAATTGAAATTATGAGAATTTTCATACTTTTTCATTCTCACAAAAATAAAATTATAAAAACTGTGAAAAACCTGCTAAAATAATGGGAGAGATTTAAAAATTTATTAAAAAAATATATTTTTTCTTAATTTGTGTAAGATAATATAACATCTAAAAATAAATTTTTGAATGTAGATTTTTGAATTTGAAAAACAATAAATTATAAAATCGTTCCTTTCTTTATCTGATTGGTTTCAAATTAAAAATAAGACCTAAAAATAAATTAATCTTAATTTAAAATTTAAAAAAATCTAAAAACTTAAAAAAGAATTATCTATAGGAAGGAAATATTAGTATCAACTTTAAGAAACATCTTTTCTTTTCTGGATTCTTAAAACAAATCATTATCTATTGTTTCCAATGTTGATTTAAAAGAGTAAAAGAATTAATGTCAATTTAGGATTCTAATATTTTTTAAAAGAAAAATTAATATAATTTTTTTAGAAATATCAATTATTAATTTTTTTTAATGTGATATTTTCATTTATATAATTAATAAATCCATTTAAACCAATTTGTTTTTTCTTTGTCAAGTTAGACTTAAAATAATTAAAATTTAACTAAATTATATACTTTTAATATATTTTTTCTTCAAAAATTAAATTGATTTAACCGTGAATATTAAAATTAAGATAAATTTTTCTATGAAAAACAAAGCTATAATTTAAAATTTAAATTTTCAATTTTGAAAATGATTTTAATTTATTTTTTTATTTCATTGCCTAGTGATAATAAATGCTAATCATGAACTTTTTAACGTCACGATTTTATTTTTCAATTATGATTTAAATTAATGTTTTGTTGTTTAATTTTTTTATCTTTATTAATCAATTAATTTAATGTATTTAAAAGGTAACATTAATTTTGAGAAAATTGTTTATCCCAAATTTCTTTTAATTTTATATATTAAGATTTTGATTTTTTTTTAAATAAATCACGTTAGTTTTAGAAGTAAGATACATTTATTCTTAAAAATAAAAATTATGATTTAAAAATTAAAAATAAAATAAATTTAAATTTTTTTATTTTAATTGTCTAATAATAATAATAAATATTAACTATTAAGTTTTCAATGATCAAGCTTTCATTTTTTTAAGTTATTAATTGTTGTTTTTATATTAATTAGTTTAATATATATTTATAAAAATAACTTTAATTTTGGGAAGAAACTTTTTAATCCAGGTTTTTTTATTTTTAGATTTTAATATTTATTTATTTAATATATATTTACAAATGTAACCTTAATTTTAGAAAAAAAAAAATACTTAAATCAGACTTTGCTATTTTTATATATTAACATAAAATAACAGTGAAAAGCCCATCAATCTAAAATTTTGATTTTTCAATTAACTAAGGATAAAAAAATATAAATTATTAAATTTTAATGTTATTTTTAATTTTTTTAAATTCGTGACTCAAATTAAATTAACTTGTTTTATTTGATCAAATTAACTTAATTAAAATAGAAAATTTTAAATTAATATAAATTGAATACTTTAAAATATTTTTCTCTAAATTTAAATCAATTAATGTTAGAAGAAGAAAGAAAAATTTATCATAGAAGTATGATTTAAAATAAAATATTTTGAAATGGATTTAGTTTAAAATTTAAAATATTATCTTTTAGTTTAAATAGTTTTCAGAATTTTCACTTTTCACTTTTCAATTATTAATTATTTTTTTATTGTTGTTTAATTTTTATATTTACTATTTTTTTTAATAGAAAGTGATTATAATATGAATGGAGGAAGAAATGAAATAAAAATAATGGAAAATATGATGCAAGTAGACGTTAAATAAATATAAATTGAAAATTAGAAGAAATAATGAAAAAAAAATTAAGAAAATTAATTAATTAATGATTCATACTATTGGATTATTTTTGAATAATTATTTAAGATAAGATAAATAAATAAAAAAAATACAAGAACAAGTTTTTGAAAAATTCTCACAATTTTAATTATCTAGAAAGTGATTCACAATAGAAACCTATTCATAAATTTTGAAAATGTAAAAAAGTGAAATAAAAATATATTTTAAATAAAATTTAAATGTAACAAAGATAATTTAAGAGTAAAAAAATAAGTTTATATTTGACAAATTAAATATTTAAAATTATTAACACATAAAACATATTTGTGTCACATTTTCTCTACTTGTGTCATGCTCTTTTTACTAGGGCCACACGTTCCAAACCATATTTCTTCACATTTTTATGTCAAAATTATTTAAAAAGGTGATCCAAGTTTATCCAAATTCAATCAAACTCATCAAAATCCAATCTAAAAAGCTAGTCTTCAAACTAAAATTCAATGAATTTTAATATATAAGAGATGACTAAAAAGTCTCCAAATCCATTAAATTCTACCAAACAAATTAAAAAAAAAAACTAATTAAAAACATTCAAACAAATAAATTCAGTACTTTATCTCATATTTATTTTATTTTATATTAAGATTTAGTTTCAAATATAAATTATAATTCTTAAAGATTTGATAATAAATTACTATTTCTAACTATTTATCTTTTTTAATGTATTTTTAATTTATAAATTTAATATTTATGATAATAAAGAAAATAAGTTTTATATTTAAATGACTATATAAAAATAATTTTACATCTTGTCATTATTATATTACAAAATATTATTATTAATCACCATGATTAAAAACAAATCGAATGACTAACAAGCACGTATCAAGACAGCTTAATTGAAACATTTTTTAACATTTTTTTTTCATTCGCATAATATAATAGAAATATTATTATATTAAAAAATACTCAACATTATTAAAAAAAATATAATAAAAATAAATAATTGAATTAGTTAATTCTTGTTTGAATTTTTTATTAACTACATTTTCATTATTGTAAACAATTCTCTTCTTTGAAATCTTGTATTTTATTAAAATTCATTTAATTAGTCTCAAAATGATATTTAGATTACATATAATAATATTTATAAAATAATAATATTAATAAGTTAAAAAAATTTGTATTTAACTTGATTAAATATAAAATTATTTACTTATATATGAGTTCAAAAAACTGTATAAACAACTACTTATGAAAAAGGAAACAAGGAAGTGATTGCTGGTAAGAAGAAGGAGAGGGCTCGTGGGCTTTTTCTTTGGATAAAGGTGGGGGTGTGGATAGAATTTTCGAATTTTATTCTATTCAATTAGGTTGAAAATTTTCTTTTCATTGAATCAAATTTGATTTAATTTACTCAGATTCAAATTTTTATAAATTAAATAATAATTTTTAAATTTATAATCTAAAATTTAATATAACTATTATTTAATTTATTTAATTATTTAAATATATATTTTTGAATTATTAAATTATATAAATATTGAATAATATTGTTTAATTTTTAAAAAATAAAAACAAATTAAAAAAAATATTTTTAAAAATTAATTATTCAATGATTCAATTTAACTTAATTTGATTAAGGATGTTTAAGAAAATATATAGAAATTTAACCTATTTCTTAAGAGTTTTTAATAGGGTAATGATTTTGTATACAATATTTAACCTAAGTTAAGACATATTTATATGCAATAAAAATATTCAAAACTTCACCCTCGTTTCCTCACGTTCTAATTAATCCTTCTTCTCTTTCACTCTTTCTGCTGCCACTAAGTAAAAATCTCAGAATAAAATAACCCACCCACCCACCCACCCCACGCAAAAACCACTCCTACCCTTCTTCCTTCAATCGCTTCCTCAACTCTCTCTATCTCATTCTTCAATTTTCACGCCCGAATGATCTTCGCTGTTCATCCTTCATTTGCTACCTAATCAGGATCACGACTCCGGATTCATGTTCCTCTACCATCCGATTTGATTTCCTATTATCAACGCCTCAATTATTCTATATTACTGTCAATAATTATTGGTATCTCTCTTATTTACATTTTTTTTATTTATTTTTGTTACCCTTCCTTTTTCTTTTTTAATGAAATACAAAATATTTATTCCACATACAGCATCGAATTTTGTGTTTGAGTTCTTGGTTTTTTTTCTTACCAAAGCTGAAACTCTGTTCCGATTTTGTTCTGATTAGAACAATTTTCGCTCAATCACTTGTAATAAGCAGTTTGGAAGGAATATTAATGCTGCTCGTTGAAGTATGTGCTTTTTTTTTTTTTTTTCTTTTGATAGGATTTCTGTGCTCTGATTTTTTTTACAGACCTAGGTTTGAGGAAATTCTTTTTTCCATCTTTTTCTTTGCGCGTTTTTAGTGCTTTGTTGTACGGATAAGTATTAGCAATTGCATACAGTTTGTTTCTTGTCATTTGGTTCTTGGTCTTAATCTCAATGGAATTGGAACGGGGTCTTGATTCAATACATACTGTGGTGCGGATAAGAGTTGGGGTTTATGATTATTTATTGTGGGGTTTTCTTGATTTCATTTTCAATCATTCAGTGGGGATGGGGCTTTCATTATACTGTGCCGGTGAACTAGGCTTTGTCTTATAATTGTGTTCTTGATGCTTATAAAACGGGGCGATGGATAGAAATCATTGTGTTATGAAATTATTTTATGTTTTATAATATGTTTCGGAACCTTTATTAGGGAGGTTTTTTTTTCAAGAATCATGTTAGTGCTTAGTTTGACATCCTTCACCGTCATTTTGCATACTGCAATCTCTGAAGTAGATACCTTGCATTGGACTTTCTTTGACAACCAGGGAGTTCTGCTTCTTGCTCTAGCGGTTTAATCACTGTTTAGTTACCCGTGTTGATACTTTATAGTTCCTAGAATTGATACTATTAAGTCCTAACCTGTTTCTGATTGAAGGGAAATAATCTGTTGTTATCCCAGTTCTGTAGGTCTTGTTCTCTTAGCAGTTGTTGCATTGAGTGCACCTATTTTGGGTCTTACGGCTAAAGCATTCAAGCTTATAGCATTACCTTATCACTCTGTTGCAACAAGATGTTTCTGGGATTTGTTTTGTTGAATGATGTCTTCACGCCGTTATGTGTGCAGGACCATCTGAATTTCTAGTGCATTGATGGCTACCCCAAGTAAATCAACAACAATAACATCTTCAGACACTTTGGAACAGAAGGGGAAGACTATGACTGAGTCAAATGCAACCATTCTTCAATGTCCTTTAAACCAGCAACTCCATAGCTCCTTAGATGGCCCAGTAGCAATCCTTTGGGATATTGAGAATTGTCCTGTTCCAAGTGATGTACGCCCTGAAGATGTAGCAGGTAATATAAGAATGGCTTTACGGGTGCACCCAGTAATTAAAGGAGCTGTTATGCTGTTTTCTGCTTATGGGGATTTCAATTCTTTCCCTAGGCGACTTAGAGAGGGCTGTCAGAGAACTGGTGTTAAACTTATTGATGTTCCAAATGGGAGAAAAGATGCTGCTGATAAAGCGATCTTGGTTGACATGTTCTTATTTGCTCTTGACAATCCTCCACCATCCTCAATTATGCTTATATCTGGAGATGTTGATTTTGCACCAGCACTTCACATTCTTGGTCAGCGAGGATATACTGTTATTCTTGTCATCCCTGCCGGGGTGGGCGTTTCATCTGCTCTATGCAATGCCGGTAAATTTGTCTGGGACTGGCCTAGCGTGGCACGTGGGGAAGGCTTTGTGCCCCCCTCAAAGGCTTTAGTGCCAACCCGAGGAGGTCCAATTGAGCTTGCTGGATATTTGATGGGGTGCCATATCAATGACAATTCTGATGGATTAAATGAAGAAGAAGCAATAGTTTATAGAGGTATGTCACAGAGCTATTATAACTCAAGGGAATTGTCATTGGTGTCACAATCACTATCTGAATACAACTGTGGAACATCGAACATGACTTGCTTGCCAACAACTATGAGATCACACAGCCTTCCATCTGTATTCAATGATGGTCAAGGAGGGTCTATGATACCTTCCGGTGACCATAACGAATGCCAGTTATGGGTACAGCCAGGGGATTTAAATGGTCTCAAGGGGCAGCTGGTAAGGTTACTTGAACTTTTCGGAGGATGCCTGCCTCTGGCTCGAGTTCCAGCAGAGTACCAGAAAATTTATGGGAGACCTCTTTATGTAGCTGAATATGGGGCAATAAAGTTGGTCAATCTTTTCAAGAAGATGGGTGATGCCATGGCTGTGGAAGGGAAAGGGAATCGTAAATTTGTGTATCTCAGAAATTGGAAGGCAGGCCCAAGTGCTCCTCCTCTCTCTCTGGCAAAGAAAGATAAAAAGGGAAAGGGAGCCCAGGAAGAGAATGCGAATGTGGTCACTGGTGGATGCTCTTCGGATGAGTTTTCAGATGAAGAAAGAGTAGTCATAGAAGAACATGATGAGAGAAGTTGCACAGGCAAGGGCAATCAGGGTAGAGCAACCAAGTGTGAAGTTGATGATTGTGCTATTGAGCACTTCAAGTATGAGCTGCAAGAGATTCTAGTAAGCTATTCTTGTCGAATATTCCTTGGTTGTTTTGAGGCGATATACCAGCAGCGATACAAGAAACAACTGGAATATCAGAGATTTGGTGTGGACAAGTTGGAAGATTTGTTTGAAAAAGTGAGTGATGTGGTGGTATTGCATGAGGAACCAGTAAGCAAGAGGAAGTTCCTGGCTGCTGTGGGTGGTTAGAAAACTTGGGAAAGAACTCCTACTTACTTTGTTCTGATGTTTTAAACTTATGCTCAGGAATTACTTTTCTCTCTAGCAACCTCGGCCTTTTCTGGTTATTTATTCCTTAGAAGTCTTGTAAAAATTATATGCGGGGCGTATGTGTTTTTTTATAGTCACTGTCCTGCATATAACTGAATCTTCCCTAAAATTTGTGTTTATTTTCAGTCTCTGCAACCGATTAGCTACTTATAGGATTCGGGAGACGTGTACAAGTAGTAGCTTTTGTACTTGTATTTTGCATTCTATCTCAATGTACAATTCTTCATGCTTGTTGACTTATTATTGTGATACTGATTACAGATTGAACATCATACCTTTTTATGCTTCCTTTACCTAGAAGTTTCAGTGGGAGTCGTTACTGAATATCGTAATAAAACTTGTGTATTAGTTCTTTTAAAATAATGATTACCAATGTCACTAAAGGTTGCCACTACAAAATTATTTACTGACAGTGTGTTTGGAACTGCTTTGAGAGGCCCATAGCTAGTTCTTGTTTCTACATCTTTAGTGTTGGACGTGAAAAATTACGTTCTAAATTTGCTTCAAACACACTTGCGTGTTCCAAATTTACAGCTTCTCAATCAATATTTCCAAGACATGGAGCTTCGGAACCATGCCAAGCAAAGAGGAAATTTGCATGCATTACCATGAAATTGAAATCGAAAGGTCTTCTTAAACCAATTCTTAAAAGTTGAATAATTATGAAAATTGATCATGTTTCTTGACTAAAACTATGTGCAACAGCAAGCCAAAGAAGGTAATAAAAGCAAATGAAGCACTATATTTCTCATTTCTCCCAAGATTTTCATATATGGACGCCTTAAGACTTCTACTACTTACTAACAATCCACAAATTTGAAGTTAGTGAGTAAATGAGAAATTCAAAATTCAAGTCAACTTGAAGAATCTAACAATTGTTTCAGACAGAGAACATATTTGGTGGAGACTGTGGAGAGCCAGTCTCAAGTAAAAAACTTCTACTGCAATATGACCGGGATGTACTCGAAGACGAAGCAAGATATCTTCCCTCTCCGCTGTGAAACAATGCCTCATTTCTGAGCATTTTCCCCTTGCTTCTTCTGCCTCTATGCTGACTTGCCTGACATTCTTCATCTTCAACAGCTTGTAGAAACTCACTGTGCAAGGGTTCTGATGTCTCATACAGAAGCCTAAGTACCTGTTTTATTGAAGGCCTTGCCCTTCCTTCTCTCTGGGTGCACCATGCTACTATAGAGATTACTGTTTGGAGCTGATCCAAGTCAAAAGACTCCCTCACATTGGGATCTACTAGCTCCAATAATCTCGTATCTGATTCCATGTATGGTTGAGCCCATTCTACTAGATTCTTATTATCTTGAATGGCTCGTCTTCCTGTTACAATTTCAAGTAGTAACACCCCAAAACTGTATATGTCACTTTTGTCGGTGAGCTCTTGAGTAACAACATATTCAGGATCCATATAACCTGGAATTGAATTTAACATCCAAAATTAAGTATTTTAAATGATGGTTTATAGCTGTAGTTCCCTGGATATAGAAGCATCCTTGAATCACGTTAAGAGCCAAAATCAGCTATGTGAAATATAGTGAAGAAAAGAATTTGATACCTGGAGTTCCCCGGATTTCAGTGTTTACAGGTTCAAAGCATACTGATCCATCTGTTGAAGCTTGTGCGAGGCCAAAATCAGCTATCTGTGAAATGACGCGATACAGCAATAAAGGAGTTAGTGAACCCTTAACAACATCTAATGGGTAAGTGTAGATTAGCCCTATCCATATACATCATAAAAATTTGCACTTGTTTGGAACTCGGGCTACAAAAAGACAATGAATATTAACGGGAGAAATGGTGGCATGCAGTGCGAAAATCATCCAACCTTGGCAACAAAGTTCTCATCCAGTAAAGTGTTGCTAGATTTAATATCTCTATGACACAGAGGAGGATCGCAATAGAAATGGAGGTACTCCTGCACATGAAAGAATGCGAGGCTAAAAAGTAAATTCATAAAATAAAGAGAATAGAGGATTAAAAACAGTCAGCCAGTCTACTGAAATAAAGCTGAAATTAAACCAATCACAAACATTACCAGCGCATTGGCCACATCAATGGCAATTTGGATTCTTGTTCGCCAACTTAAAGGTGTTTTACCAGGGGCTGTACAAATGAACAAAATATCTCACATGAGATTAAGGGGTTAATAGGGAAAAGAAGCTATGATATTGATCTTTTTCCTCGCTACTTTAATGCTATTAGTTTCTTGCACAATATGTTTAGGTGTCATGTTTAATATGGCTGAAGGTGCTGAGTTACAAAAAAGATGCTGGACAAAAAGCACATAAGATCCACATTACAGTAATTTGACCAAATATTATCCAAAATATGTTATTCAAAACAGTGTGTATGTGTGTATTTTTTTTGTTTCTTTAAGGAACAACAATCTATAGATATCGAGAGGCATACAATGAAGATGATCTTTCAGGCTTCCATTTCCCATGTACTCATACAATAGAAACCTGCCATAGACATGCAGAAGGGTTTGATTCATTGGTATATATGTCAAAGAATATAATAAGCACAGAGAAACAGATACCTCTCACGTTTTTTGATGCAAAAGCCTCTTAAGGCAACAAGATGCCGATGGTGCAGCCGGGCAAGAAGCTCAATTTCTCTGCAGAACTCATCCTCCCCCTGCTCAGAGATTCTGTTCATCCGTTTTACTGCTGCGACCAGACCATCAGAAAAATGAGCTTTATACACAGTTCCAAATCCCCCTCGACCAATGATAGTGTTAAAATCCCCTGTTGCCTTCTTTATCTCCTTGTAGCTGAATTTTCGGAACATAGATGAAGAACCTGCACACCCCCAGCCCAAACAAGAAGCAAAATAAGAAAAAAATAAAGTGCTAGTTTCAAATTATCACTGCTAAGAAAGAAATAAACAGAACAAGTATGGTCAACCAGAACCTTACCTTCCTGAAATTTCCATGTTGCACAAGGAGGTAAGGTTTTCGAACAGGGTTTACCAAAATTATCAGGCTCGTCTAGCTCTCTGCTTTTCTGGCGAATTAGAACTATCAAGACTATGAGTGTGATAACAGCAACAGCTGTAACTGCAATAGCAATACCTGGAACTAATGTCAAATGATATGAATGGTGGTTTCCCTTTAAAGGTGCACTTAACAATGGTTGACTTGGGCCCTCAGCAATCGGTGGACTTGGAGAAGCCTTAGGAGAAGGCAAGGATGGGGATGACTCTGAAACTGGCATCACAGTTGAAAAAACATGATCAGCTAAATTTTACTTTATTGGTAACAATACACAGACTTCATTATATTTGAAAAATGAATATTTATTAGTGTAAAAAGAAAACAAAAAGAGCAGCCATTAGGCACACATTAATTATTATAACTACTAATTAGTAGCCTTGATACAGTTTTTTCATTGCCTAGTTTAGTCATAATGTTTTCCATTCTTGTCATGTCGTGCTAATGGAAAGGAATTTGTGCAACAATTGCTTATTTAGTTAGAAGCAATTACGGAGAGGATCTATAACATTCTGAGGTAGAGATCTCATCCATTTTATTGGTTTAACATCATAATAAATCTAAAGAAATAATCATATAATGTATGCATTAGCATTAACACATGAAGGAAGTCATTCACACAGTGACCAGAAGAGGGAGAGCAACACTATGATTATCATTAACTTTTTTAATTTAAAACATTCGTACCAGGGAGCTTGAGAAGTCCTTGAACCCCAAAGAAACAAATTGCAATGTCAATAGTAGATATCTCATCAACTTGGCTTGCTAGTGCAGCAAAAGTGGCATCACGACAGGTACTTAGTGTTATATTATCTTCAATTCCGATATGATGCAGATAACCAATGCCGGCATTTAAGCACTTCTTACATTTACTTTCCTCTCCAAGTGGCGCTTTGCAATTTTTGGTGACCTCTGTAAATCTGGGGGATTGCAGCATTTGGACAACACTAGTTCTCCCTTTGCATTCATAATTAACAGGAATTTTTGTTCCGAAACCACAGAAAGCTGTTGCATTTTGTGCAACTCCATAAAGTTGCAAGGTTTGAAATATGGTTTGGAGGCAGATGTCAGACACATTTTGGGAGACTCCTAGGTTGCCTGTCGCATTAGCAAAACGAGAAACAGCAATTGCAACATTGGTATTAATGAAGCGGCAGCATTTTCCTCGGTCGTCATGATTAGAGCATAGAGAGGATGCCAGTGTGAAGTTTGAACCAGTAAAATTCAAAGGGCAATCTGCAAAAGGAGCAGCAATATTAGAACATCAAATCACATTTAATCCTTCACCTGTATTGCCAATAGTTTACTACAGTAGAGTTAAAAAGATTGACCAGTCATGTTAACTCCTATAAATTTATTGAGAAGCTGCAATTCTCAAGATACAAGGATAGCAGTTTTACTAACCATTAGCCTAAAGGAAATGGTTAAGGAATCAAAAGTGAAAATTTTATTAAAAAATGTAACTTCCAAATATTACCAGTGCATCTCTACCATGATTTCCAACAAAATCTTTCTATTTGTCCATTCCTTAACCATTTCCCTCAAGGCAATGGTTAGAGAAACTGTAAAGACATATTCAGTTTCTGTACAGGACGTAAAACTAAACCCCAAAACAGGTCCAACCTTAGTTTCATTTCATGCTTTAATTATTATTTTTAAGTGTTTACAGTCACAATAAGTGCTCCATGAAAGTTTTGGGCTCCCTGACCATGTCACTATTCCCCTGGAATAAATCTTGAATATGTAAAAATATTGTGGAAGAGCATCTATCTCAATGAAATGAGTTCACTGCTTAGGTTTCCAGTGAAAGCTCTGATCCTGATGTTCATAGCTAATAGGCATACATTTTATTTAAGTAAAGATATACTTTGGTATGCAATGGAATAAAAATGAACATGTTATGATTTTACGGATTTGTTTTTACTGGAGAGCATTCTTATAGTAAGGTTGCAGCAAGTTCTTGAATTCACTTATCCTTTGCTGGGGAACAAATTAAGAGAGTAGGTAATCTTAAGCCTTCAAGTGGAAGCCCAGACATGGTTTATATCTCTAACAGCAAATGACCTTTGGACTCAAAGCACAAGCCAAATAAACCCTGTTTTGAAATTATATTTTAATGAATAAATTATAGTTCCCTTCTTAGATAGCTGCTAAAATTTATCCTCCCCTAAGAGATTAATACGAGCTACAATTTAGTCCATTTTTATTTAAACAAACCTCTTAAGATCAAATGTTTCTCTTTTTATGACTTTCAACTTTATTGGCAACTAATTTTAAATCTTTTACTATGAAGTTTGAGTCTTTAGAAGATAAAATGAATACTTTTAAGGAAGTTTCAAATTAATAGTACGAATTTACAAAGAAAAAACACTCTTAGGAGGCTAATTCGCACTAAATCATCATGATACACACTCATTATACTGAAATGGGGTAAAGTGCAACACATTGATCTCAAAAGAGAGGGAAGTGTAACTTTTAAAATGAGAAGTTAGGATGGGGGTGTATTTACTTCAATTGAAGTAGAATAATAGGGGCAGCAATGATGAAACTCTTGACTATTGGATCAAAGACCAACTTTCTTAAAAGTACTATTTGGTAAAGCCTTGTAACTGTTCTGCATCGGCAATAACACACTTTAAATTTCATCATAATTCATACAGTTCCATTTTATATAGTTTATATACCAGTAAAAAGTACAACAGAGAATGTCGGATGTGCAGGGATAGCCTTATCTATTTCTAGTCTAGGTTCAATGTGGCCAAATGCTTCTACTTTCTGCAGGTATAACTCAGGGTTCTCTATGGGTAACCTAGAGTAATAGTGAATTGGTGATTTTGTGAGAGCAGTGAATTGAAGATTTTCTATATTAATTTCTGCAGCCATTCTGGTGGTAAAAGCTTTTCTTATGACCACAATTCCATCAAGATACCTGCTCCTGTATTCAAGCAACTTTGATTTTGGGGAAAAAAAAGGGGAAGGGAAACAAGGTGAGAGAAATGTTAGCAACACATTGACAATGTGTATAAGTGTTCAGATTCATTAACACCTGTCAATCCTTTCTCGTCCCTTTTAGTTTCCCAATAGGTCAAGAATGCAATGCAATGCAATGCAACGGTGAAAGCAATCATAACTACGACCAATGTATAAATGCGGCAAGAACATCAAACACAAGTTCCAATTTTTCATTGGCATTATTAAATACCCGTTCTCAGTCATTCCTACCTCGACACCATTCCTTACCCGTGATGGGTAAAAGACATATTCCAGAAATCAATGCACTAGTTCGTGTACCCAGTATCGTAATAAGGCACAAGGGTGGAAGATATTGAAGCAAAGCTAAGAAAGGAAAGAACTTTTGAAGGAACTAACCAGCCATTATGACAGGAAGCTGCATTCCAAGAAAAGCCAACATTCCCAACAAAGAGGCAGGCCCGTAGAGCATGGTGGAGTAGTTGGAAGAGAAGAAAGATGAGGACTTGAAGGTACAACAAGAGTGTGTTTATAAGTATCTGTGTCTCTTAACCACCCATTTTGGGAACACCATTCACCGCTTCTGGCTACTTCAATAGGTTTTATTAGATTTTTCAGCAAGACCGGTGGGTGTGTATGGGCGTGTGAGTGCGCGTGTGGGTGTGTGTGAGAGTGAGAGAGAGAGAAAGAGAGAGAGGGTTTTGTACTTTTGTTTGTTTGGCTCTGAATGAATGCGCACTGAAGAGGAAGAACAACAATTTTAATCGATGCTTTCGTGGGGTATACCTTTATTTGTTTCAGATTCCACAGTACACCAGACTCTCTCTCTCTCCCTTCATTTTTCTCATTCCTCTTCAAACCTCCAAGCTAATGCCTAATACTATGCAAAAACCAAAATGAAATTCAAATTCAACTTGTTCATGTTAAGAAGTAGTACAAATAAATATGAGTTTCTAAAATGAACTTGAAAATCTTTATTGTGTTTAATGGAGTTTATGAGAATACTAAAAAATTTTGATTTGTAAGAAACTATATATATTGATGGTGTAAACTTGATTCCTGAATGAAAACGTTAGCTTTGTTGAAACAGTACTGTGATTATGTCCTAACGAGTTGAGACAAATGTGAAGGAAGGACACTTGTTATGATTGTGATGCTGCATTTATGAGGCTAAATTTGATTACTATTTTATTTAATTTTAATTTCAATTTCATGAGTGTGACAATGTACCTCTATTTTGGGCATGCAATTTGGAGTCCTTTCTTTAGCCGCCGCCACTGCTGAATCTTCAAATTAATGGCTAAATTATTATTATGGTTTATAAGAAAAAGCCATAAATAATTTTTTTTCTATGATTTTTGTTAATTATTTTTCCATTTTCATTTTTAATAAAAGTTTATTTCTATTTTGATTCTACCATTTAATGATATCTATTAAGTAATAACTTATTTATTAATTTACATGTCAGTGATTAAACAAACTCACATGTAATATTTTTTATCTGCAATAAATTTTTATTTTTTATTTTTTAAATAAATTTGTTCTTATTTTGGTTCTTCATAAAATTTTATTTCTTTTGGTCTCTTGTAAATTTTTTATTTTTATTTTGATTCTTTCCATTAAGCAATGACTTATCTGTAATAAAATTGATATATGTGTTTTTAATTTTTTTATTCTTAATAATTTAGTATATTTTGGTTTTAATTCTCTCTCTATATTTTTTTTTTCATTTTCTTCCTCTATAAAATTTATTTTTACTTTTATCTTTGTCTTTTATTAATATACTTTAAATAATGAATTGTTCTTTAAATAATTATGTCACATTTTTTTAAATTATTTTGTTTGAATAAGAAAAATTAAAAGAAACAGGAGGCTGCAAACCCTAACTTATTACATTGATTATTATTTTTCTTTAAACAAGATAATTCAAAAAAAAAATTAGAATTAAAAAAAAAAATACACATGTGAATCATATTTCACGGTAGACATGTCACTTAATAGACAGATCATGATTTGATAAATGTCAATAAATGATAAAGAAAAACAAAATTATTGAGGACCAAACTTGAAAAATATATATTTAAGACTACATGTAAAATTCACAAAATGAAAAAAACAATTATTTAAATTTTAGAAAAAAAAAATATTTTTTCTCAAATATAAGTAAATTTTAATTATTTCTACTTTGTTTAATATATATTTTAAAAATATCTCCCTTCATCATATGTACTCTTCGTAATGAGAAGAGTATTTTAGAAAAAAAAAATAGAGGATTATTAAAAAATTAATTCAATTAATTGATTTTCGTCGTATTTGTAAATTTTTTTATAAATAAAAACAGACAAAGTATTTTTTCTAATTTTTTTTCTTCATTAATAATTTTTCATCTAAAAACAGTATTAACAAAAATAATGTCAACGATTCAACTATTTGTTAACGTCATCTACGAGTTTGACGGGGAAGTTTCGTATCTGGTATGAAAATTAAAATCACAATTTATAAAAAATACACGTGATTTGTGTCAAACTTCTAAATGATGAAACAAAAATATCATTACATTATTATTAGTTAACATTAGCTATAAAAACTCAAAAAGGGAAAAAGAAATATTAAACCCTATTTAAAAATATGAAAAAAAAATACTTTTTGAATTTAAAAGTAAATGAAAAAAAAATTAAGGTTTGATTTAAGTTTAAGATCAATCCTTTTTTATATATATTTTTTGGTCCATATAATTAACTGGTAACAATAAGATATATGTAAAACAAAAATAAAAATGAAAAGTTTGGGATTTAATTTAAATAAAATGTTAGAAAATGATGGGACGTGTTTGGAGTGAGAGAGTGGAGCGTCGGCAGAGAGTGAGATTCGTTTCTTATGGAACGTAAAAGCTTAACTAACGGATGATCCTTTACGTGTTACTTAATTACTCATAATTTCTTTTCTTTAGTTTTGTTTAGATGAAACAAAGACAACGTAATTTTTCACTTAAATAACTTTTTTAACATAAAATAATCATAATTATTGTAATTATTTTATTATTATAAAAACATGTTCCTTAAATGAAAGGCCTCAGAAGTCCCCATCATCTCCTATATCATACAAAAACATATGTCATGGATTTAGTTGGAGGAGCATGTGAGAATGTGTGGGACCCATCACTTACATACATGTGCCTATATTAACTTCTTGTTGCCTTGCATTTGGTGGTCGCATTCATAATTAGTGTCATGCCTATTTCACTTTCATATCCTATGACACCTTGAGATTATGGGACTACAGAGACAAACTAAACCAATAAATTGGAAGAAGATAGATGTAAACACGGTGATATGATAAATTTAATAATTTTATTAGAATAAATTCTAATACTATAATAAAAATAAATTTAATTTAATTTGAACATATAATATGAAATCTTTAATAAAATATAAACTTCACAAAAAAAGTTATTAAACTTTAAACCTGTTAACGAACTATGTTATAATATAAATAAAATATAAATTTTATTTTTTATTAATTAATAAAATTATTAAGTTAAATTAGACTATCATATATTATAATATATGAATGAAGTGTAAATATTATCTTCTAAATTAGAAAATAAATTATATATTATAATATTTTTTTTCTTATAATTAAATTAAATGTATATTTAATTTTTAAAATTATTATATACCACTTTTTTTTTACATGTTATGGAGCATGTTTGTTTCTGTTTGCCCACGGGTTATGGGTTCAAATTATTTAGCATTCACACACTGATCATAAAACAGAACAATTATAACAAGTGTTACACTATTGTTAGTCATACTTTTCTGTTTTATATGCAACTTTCTCCAACTATTAAATTTTATTGTTTATAAATTTCAGTTACTTCCATTTTGTTTAGTTTTTTCTTCTTATTTATACATTTTACCTTTCAATTATTATTATTTTACAAATTTAACTTATAAATTCCTTTTTATAGTGTATTTTACCGTCAAACTTTTTAATTGTTGTATATTTTATCGATAAGTTAAAATTTTATAACAAAATAGGGTGTTATGAAAAGGTAAAACAAAGTGAAATCCACGTCGTTTTGAACAATTGGATGATAAAACTTATTTTTTGTTTTTTTTTTCTTAACTTTTGTATGATGACACTTTATACTTTAACACTTCTTTAGGAATTTAATTAGGTAAAATATTTTAAATTAAAAAAAGTTGATAATAAACACACACAAAAACTTATTTTTACTCAGAAAAAAAATAGTTGTCCTAGTTAAATAATAAGTTTGTCTTTGGTGAAACTGTAGTACATATATAAACAAATAATTTACTAATTTTTTTAAAAATATTAAATCAAATAAGCATATATAGAATACTATATATTTCTTATCAATGATCAATAATTTAACTTTTAGAAAGAAAAATGTACTTGGTTTTCCTATTCTGTTTTCTTTTTCTATGAAGTTCTTTGAGAGCATCTTTTGGATAGCTGTTTTGGTAATAGGCCTTTCCTTTAAAAAAATAAAGAAAGAAAGGACAAACTCCATTAATGAACTTCAGCAAAGCAAAGGGAGTGAATATTAAGCTCCACTGATGTATCAATTAAGAAATGCTAATGTTGATTAACGTGCAAAATATACTAATACTAATGGTGATTAATTATGCGTGCCAACTATTCTTATCTGTTTTTGCCGTAATCATTTTTTCTCATGACAAATTGACAAATTGTATTAGAAAATATATACAACAAAAATTATTTTTTAGTTTTAAATCTAAATATAAATATAATTTAAAATATATTAGATGAAGGTAAATTTTATCTTATAAATTAATTTTGAATCAATTTTGTAGAATAAAATTAGATTTAAAGTCTATTTTTAATATGGTATAAGAATTTATTCTAATAAGTTTGTTATACTTACTAGGTTATTCACTATTGAATTGTTATCGAATTATTCATAAATTTGAATTTGATTTGAAATTTTTTTGATGTAATATGAATATATCGAATATGATATAAAAGTGTGAGACATATGTTAAAAAGTAATATAAATACCCGTATTTCTTACACCAAAATACATGGAATTATCACACCTTGTTTCATATGCTCCAAGTAAAAAATTAATAAATTAAATCATCTAATTTGACCATGTTTTAGACATTGGGTTGTAAATAATATAAATAACGTAGTTCTTACACCAATATATAAATCAATAGTCAACCCTGAAAATGAAAAATAGAAGAAATCATATTGTGATGGTGGCAAATCTAATTCACCTGAAGGAGGGGAAGCAACTATGATAATGGTTGAAGACTTTGTATAAATTTATATGAACATTATATACAAATTAACTGTTATATTTTTTATATGATTGAAAACTAACTCTTTTTTTTAGAAAAAAAAAACCTTCACTAGTAAATCACCCTGCTAGACCCAAGGACTAGACCCAAGGACTAGAATAACCTAAATTGGCCCAACAAATTTTGAAAATAATAAACCTGTTAATTAAGCCACACCAAATTCACAGGTGCATTCAATTTTATTTTCATTTTTTCATAACCAGACAAGTTAATTATAATTGTGTAAATTATTTTGAAAACATTAATTATTCGTCTCCTAATGCTTGTCCAATTTGGGCTTTCAAACATTTATAAGGAAATTATTGTACTACTGATTGTTATTTATTTGTCAGAAATAGTCATTCTTGTTCTACATTATGTGAATATTATTTTTAATAATTTGAACAAAAATTAATACAAAAACTCTTTTTTTAATCTATCTTTTAGTGAAATTATAATCACAATAGCCATTCTATATTCTCATATATTCTCATAGGCTAAGCTAAACATTTCAATCCAAATATCTTTACTTAGTTAATTAATTAATACATCAAAACTTAAGAGTGTTTACTTAATATATTTATCTGTTTTTTTTATCTATGATAAAATTTAAAATATAAAATTTCTAATACACTCTATGAATATAGGATAAGACAATTGTGAGTGTGAGATGATAAATTGTATGATAGATCCATGAATTATAGGACAAGTTACTTGTAAGTGTGAGACAAAATATATGTGAAAGGTGATATGATAAGTCTATCAACCTTAATTAAATATGTTATAATATTATAATAAAAATGAATTTTAAGTTTAACTCAATCTTATAAAATCGACTTATAAAATGAGGTTTGCATCCATTTTATATATATTAATTTGATTATATTTGTATGGATGTGATCTCTAACCAAATTTTTATAATTAAATTTAAGGAGATTTTTTATTATTATAAAATTAATAAAAATATTAAATTATTTCCATATAAAACTGATTAAATTAATAATTTATTTTTAGATTAATATATATTATATAATACGGCTAGGAACAATTTCATAAACCTCTTTTTTATTTTTTTCCTTTTGTTCGGATAAGAGTAACATGTTACTATAATAGTCCTATAAATCTGTCATATAATAGTTGAATAATTAACCAATCAATTAGTCATTTTCTATTTTTTTTCCTTATTATCCTTTAGGTCACCATCATGATATTATTGTTTGTCACAACTTTTTTAATTTTTTACAACATACTCTTGCTATATCATAAGACCAAAGCATTCCTAAATTACTCTAAGCATAACCCTTTGGAACTGTTTTAGACAAATTAATGAATCCAACAATCGAAATATGATTAAAATATATGTAGCCATTCAAATATATGAAGTTTCATTTCCAATATATACATATTATATATATATATATATATATATATATATATAATATGTATCAGTAGGTTATCTAAGTAATACTCAGAGCAGAAAATAATGGAGGTAGGTGCAATTATATTTGCATTGTTTCTGCAGTTCCATGTTGCTTTATATTAACACTTTCATCTTTGTTCTTCTGCAGAACTATCTTCTCATCGCTACTTTGATCAGCACAAGTCTTGTATTTGCTTGCTACATCGTTCTCATGGTACTTATGAAGATAACATCCCTTCCTAATTTTCATGTTTCTTGCAAAATTGAAAACTGTAAAAATTTGTTTTCAAAAACAAACTTCACAAAATGGTTGTTTCTAAAACTTTGCTTCAATCACTTGCTTCACCCTTTCCATGATGAAATGAAATATATGTTTATGCTTTTGATTCATATGTTCTTATTTTTGTTTTTATCGATAGTTTTTTTTCCTTTAGTTGTATGTGAAATAGTAAAAGCAAAAAAAAAAAAAAAATGTAAAAACTATTGGAGTGATACTGGAGAAGAAAACATTATTAAAAAAATTGAAAATATTCTTACTATTTCTAACAATAAAGAGAACTAATTGTATTTAGTATCAATCATTAAAAGAATATAAAATAATGTGATATTTTAATAATTATTAAATAAAAAAGAAATCAAAATATTTTTTAAACACATTAAACCGGCGCTAGAGTTAGAAACACTTACAATATAAAGAACAAAGAGATGTTAATTTTTTATTTATTTTTTATAACTCATAATATACATAAATCTTTGGAAAGTTATGAAAGTTTGTAACAAATACAGTATATATCAACCATAAATATACACAATGCTATTTTATAGAAGTGGTTTATAAATTTTATAGTGAGTTAAGAACAAATGCTTGGATTTATTAATAAAAGCACATAATTATTATAAAATTTTTAAGGCTAATTGTCTTTTTAATATCTAAAATTTGAAATAAATCTATTTTTTCTCTAAACTAAAGATTATATATTTTAGTCTCTAAAATTGAAAAGAATATATTCTTAATCCTTAAATGTTAAATTTGAGAAATTAATAATTTTCCAAAATATTTTTAGTGTTAAACCACATAATTTAAGAAACTAAAACGATATCTTAAAATTTGAGATACAAAAATATTTTTTAATTTTAAAATAAAATAAAAATCATATTCAGCTAAATTAAGTTGAATTTTTAATTATAACTTTAAGATATCATTTATGATAACATATTTTGTTTGCATCATAACTTAGTTCATTGATAAGTTTGATTTATTATATTTTATTTTGTGAAAAACTTTTTCTTATAGGTTGGAGAAACATGTTCTCGAGAAATTAATGATTGTGATTCAGGATTGCAGTGTTTAGAGTGCAACTCGCAAAATCGGTGTACACGAATTCACACTATTAGTCCTATTTTAAGGGTCCTCATTACCCTTACCATGTTCTTTCTTCTGTCTTGTATTCAAAATAAATTTTGTGTAAGAGTTCGTGAATGATGTATAGGTGAAGGATCTTCCATTTAATCAATACTCATGGCTTGCAACCCATAACTCATTTGCATGGAGGGGAGTAAATTCAAGTATTGGTTTTCCAATTTTGGCCGTCATGAACCAAGAAGACTCCATTACAGATCAACTCAAGGTATGTTACATAGAATCTTTCAATTTTTTTCATTAAAGATGAAGCAAATGAGAGTAAGTATAATGATTTTTGGATGGATATTGTTTTGGATTTTAAAGACAAGTTCATGCTTATAATATTTATCAGACATTTCTGTTGCAGAATGGTGTAAGAGGATTAATGTTGGACATGAATGATTACAAAGATGACATTTGGCTATGTCAAGGGATGTGCTCTAGATATACAGCTTTTGTAAGTAGTTTGAAAAAATTTCTAATTCACCACTAATGATGTACAGTGAAAATGTACTAATCTTGTTTGATGCAATGCTTGAACATGTTTTTATTTCACATTCTTAAGGCCTCTAATTTTGATATATGATATGATTTAACAGCAACCTGCCATTCGTGTTCTAAACGAGATTAAGGAATTCCTTGTAACACACCCAACACAAATCATCACCATATTCATTGAGGATCATGTAACATCACGAAATGGTGTGAATAAAGTGTTTAATGCAGCTGGGTTGAGGAAATTTTGGTTTCCAGTATCGAAAATGGCCACAAATGGTGGTGATTGGCCAACAGTCAAAGAAATGATACGCAGGAATCATAGGTTAATTGTGTTCACTTCAAATGCTACTAAGGAGGCTCACGAAAGAATTGCATTTGTGTGGAATTATGTTGTAGAAAATCAATGTGAGTCTCATACCATTCTTTCAAGATCAAGTTATATAGTAAGTTGATATAATTTTTACAAGTTTTGATACTGTAGATGGACATGATGGGATGAAGGGAGGTTCTTGTTCAAATCGAGTTGAATCATTTCCAATGAACACAACAACAAAGTCATTAGTCTTGATGAACTACTTTCGAAATGTCCAAAATTCTAAAGAAGCATGTAGGGATAACTCATCTCCTTTGATTACCATGATGAATATGTGCTTCATAGCTGCAGGTAATCGATGGCCTAATTACATTGCTGTTGACTTTTACAAGGTAAATTTTTTGTAACACTTTGAAAACCATTTCCTCAAGAACACCAACTATAAGATGTTCATATATATTATTCAATGGTGCTTATGTGGTTGGTGGAACATCTAGAGAAGCGACGGTGGTGGAGCTCCAGAAGCACTAGATGTGGCAAATAAAAACTTGCTTGAAACATGAGAGAACAAGATCATTGCAATCATCTTGGGAGGTATACAACGAATGAACTAATTTATGTTATTTTTTTGTTGCATACGATGAAGGATAACAGACTTAAAAATATGTATGCTAGAAGTTTTTCTGTCCCTGCACGCACACACAAAGTAATGTTACAATTAGGACTCACTTAAAGAAAAAGAAAAGAAAATTAAGGCTGTGTGATTTGGTGTGAAGTTCCTGTGTTAATTAAAATAAGAATTTGATTTAAATTTTGTTTGCAACTACGTGATTTTGCACTCTTAGCTTAAAATGAACCATTCTTCTAATGAATCTTAGTGATAGAACTTTATTCTTGAAGTTTTTGTTTAGAGATATAAATAATTAGTTAAGTTGAAAATTTTAGCCCGTACAAGAATAAAATTGATTAGTATTTTATGGCCTTCACACTCCCAAAATTTTAGAAACTTGAAAAAATATTTAGTGCTATTTGAATATTTTCTACAAAGACTCAACTAATAAATAATACTGATGTGTATAAATTAAATAAAGAATGAAATCTTAGTACAATGGAAGTTTTCTTTCTAAGATATATGATCTGTTTTTATTCTTTGAATTCAGGTGTACATAAAGCTCGAGACATTCTTGTACTAATCATAGATGGAGCTAGTTATTCTCCATACATTTAACTTTAAATTCATGCCTACAGTATATTCAAATGCTTCACTTTATGATATACATAAAGTTTTTTTTTTTTTTTTATAAAAAAATTTGTCTAAATTTTAATTCATTGTTGTCTGTTAAATTTTTTTTAAGCGTATTACTTTTACTTTAGCAAAAAGGATTAGTATTATTAAAAAAAATGAGTGACATCAATAATGATGTTTAAATTTTATATCAAATAACACTAAGATTACGAGCTTGGTGTATAATATGGAATTATCTACTTTTTAGTTAAAGTTGTATAACTCACTTTTCTACGTAAACAAGTGTTTCTAAACCAATACTATAAATTGAGTTGCATAAATTTCCTAACAATAAAACATATTTAAATAGTAAGTTCTACCCAAAAATAGTTTTAAAGTAGGGACTTAGTGAAAAGATAATGTGAAGATTAATATTAATAACTTTTTTTTTAAATCTCCATATTCAAAAGCTCTAAAATATAATATACGAAAACTATTAGTATAAATTTACAATTATTAAGTGAGGGTAATAATAAAAATAAAATGTAATGGAAAAAATTAATTATAAAAGAAACGTATAATACAATAAAATATTTGTAGTATAATATAATAAAATATTTTTATAAAATTAAATAAAATAGAAAATATTATTATAATAATAATAATTTGTAAAAGAAAAAATACAGAGATAAGAGAAGAACAACATGTTTTATTGTTTATTATTATTTTTTCTATTATTCTATACTTAAATAGTTAATTGATGATTCATACAAAAAATTTTGTTTTTGTTTTTTTTTTATTTCTCCTAACTTTACTATCTTTAAGATTTTTTAATGCTGGTTTGTATTCTTTAACTGAATTCTCTTCCATCAAATTATCTCTTAAAATTACTTTTATAGAGTGCATTACCTCTCCCATTAAAATTAACCTTGTTTTAAGGTTACGACAATACATGACTACAAAATAGACATGGATTGTAATATAGGACCAACTCATTGGTTAGTATTAGTTGAGGTATATAAGATTATGATCACCATAGCAAAGCTTCAATTAGGAATAATAAAAAATTAGATGTATCTTTGTAGAAGGTGGCAGTAACAATTTGTAAGCTACAAAGCCAACATATAGAATACTGGAAAAGGTTCAAAATATCTTTTACCAAATTTCTGGTTCTTTCGCAATGCCACCAAGTTGTGTCTTAACCAACATCATATCCTCTTTAATAAGTTCAATTAACTTCCTTCCCTTATTTTGAGCCTTAATTAAATTTTGTTGTAATTGAGACAGAACTACATCTCTTTATCATAATAGAGTTTGAATATCAGTAAGATCAAAGGAGTCATGAACATAGTTCATCACCCTTGGAATATCTCTACTATACACTACTTTGAATGGTGTCATATCAAAACTATTGAGATGATAAGAAGTAATATACTAGAACTTTACTCATGGAAAGAATTTGATCCACCCTTTAAGATTCTCCAAACAATGATTAATAACATCAAATTATTTATTAGATTGACGATGGTATGTAGTACTTAAGGATAATGTAGTTTCACTTAACTTGAAAATTGCTTCCAAAATAAACTTGTAAACACTTTGTCTTGGTCAGTCACGATTGTTTTCATAAACAATTCAAAAACTTTAAACATTATTATAATTTGTCTTCAATGGAGCAAAGTGGACATATTTTAAAAGTTAGTCCACCATTACAAATAATTGTGAAGTTATTGAAAGGAGGTAGTCCAGTTATGAAGACTATGGCTAAATCATCCCAAATTTGATACGGAATTAGAAGTGACTATAAAAGACTTTGTGTTAAGGCATCAAAAGCCTTTGCCTACTAACATACAAGACATTGCTTAAAAAATGCTATAACATCCTTATGCATACCCTTCCATTGAAATTGAGTTGCAATCTTAATCATTGATCTAGTTATCCCTATATGCTCGTCAAATGGAAATTAGTGGAACTCATGTAAAATTTGTTAGAAGATGAATAGAACTCGTAATACCAATCCTAGACCCTCCTTTTAAGACATTGTATGAAGGTGATGTTCCAAGACAATATCTTTATTCTTTTCAATTATGATAACTAGTGGGTCTGGTTTTAAAGATGACTCCTCATCTTCTTCGACATGAAATAACAATATTATTTGTTTGGACACTTATAATTAAGAGAAAAATTTTCAGAAACCTAATCCTTATTTCATATTACATTTCTATAGGAGATATATTCTTGACAATGACAAATTCGAATGAGTGTTGCATTGGTTGAGATATAGTGTTTAGATTTGTAATAATGATAAAAGGTTAGTGACTTTTTTTTTACGCAAGAGGTGATAATGGATATTTGGAAAAAGGTAAGATAAGATGATTTTTTTATTAAAAAAAAGGTATATTTTTCTTCAAATAATTTAGCTAATAAAACATTATGCATAAGAAAATTGAGATTTTGAGTAATATCATCTTAGTGAATATCAATCTAAAGTTATTAATGAAGCAATCAAGTAAATATCAGGGGCAAACTTTGGGCACAATTAGCTTGTGCTATGAATTCTTTGTAATAGTCTTGGAATGATTCCATATGCATAATTATAGAAAGTGTAGTAAGAGGACGCTTGAATGGAGATGACCCAAATTCCAATTCTAAAGATTTTGTAAAACCAATCAATGACAAAAATGGATGAATCTTAGATAATATTTATAATCATAAAATGATATCAACTTTCATATGAACTATATAATGGAGAAACATTATTCCTCTGAAGTACTCTAGAATGAGAAAAATTATTTCATCTTAAAATATCTATTCAAGAATATTTGAAACATTAAAATATAAAAAATCAAACTTTATTTATTCTTGTGTTTTTTAAATAATTTAGAAATTTTTTATTATATACGTGTACGTTCTCTATATGTTTAGTTTGTTTAAAAAAAAACAAGTGAAAAATAAAATATCATAATTGAGATATATTTAAATTGTTATATATTATATTACTTTATTAAAATAATAAGATGGTTTCGTAACTATTATTTCTTTTTAAGATAATGAAATTGTTTGTAACGATGAATCGTATGAAACTTTTTTCATTGGAATTTTTAAATACTTAACCTTATTATATTATGATAAAAGATCTTGTGATTATTTACCTAATAAGTACACTTAAAGTTCTTTATAAAGTTTATGCTTAATTAAAAAAATTTAAGTGAAATTATCTTCTTAAACACTTTCGGAAAGTAATAATTTGGGGTTGAGAATTAAAAAGGATGTCTACCCACATTTAAAATGGTTTAACCTTATAATTAAGAAATTATAAAAAGAGAGTTCGAACCTGTATTATAGTGAATGTGAATGAGTTAATGTAGCTTCAAAAGAGAGTTTGAAACAAGAATTGCTTCAAGAGTTTGAAAAAATGTTGCTTCAAGAAACAAAACAAACTTGGTCCATAGAAACTCTCTTTTTCAAAGAAACAACACTTACTTCTACGCATAACATTGATACTGCAGAGGCTGAATAAAAATCGTATTTTTTTCCCTTTTATATATATATATATATATATATATTATAACTTATTCTTAAATTTTGTGCTATTCTTAAACTATGCGTAAATGAAGTAAAAGTAAGTGTTTTTTTTATCATATTATTAATATGCATTAATCGTCTTTGTTTATTATAGACAAAGTAACATAAAAAAAATTCATAAACCCTAAATTCTTGAACCACTTGATTAAAATCATAAGTTACCACTAATTGCATTATCAATGTTAATTAAAAATAAATGTTTATTGTGTATAAATTTATATAATTTTTTTTATAATAAATTGTTACGGAACATTCACTAATTTTTTTATAATTAATATTTATAGCTTAACCTAACAAAGTTATATTACTTTTATATACATTTTTATATAATCTCATTTTTTTAAATAAAAATAAAATGAGAAAAAAAAGCTTAATAAACATTAGTAGTTGATGTATTGGGTAGTAAAATAATTAACAACCTTTGCTATATAATTTTTTAAGGTTGTTAGTATAAATTAGGAAACTAATATTTTAGAATTTTGTTTTTATTTTAAAACTATTATTTTTTTACAAATTTCAATTTTCAATAATTAATTTTTCACACTACCTCACATATCTCTATTTAAAATAATTATATTTGATCTGTATGAAGAATATTCGTACAATCTATTTAAAAAATACTTTAAGAAACAGAAAATTCAATTTATATCTTATGTTTTAGTTAAATATATTTTAGACGAAATTTATTAATATTTAACACTAAATTCATTAATATTGTGATGAAATAAGTATAAAACAATAATATTGATAGATACAAAATATAAATATAACATGTGAAAAATAATACAATGATAAAATAATTGGTGATGAATATATATTTGAATTGATATTAATATTTATAAACAGATAAAAATATTAAACTAATGTAATTTTTATTTATTTATTTATTAATATTGATAAATTATAAATTCAAATAAATTTTGTTTATAAGTACGATTTTTTTTAATACGATTTTAAAGAAATCGTAAATATGATTTTTTTTTTAAAATTAATATGTAAGTATGGTTTTTTTTTTTAAATTATGTTTCAAATTACAACTTCAGTTTAAATGAAAAAAAAATCGTACTTCAAAATATGATTTTAATTAAAATGAAATTATATTTATAAGTTGAACTTTTTTTTCATAAAATTGTATTTATAAACATGACTTAAATTTATAATTTTTAAAAAAATTATCTATTTTAATAAATTTAAAAAGAAATTTTTTCTTATAAGCATCTACTAAACTTATTTTTTCATATAATGTTCTGGTCACTCTCTAGAAAATAATTATAAAGGTGTACCTAAATTTGTTTAATATAATGATAAATTCATCATGGGACAAATCTTATAAAAAATTACTTAATATATATATATATATGAAAATATAAATAATAATCATATTTCAATTATAGATTATGAATAATATTTTAATTATTGATAAATACTAATCCATAATTTATTTAGCTTTAGATTTAATAATGTTCTTAAAGACGAGTAGTATATACAACTTTTACAATATCTACTTCATTCTTTAAGTATTTAATTTACACTCACAATTTTTCTCTACCTTCTTTCACATTATATTACTTTTTATGTTCTGTTTTTTTCCATTGATCATCATCTTCTCTCTTTATTATAAACAGGTGTACGTTAGTTAGAAGAAGATGATTAGTTAACACCATGGCAGATAAAGCTGCTATAAAATGGTTCACGTTCAGCTCATACGTCTTCCTCACAGCTTGCACACTTTGGAATTCAAATTTCGCATTCAATCTTTGTAACTGACAGATAAAGCCAACAATACCTCATCTTTCATCTTTCATCTTTCCTCTCACACTATCACCACAACAAATAATCATCATGCAGGTATCTTACTCCCTTTCTTGTTCCGTCTTCCTCATCCTCTGTTTTTCCTCTGTTCCAAAACACAGACTTCACTTTCCTCTCTTTTTTTTTTTCCTCGCAGAAGCCGACACTTGCGACAACCCTTTTCGCCGTTTTGCTCCTTGTCCATTCCTCCCTCGCTCTCAAGGTACAAGCCAACAACTTTAACCCTTTTTGCTTCTCTCTTCGATAAACTTGTCTCCGAACTCCACATTCTTAAACAGGAAGCACAAACATGCGTAGCAGACAGGAACTGCGACTCGGGTCTGCACTGCGAAACGTGTGTGGCCAATGGGAACGTGCGACCAAGATGCACTCGCATTCAACCTATCAACCCCAGTTCAAAGGTCTAACCTTTTTGTTGTTCTTCTTCTTCTTTTTGAGTTTTGTTGTGTTGTGGCGTGAAAGTTGTATGTGATGAAGTTTTCGGTTTTTGAACAGGTAAAAGGGTTGCCGTTTAATCGGTATTCATGGCTGACGACGCATAATTCATTTGCGATTTTGGGTCAGAAATCAATGACGGGTTCTGTTATTCTTGCTCCCACCAATCAGCAGGACTCCATCACAAGCCAACTCAACGTGGGTTTTGTTCTGTTACTTCATTTTTCTTTTTCTTTAATTGAAAAAAAAATTATCTGAACTTGCTTATCTCTTAATCTTCTTCATCAATTAGAAGTATAAGAAACAGGACATGGCCTAAAATAAGATCAATTTATTAACATTATGATTTTTGATCAATTGATAGAATAAATATCGAACTTTGTTTTACTTAGAAAACAATGCCAAAAACATTTAATAAGTGTATCTATGTTTTGTACTTCTATTTTTATTCTTTTTAAATGATGGTATTTGGATACTAGAGAAATTTTGAATTCCAGAAAAGTTGAAGTTAAGAAAGGGAAAGATCGTTGAACATTTAAGCAGTTGTCTGAGATCATTTGTCGTGTCTCTCATTGTGTCCATTCTACTTACCGGGAAAGTAAAGTTTCTGCTTTCTGTTCATTGCATCAGAGCAGAAGGTCCCCACTATCTTTGTTTTCAATTCTTTAGAACTGAAAAAGTCTGAAGGTGGTTGGTTATAAGGTTGCTTGCGACAGGGTTAATCGCAAATACCAAACCTTAGTCCAATATTTTGTTCTGTGAGAATTTATATTTTAAATAAAACTGAACAACTAGAACTATTCTACTCGGTTGGATAGTTCAAATCATTACTAGTTTAGTTGGATTAGTCAGGCACTTAGTGTGAAACGAATTTTTAAAGTTTCTTTAATGATCGATGCTTATATTGTTTAAGCCCACCAGTGACGGGGATGGCTATGTTTTTGCCTACGTACAGAGAATGTCTTGCATGTGGGAATTATATATTAATACTACTAAACAATTAGGACTGTTTTTTCAATTTGTTACTAGTTTAACTTGATTAGTTAGGGCCAGTGTGAGACGCTAATTATTTTTAATGATTTTCTTCATGACACGTTTATAGTTGTTGGTAGCACAACAGAGATGAAGGAACGGGTCAAAGTTCAAACATTTTTCTGAGTGAAACAGTAACACATCTAACTTGTATTCTCATAGTAAAATAACTTCATTGAATAGCTTCACAACAATTGGTCACTTGGTGGGAATTACGCACCAATTTTTATACAGATCGAGTAGCACCATTTTTAAAACACTCCTACAATCTAAGATACGTAATACAAAGTGAGTGAAAGAGAAGTTATCCCTTTTTGAATTTACATTTTCATTAGACATTTTACTTAAAAGGAATATAAAATGATTTCAGTTCAAGAACTTTTGCACCTTATGCTTATATTTCACATTTTTGTGGTAGAATGGAGTACGAGGGTTGATGCTTGACATGTATGACTTCCAGAATGATGTTTGGTTGTGTCACTCTTTTGGTGGCCAGTGCTACAACTACACAGCTTTTGTAAGTAAGGAATAGCTTAGTTGTTGGTGTTCCAAATTAATGATGAAAAAAATGTATTTCTCTGTGACCATCAATTCTGGTTATCAATAGTTGTCTGAAATATGAACAATACAGCAACCTGCCGTTAATGTTCTCAAGGAGATTCAAGTGTTTCTAGACGCAAACCCATCAGAGATTGTTACCATTTTCATTGAAGATTACGTTACATCACCAAAAGGCCTGACAAAGGTGTTTGATGCTGCTGGACTGAGAAAATACTGGTTTCCAGTGTCTAGAATGCCCAAAAATGGAGGAAACTGGCCAACAATTGATGACCTGGTTGAGAAGAACCAGCGTTTAGTAGTCTTCACTTCAAAGGCATCCAAGGAATCTTCTGAAGGGATAGCCTATGAATGGCGATATTTAGTAGAAAACCAATGTAAGTACAAGTTTCTAAAATTTAAGTTTACTGTGGAAATAAAATTATGGATAGAGAAATATCAGACACACCCTCTAGGAAATTACTTCAAATATAATTTTATTACCAATTTAACTCTATGAAAAATCATAAATTTGTATGAATCATACTAACATATAATAGATTCTACTGAGAGTATTAAAAATGGTGCATTCATAGTACTTCTCTCTTAAGCAAATATTAATGGGATTTTGAGAATGCAATTTGCAGATGGAAATGGAGGAATGAAGGCTGGTATGTGTCCAAATCGTGCAGAGTCTCCATCTATAAACACAACATCAAGATCATTAGTTCTAGTGAACTTCTTTAGAGATCTTCCTGATGTAACTAAGTCTTGCAAAGACAATTCAGGTCCTTTGCTTAACATGGTCAATACATGCTATGAAGCAGCTGGCAAACATTGGCCTAATTTCATTGCTGTTGATTTCTACAAGGTGTTACAATATTAGCCATTACTAGTATTGCCAAGTAAAGATTTATTTGGACCAACTTTTTTATATGAACTTCTAGAAAAAAACAATTCTAAACATAGTTAACTTTGTATTACAATGATGTTTCAGAGGAGTGATGGAGGAGGAGCCCCTGAAGCAATAGATGTTGCTAATGGTCATCTAGTATGTGGATGTGAAAACATGGCCATCTGCAAGGTTTTCAGCAATTAACATTAACAAATGAATTTTTCCTCTCTCTGAAGTTTGCTTATAGAGTAATGAACTTGGATTTGTGCAGGCTAACATGACATTTGGAGCATGTCAGCTACCTGAGGCTGAAGCAACCGTTCCCCGTGCAGAAGCAGCAGGTGAAACTAGTTTTGGTGTTCAAAATTGCAAGCAAGTTGATTTATTCTGGTCTTTTGCCACCACTGTTTTTGGAGGCATGCTTGTGGCATTGTGAAAAGACATTTCCCTTAATAAAATCCAAGTATAAGAGAGTAGGAGAAAGTTTATGCAGAAACCATTTTTGGGGGATAATGCTGAACATTTGGTGCAGTGCAATGGTTATTTATTTGATTTGAATTTTGATGGAGGAACTTTTGAAAAAGTGTAGTTGTAATTTTATAGTGATAGTGGGATTGCAATGTGTGCAACATATGGTGAGGGGTAATTGATTTAGTGTTTAAACGTTGTTGTTTGATAGTGAATTTAAATGTCTTGTAAAATTATAAAATTTTAATTTCTGAAATTTGAATTAATCATTTTTTAGTTTATGAAATTTGGGATATTTATTTTTTATCTTTTAGAAGATTTTGAAAAAATAAAGAAGTATTTAGTCAAAGTTACATACAACTCATTTAAGTTATTTTATTAAAAAAATCCACAATAAACATATAAAAATAGCCTATCATCGCAATAAGTTATAATCACATCTCATGCATAGCTGTTCCCCACCAATTCTAACACACTTCGAATCTCATAATTTAAATAAATAAATAATAAAAGAATCTTTGAATAATCTTTGGAAATACCCATTACATCCTCTTCCCTCGAAGTTTCTAGGAACATTCATTATTGTAAAGCCATTAGCATATAGTTTAGAAGAATTTACAACCTAATATTGGTTTATATCTTAGTTTAATTATATAATTTTTTTAGGCAAAAGAAAATATGTGTATTGATATTTCAGTAAATATAAATTTCATTAATAGAAGTGATTTTTTTTATAATTTTCTTATTCTTTATATGTGGTTAAAAATAATTTTATTAGAAATAGGTTACGTTTATTGAATAATACGTTATTTTTTAATACGAATTTTAATTTATATTATTTATATATATTTTTTAAATTTTATGGATTTTAAGTTACCATCTTAATTGAAATATCTTAATTTCATAATAATGTTAATCTTTTTTATAAAAAAAAAAATTATAATTCTTCTCCTCTTCGTTTCACCTTTCGCATTCTACACTCATTAGTTTTAATGTAAATTTTTAAATTTTAATTTATTTTCTATTTTTTCATAAAAAAAATAAACTAATCATTTCTAAAAATTTTTATTCACAATCATTTGTTGAATAAAATAAAATGATTTATTTATTTAAAAATATTGAGAGAAGTCTCAGAATTTTATATCTAATCAAATTCCCAGAATATATTTTTGATTTTAATTAAAAAGTTATATCTTTTCATTAATAAAATAATTTGAATTAAAAATTATAATAATTTTTTAACTCAAAATGTTTTCAAGCCAAAAGTCAGAACTAACAATTTAAAATACTGATATTTATAATTTAAAAATTATAATAATATCTTTTTCAATAAATATTTTTTTTGTACACACAAACTAGGAAGTGAATCACTAATCACACATTTTTTTTCCTATTTTCGAAAGAAATTATTATTTAATATAGAATAATATATAATTTTATTTTTTTTACTATAATATTAATACGAATTATTCATTACTAAAAATAATAGTTAACACAGTGAAAACCCCTAAACACGTGTATTTTATAGTTATAAAGTAACATATATTTACCAACATTCAATTTAATTAAACTTACATTTCAATTTAACATTTATTTTAGATTAAAACAAACATAAAATAGTTATGAAGTTACTTGTTCACAGGAAACAAACAAATACATAATTAACACCCCAATATTTATTATTACTACTCTATTTAGTTAAATTAACAATTTATTATTTAACAAATAATAATGATAGAGATTATAGATTGATCAACTCTAATTTTTATTTTATTTTTTTTTGTAAGAATAGGTAGTTTAATTATTTGATCATTACTTGGAAATTTGTATATTTGTACAAATTTATTATTATAAAAATTGGTTTTGGACTAAATTTGTATATTTGTATGTAGGTCTAACTTTCAGTACCCAAAAAATGTTCACTCTGCATCCTTCTTTACATTTCAAAATACTCTTTCCTGAATGTAAGAGAGGGTGTAGGTTGAGTTTTATGGGGTGTAAAAAGAAATAACCTTGTATGCAAGAAAGGGACTCGGCGATTTGGCCCAATAGTAAAAAAATGTTGAAACTGGCAGAGCCCAGTCTTTCTTGCTACGATAGCTGATGGGCTCAGTCTATCTCAAACTCAAAAAACAAAAATGAAGTCATTTTATTATTAATATGATGATAAAATATGTAAGAAAATAATAAAATGTGAAAAGAAACTTGGATGATAAAATTAGAAGAGAAAAATAAATTTTAAAACAAACCATCCTAAACTAAAACTTGCTTTTTAAAATTTTTAAAACTTACAACTAAAAATCATTATGAATGTATCAATTAGGTTTTTTAATCAACAACATCTTTTAAGTTTATGTTTGGTTTGATTTCAAATGTGATCTATGTTCAAAGTAAAGTTGTTTTAAATAACTTTTTATTTTTTTCATATTCGAAATATAACTTAGATTGAATAGTATGTGAATTACCATGCTAAGTATATAACAAATATGAGTTCACAAGAATATTATATTAAAAAGGTATGACATATTAAAATGTGCCATTGAACAGAGATGGAATAAATTTGAATTTAAGATTGAAAATAGGATATAACTTATAGATGAAGAGAAGTTTGGTAGTAAAATAAGGTGGGTGTTTAACTTTAGTAACTTGAGTTGTTCGCAAGTCTTTAATGAGTGTTTCCTGAATCCGGTAACTGGGTTCCCTTGACCCCAATTTGGGGAACTACCCCTTCATCCTCTAATTATTCAAAAAGATAAAAAAATATGAATGGTTTATGCTTTATACTCTGGCATGTGGATAATCGAGTTTGACCAAGAGTTCATCCTCAAGCCCTAGATCTTAAAATGATTAACTTTTTAAATTTTAACCTAGACCATATCTTTTCATGTCCATAATTTTATTCGAAATCTGTTTCATATTAAATTTTTGTGTATCTATAATGATAATTACCATGTTAAAATCTCCTATTTTGTTGTTGTGCAAATTATTCAATTTCCTACTATTAGGTTGTTCACGTGGTTCAATATTGAATAGAAATATAATTGCTGCAAAATGTAACATTAATTAAAAATAAAATATAATTATAATATATAAATTAAAAATAAATTTTATTTTTAAATTAATTTTGAAAATAAATAATATTCATAATAAATTTTTTACATGACATTATATTTAAGTTAACAAAATTATTAAATTTAAATTAAGTCATTTATTAATATACTAAATTTTGATTAATAAATTATTGAGTCTAAATTTTATATAATTTGAGAAAAACACATATCATATTTGATTTAAAAAAGTTTTTTTAATATTATTAAACTTAAGTTGAATTACTTGTTAATATACTGAACTCTAATTAATAAGTTATTGAATTTATATTATATGATTCGAAGAGTTGATAAATCATATTTAACTTAAGAAAATCTTTTCGACATTATTAAACATAGATTGAGTCATTAAATTTATTAGACCTAAATTTTATATATGAGAAATTTACAAATTAATTCGATTAAAAAAAATTTTGATATGAGAAAAAAAATGTTTAGAAGATTCACATAACAATAATTTATTATTTTTGCATTTTTTTTCAAATAAGAGTATTAGTCTCTTGTATATGTGAAGTTAGGTGTCTCCGAATCCGTTTAATAAGTATAAAGGAGTAAGTTGTAAGCAACATCGAGATGAGTTGCATCACACTCATGCACACGATGGGCATCGATATTTTTCTTCCGTGATTGGATGTGCATTAGAGAGTTTCCACTTACCATGCTTTCAATGCACGCCCATATCTTATGCCTTATTATAGATATAAATATAACACAGACTTCCATTAATTTATTTCGGAACCTTTTTAAGTATTCAAACTTTGACCAAAACTCAATCCAAAATCGCCTACACTACCAAACAAAAAAGAATCTGAAATGCCCAATTACCATTCACAGTTATGAATTCATCGTCACATTGTTAACATTCTACTCTATCTCTTTATTTACATTCTTTCACCTCATCGAACCAAATCAACTTTTTTTTTTTTTTTTTTACTTAAATCCACTTTTGCTTGGTGTACATAAAAGCATTAATTATAAGATGTGGGAATGGTAGAAAGTGTTGCACCTCAAAGTGTGGGCATGGTGTTATAGTGAAAGGTGAGATTGAAAAAATAAAATAATGGAGGTTATTAGGGGACCACGTAGCAATCCACATTGGTGTATGTTGGTATGAAAGTAGGAGGAGTTTTGTTGGGACAAAATAATAGGGAGTAGGAAGGGTGAACACGTGGTGTGGAAGTGTACGAACAGAGTGGAAAGTAACTTCAATTATTAGTCAAAGGATTAGACTACATTATTTTTTATCTTAAAATAATTAGATTAGACGAATAAAGCACAAAGATTATTCTTACTTAGGGCGAATCACAACCTCAACTAGTTTCCACACTCATCTTCTCTCTCCACATACACTTTCCTATGTGTTTCATGTTACATCTACATTCATTATAAAAGTCATTTATATGCATTCTAGATTTTATTCTAAAACAATGAGTTGATACTATGGTAAAAAAAACAAAACTCACTTTAAATTTAATTCATTTTCTTAAAATCATTAATATAAAATTTTTAACACACTTTCCTCACTTTAAAACATCTTAATTTGAACGCGAGTTAATATATAGATATTTTAATAATAATAACTCGATAACAAGTGACTCAATAAAATAAACAAATATAATAAACTCTAATATCATAACAAAAATAAATTTTAAATTTAAATTATTTTTATAAAATCGATTTTATTGATTCAATAAAATAAAATTTACACTTATTTTTATATATTAATTTGATCTTATTTTTAATCGATAAGAAATTTTACAATAAAACTATCTAAGAGTACATAGTACATGCATCAATATACCTTAAATTTTGTCGTGTAAAAGAAAAAGTGTGATGTATAAAAAGAATAAAATATATATGGGTTAAGTATTTGTGGAGTGAAAAGGCATCTAAATTTTATAGAGGTGGCTAATGAATGATGAAGGGAAGTCCCATTGATTTGGCTTCTCAGCACCTCATCCATTAACTACTGCTAGGGTCACCATTCCTGATATAATGTTCATTAATTAAAATTACGAATGGGTGAAAAGAACAGAGCTAGTTTAGCCACTTCAGTGTTCTTGTCACCGATTTAGTATTCCCATTTCACGAATCTCCATGCATGTCTAGTGCTTAACTTTTTACCATTAAAGGCCCTTCACTATGCTCATTAAGCTCTGTCCTTCATGGGAGATCATTTGAGCACTGTGCCAGATTTATTTAGGGAACCAAAGGACCACCCTACATCTTCTATCATAAAATCACTATCAATTCAATTTCACTCATTTCCACACAATAAAGCTAAAACATAGTTAGAGTTTGCACGGGAAGAAAGAAAAAAAATTAATAGAATGAATTGAATTAAAAAAAATAACTTTAATTTGTATTATCATATGATATATTTTTTACCTCTGAGATTTTATTAATTCTGAATAATTATAACAAAACAATAATAAAATGACATTTATAAATAAAGAATAATATAATAGAATTAATAATTTTATTAAAATAAATTATGATATTATCACGTAAATAAATTTTAAATTTATAACTTTACGAAATAATTTTTCTCCGCTAATTTATATATATATATATATATATTATAATTTAATAATAGAGATGGAATCTCTATTAATAACTTTCATAATATTTATATGAATTTGAAATTCAAATTTTTAAATAAAGCCATAATTATATTTATCATCCAATTTATTAAATACAGAAATTTTGTTAATTTAATGAATATAGTAAGAAGAATCGAAATTGGTTAAAATAAAAAGAACATAAAGTCTTTTGCCTTAATTTTCAATTGCAAAATAGTTAAAAAAAATTGATTCATCCAAAGTTTCAACTACAAATGATAGATGGGACATCATTTTTGGAGAAAAGCAGAAGGAACAACTTGTGCTTCTAATAATTTGAGATGAACAAGAATTTTCCCTTTATGATTTAAGAGGAGGAAGTGAGAGGACTAAAACTTTTTTAAGGAATGATCTTTGCTGCCTTGGAAACCTATTAAGAGGAGCATGCGCCATCACCCTCAATCGAAATGATATTTCTTCCTTCTATTGTTGACTTGAGATTTGAGAATTTTTCTTTCAAACTTCTCTGAGAAGATTTACTCATTATAGTCGCATTAAAAAAAAAGTAGTAAAAAAATAGTGAAAGTTAGAAAAATAATATATATATATATATATATATATATATAATTTCTTAGAGTTATTTAAAGAGTAGTTTTTAATAAATTTATGAGATTTTTAATAAAACATTATAATATTTAGGACCATTTAGTTAATTTTTGAAAATTTCATCCCTATTCAAACTCAAGGTTTAGAAAACTTATATACTACATCATTTAGATAATCAACTTCTTATCTTATGAAAAAAAATCAACTATCATATTTAATCAAAATTTTAATAAAAATTAATAATTAATTAAAACTAATGAAAATCTTTAATTATTAATTATGATAACACATTAATTTTGAGATTTCGATATAATTGTTATATAACAGAAAAATCAGAAAGAATATTTTATTTATTATAATTTATTATTATACTATCAAACATTAAAAAAAATCCTAAAAAATGTCTTTGATATATATATATATATATATAAGAGATATTAAATCTATATTGAGTATTAGAATATCTTATAACCACCCCTACCATCAGTGCAAGAAAGAATGTCAAAACTTTTGTACTAGTTAAAGTTTGTGTGAAATTCTTATAAACATACAAAGCGTTTTAGAAGAAGATGTAACAACAAAACAACATTGTTGGGAATTCTTATAACATTTTGACACTTTGATGGACAACTTTGATCTCTTTCTGACTCATGCATCAAAATCATTCCTACCTTCCTCTCATCTACTTTGATACAACACAATCTATCCATCCATCTAATGTAGTTTACCTTCAACCTAACTACATGATGTAGGGGTGGGTATATGTGCCAAGTTTATACAACATGGACCTCAAACAATTTATATAACCAACTTTTTTTTTTTTTAATTTGTATAACCATAAACAATTTATAAACCCTGTTCATTAAACTCATATACTTTGCATATTTAATCCGTAAATTTGTGAATTTATTGTTAAAACAAAAAATCGTATATCGTATTGAAAATATTATATTATTAGAAATCTTATATTACTTAAAGATAAACTTAAATTAAGATATATTAAATTAGTATAAACTTCTTCATGAACCGATTTTGTAGTGATAAGTTAGTTTTAAAATTTACTTTTAATATATATCAGAGCTTATTTTAATAAAAATGTTGAGTCTATCGGACCATCCGTTATTGGATCGCTATCAAACCACCCATAATTGTCTAATCCCATGTTCAAGTTGAGGAGATCTGTTGGGAAATCTCATATTGACTAAAAATGAGATCGAACTATATTATATAAGTAAGGTATAAATCTCACCTCATTGAACCAGTTTTGAGGGTGGGTTAGATCCATAATCTTTTTCTACATGGTATTAGAGTCAGGTTAACAATATTGTTGGGTCTAAATTCGCCCACTTGTTAATATATTGAACATTGGTTGACAGGTTGTTGGGTTTAGATTCGCCTACTTGTTAATATATTGAACCTTGGTTGACAGGTTGTTGGGTTTAGATTGGGTCACCTATTAATAAATTATAATCCCCTTCTATAAGATTTCGAAGTGAGAAGGTGTATTAGAGATCTCACACGAGTTGAGGAGGCCTAGACGTGAGGAGGTGTGTTAGAGATCTCACATCACTTAGAGATAAGGCCAAATTAAAATATATTAAGCGGGTGCAAACCTAAATCCGATTGTTGGAGATTCCAAAATAAAATTTTCTGATTCGATAAGTATTTATAAAAGAATGAAAAAACTCCCATTATTAATCTTAATTTATATATTATTATTTATTATATAACTTTATTTAATATATAAAATCTTATATTAGTATTTATATTTGAATGTTTATTGTTTACAATAAGTACTTCCATTGTTACTATTTTATCTCTTTAGTTTGCAAAGTTAAAAATCATTTATATAAAAGGATATTTGAAGAAAAAAAAGAAACAATAATGAAAATTGTCCTTGTTGTTTAAAATTTGTTTTTTCCTGTTAGGTAATCTACAGTTATTAATAATGTTTACTTGACATTTGATGTGAATTTGAAAAAACATATTTCAAAGCCAAATAATTTGCTTATTGACTATTCATATCAACACTTAAAGATCGTGCAACCTTTTCCAATGAGTGGAAACTTGGATCAATGACTAGTCCAGCTGAATAAAAGAAATTATATTCATGATTTTAATATTTTTTAATGAAAAAATTTACAACATGACATAACATAACGTGTTATCTAAGTTGTTCAACTTAAAAAATTTGCTTGATGAAAACAAATAAATACTGTTATTTATTAGGTAACTATTGTTTATATAAACAATGCTATTTAACAATTTCTTATTTATAAATAGTTTCTTAATTGCAACTCATTAATAACTTAAGCATGCAATATTGTAGAAATAAACATTTTTCTTCAAAAGAGACACTTTAAATTAATATATTATTAACTTCATACAGACATAGTTAATACCCAGATCCACCATTGATACTCTTAATTATAAATTTTAAAATTCTAAATAATTGTGATCTTAGTTTAAAGTTTTCAATGACTGAATATCACCCAATTATTAAAACATTGAACTTTTTCATTGATTTGTTTGCTGACTGTGTATACTTTTTCTTCATTAATTTGTTGAAGTGTCCAAAGACCATCAACATAAATTTCAATGGAAAAACAGTGCCAATGTGGACTAAATTGAAAACTTAGAAGATAAGACATGCAATAAACAGTAAATACTGTTTAAGATATGCTTCGTCGATAATAGACATTAATGTTGGAGAATTTTTAAATATTAACAAAATACCAAAAGTTTGAAAAGTTGTCAGCGAAAAAACAAGTATCCATCTAATCCTTAAATTTTTTATTATACAAGAATCAAATCCTTAAAAACTTTAATAAATGTCTGAATTTTTTTTTTCACCATTTCACAATATATATGATATATATATTTTTTTACAAAGCTAGAATAAATTTAATTATTTTTTTTAATCGACAATCACGTATATATTAATAAAAAATAGTACTAAAACTACCCGAACAAATCTAATTATGATACTTAAATAATATACATGTTAAATAAAATCCATTTTATGGTTAAAAAAAATCAGATTCATTGGAAGGATAAAACATGTTTTTGAAAGAGTTAACCTTGTAGATTTAAGTTCAGGAAAATAGATTAGTTTTCTACGAATTAAAATTTGAATCTTTTCAGACTTTTCATTTAATTTTCACATAAAATATATACTTAATGTTGAAAAATAAAATAAAATGGAAGAATTATATAAACAAATGTATCTGGCTATCTTTTCTCTAAATTCTGATGTTTATAATTTGATTATATTTATATTTATTAAAAGATAATAATAATAATAATTTATATGATAGTTTTTAAGTATAAAATTATGTAATATATTTAAAAATCTCAACCTCTACCATCATCACTAGGCACATATTAATATAAATTCATTTATATAATCTCATTTCATTTAATAAAAGATATTTATAAATGAAAACAAAGTTAAAATATCTCATAAATTTTAAAATGAATTTTTTTTGAAATAATTAAACGTAACAAATTTTAAGTTTTAGCCATGAAGCTAATTACATAATGTTGTACTATTTATACTTATTTGTAAATTTAATTAATTGTTAAATTATTAAATAAGTTCAAGTTAATAATATTTAACTATCTAATTAGTTTATGTTTAAATCTAGATTTTAAAAATTTGAATTAAAGAAAGTTTGAGTTATTTTTAAAAACTGATTTAAAGTTTTAGGTCTAAAGATGAAGGAATTTCTGATGCAGATGTCACTTATGGAAGGAGGTACAATGAGGAGGGACCAGTGGACAAGAATGCATGGGAAGCACCCCTTATTGTTATCCACACCAAAGTTGTTTTAGCCACAATAAAGAGGTGGATCCACACCATGGACCCCCCACTTTCCTTCCTAATCTCTTCATCTTTGACCTTTGACTACCTACTGTTACCAAAACCTTCAAACCCTAATCCTATTTTCTAACTTCTTTGCTTTCTGCTCCTTTCATTTTCTCTATTCTCCAACTCCTCCTCATGCTTTCTTTCTATTTTCATCCATTCACCTAAACATATCAACAAGTGATTTCTCTGCTTTTATAGTTATTTTATCAAGAGAGTTATTGTCTGATATTTTAACCATTTGTTTTTCAGATTCCCATTTTTTCAGCTTTTTAAAGATAAATATATAACTCTTGTGTTTCAAGGCTAGAGAATCTACCTATTATTACGATGTGATTCTTGTTTGGGGGTAGTATACCCTATTAGCTACTAATTTTCTAGATTCTACCAAGAAAGTATTGGCTTTATGGTTCTCCATTTCGAAACCTTTAATCATTTCAACTTTTTAAACTTTAAACTGTAATCGAGTCTCAGAGGAGTTCCAATTTTCATTGGTGAAATATGCTCATTATGAAATTTAAAAAAAAAAATCTGCTTTAATCTTAATGGTTGAGTGACACATGCTATCCACTGGAAATTATAGTATTAGTAAGAGTAGTATTATAAAATTTAGAAAAGGGGTTGTTGCTTTTTCTTTATGGATATGAAAAGCTTGGGAAGAAAAGATTTTTGCAATGAAGGATATGAGGAGGTGGAGATGAGAATAGGAGAAGAAGGAAAAGAAGAGGGGGAGAAGTGCAAAGGAAAGAATAATAAATGAAGGGGGGGGAAAGGGAAAAGAAAAGGTGATGGTCACAGGAGTAAGATTTTAGGCAGGAAAAGTGGGACCCAGAGGTGGCATATTTGGTTTGACCAATCTTTTCGAATTGGCCAACCAGGGTTAGATTGCAAGTAAGATGCCACCACACGTGTGGGGGAAGGGAGGAGTCAGATAAGGGGCAGGGGGGGTGGCAGGGCCAGTCCCTCTCTGTGCCTGTTGGGTATGTTCCTCTGTTTCATCTCATATAAGAGAAAGCAAAGCGTGACATAGCTAAAGAGAATTTGCAGACCCTTCAGATTTAGCACAATTATTTTCTTCAATATTATTAATATTATTTATTATTTATTATTATTATTATTATTAATATTATTGTTATTACACATTACTCATTACTACTAGGAGGGTCTTAAAAACGCTTCTCTCATTCTGAACCATTCTATCTTATCCGAGTAGAAGAAAAAAATGCCGGGGAGTTTAGACCCCTTGGATTTGGGGGTTAACATACCCTACCACTTCAGATGCCCAATCTCGCTTGAACTCATGCGAGACCCAGTAACGGTCTGCACAGGTCAAACCTACGACCGACCCAGCATCGAGTCATGGGTTAGCACCGGCAACACCACGTGCCCAGTCACACGTGCCACTCTCACCGACTTCACCCTAATCCCCAACCACACCCTCCGCCGTCTTATCCAGGAGTGGTGCGTCTCTAACCGGGCTTTCGGCGTCGAGCGAATCCCCACTCCCAAACAGCCTGCAGACCCTGCCTTGGTTCGCTCCCTTCTCAACCAAACATCCTCTGATTCCGCTCCTACTCACCTTCGTCTCTCCTCGCTCCGTCGACTCAGACAACTCGCTCGCGACTCCGACAAGAATCGCTCCCTCATTTCCTCTCACAACGTCCGCCAGATCCTTCTCCCTATCATTTTCGATGGTCCGGAAGAGTTGAAACACGAGTCGCTCGCGCTCCTCGTTTTGTTCCCGCTCGGCGAGTCTGAATGCGCCGCGCTCGCTTCCGACTCCCAGAAGGTTAACTATCTGTCGCGGTTGCTCTCGCACAACTCGTTCGACGTCCGAGTCAACTCGGCCGCTTTGATTGAGATCGTCGTCGCCGGGGCGCACTCGCCGGAGCTCCGCGCCCAGGTTAGCAATGTCGACGAAATCTACGACGGAGTCGTGGACCTGCTCCGCAACCCGATCTCCTACCCGCTCGCGCTCAAGATCGGGATCAAGGCCTTGTTCGCGTTGTGCTTGGTGAAGCAGACGCGGCACAAGGCGGTGGCCGCTGGCGCGCCGGGGGTGCTCGTCGACAGGCTCGCGGACTTTGAGAAATGCGACGCGGAGAGGGCGCTCGCGACTGTGGAGCTCCTCTGCCGGATTCCGGCGGGATGCGAGGCGTTCGCTGGCCACGCGCTGACGGTGCCGATGCTGGTGAAGATAATTCTGAAGATATCAGATCGTGCGACGGAGTACGCAGCCGGAGCGTTGCTGTCGCTGTGTTCCGAATCGGAGCTTTGCCAGCGAGAGGCGGTGACGGCGGGGGTGCTGACTCAGCTTCTGCTTCTGGTGCAGAGCGATTGCACGGAGAGAGCGAAGAGGAAGGCGCAGATGTTGCTGAAGCTTCTTCGGGATTCGTGGCCGCAGGATTGCATCGGAAATTCTGACGATTTTGCATGCAGCCAGGTCGTTGTGGTTCCCTTTTGACCATTTTTAATTTTTTGTTCTTGTAATAATCTCCATAATTTTAGTTTAAAAGGAAAAATAGATTTGAAGAAAAGAAAAATGGACAAAGGTTGTGAAGTCGAAGCTTAATTAGTCTTTTTGTCTAGATTGGTAAATAAATAGAATTGTAATTCTGTATTTAATTATTTTTCTTCTCTTTGTTTTGTATGTAACGATTATTGTGAAGATCGAAAGCAAAATGTTTAGTTTAAGATGAAAAATTATCAAAATAGAGTTAACTTTGTGTTTTTTTTTCTCCCCTTGTTTTGTTTCAACTTTATAGTTAATGTTTAGGAATGTAATTATGATCGAATAGGTTGCTGCTTTGGTTGGTTATTAGTATTAGTGAATCTGCATTGCATGTGGGGGAAAGGAAACATTCACTGCCATTCGGTGAAGTACACGTTTCTGTTAGCTCCATACACAGATTTGTTTTTGACTTCCAAGAAACATCATTTTGAATAATCATTATGTTGGGGACTCCTTTCCATGCCTGCTACTGCTCACCAAAGAAGAAAGATTACCTTTTTCTTCTTTTTTTTTTAATTGATGTAGCTTTTTTCTAATCCCTTTTCTATGCATCAATTTCGAACGTTGTTTTGGACGGTACTGTGACCCAAATAAGATTTTTATTTTCTGGTCTTAACCCAGTGAATTGGTGAAAAATGATACGTGGATGGATGTGGGTTGAATTGGAATCTGAAAAAGGTAACCTTAACCTACGTGATGGAGTATTTGATAATTGACAGAGGAAGTGTATAAAAAAATAATTGACAGAAGACGATAAACGAAAAACGTGAAAGTCAAACTACAGTTGGTGCATTCCAATGGAAGGCTATCTGTATGGGGCATTACTATCTATGTATCAAGTTGTAGTTGATTAGCGTACTGGTCTATGACCAAGAAGTTTGAGCAAGAACAAAACAGAGAGAGCAGAAGGGTTGCACGGGTTTGAAACGTCTTTGAATGAAAAGGAAAGGGGACACATGTGAGGGAACATGGTGGGGTCCAGAGGGTCCTACTTTAAGGACTGGGAAAATGGTTTATGTGGCTTACAAACAGAGGGGATGAAGGTCACATGTTGGTGGGAATCAAACCATGGTATCACATGGGTACTTGCTTATTTGTTATTCTCTTAACCCCTTTTTCATTTTTTGTGATGGGTACTACTACCACTACTGGGGTTCGCACATCACATGCCCAGCCCAACTTTGTTTCTGCTCCAAAGTCCCTTACAGATGGAAATTTATTTTGTCTTCCAACCTCAGGATATGTAGCACTCTGGACCCATCATCTACTGTCGCCCTTTTTAGCTTTTTCTAATTATCTTTTATTCCCCTTTTGGGACACCAACCAGTACCACTCACCTAAGGGATGAGGTGATGGGGGAACCTTTCCAGTGAGTTTTTAACAATAAATTAAAGTATTTCTTTCTAGTCAGAGATTGTGTATTGTATGTAAAGATACTTGGGGTGAGATTTCATTCATGATTAATCTGTGCCTTGCTGCTTTTGGGTTGTCTCCAAGAAAAGAAGTCAAATTGATATTTACATTGTTTCCCCTCTTAGTTGGAGAATGCATGATATCATTCATGCTTGACAAGGAGTCTGTTCTGTTCATTCGCGTGCTTGATATGTTGTTTTCAGCAGTCCTACAGTACAGTAAAATGCTTTCTGCAGACAACAATTCAAACACTAGCGTAAGAGTCTTCGTCTTATAGTGAACAATGACGACTACTACCACCTTTGTACTGTGCATGCTATTCATGTATATTGGTTCTTATGCATTCAACCATCACGTTCACACACTATTGAAATTACTAAAGTGAATAACACACGTGCTCTTCTTCACTGCTTTGGTTCTCAAGTTCGCATTGACAAAAAGTTCTGTGATTTTAGAATAGTTCACTTCCTGTTTAGTGTTCAGAGACCAATAGTGGAACTGTTGTTGTCAAGGACTATGAGTGATTAGAAGGTCCCAATGCCCATGATGGTGACCATTGTTCCGGATAATATACTTGCCAATTTTCATCTAAAGTACACACTGTCTGATTTATATTTTGTTTCACTGTTGATTTTTTGTGACACTGAAGCCATTTTGCATCTTCTATGGTGATTAACTAAATAATTTAGTACAATTATTCCATGGTCATACATAAAATCTTGCATGTACTTGACTAGACTAGATAGGTGTTACTAATAAATGAGGCAACTAGAAGACATCTTTATTGATCATTTGTGGTCTTGACAGAGAACTAAATTTAATTGGGTTGAACCCTCCTCTCTAGCCCACTTAGATTCTTATTGGACCAAATTCTTTGACCATCTACAGAGTTTGGGATAGGAACCACTGATAAAAAGAAAAACAAACCAAAGGAAATCCACAAATTAAATTATTTGTTTTCATTTTAATTTTTTTTCTTTAAATCAATATATCATAAATAAAGTAAGTTTTTATTTTTATTTTAAAAAAAAGTCATATATATATATATATATATATTAGATGGAGAAGGTGAGGATTTGTGTAGACATATCTCATCAGAGGCAGAAAAAGTCACATCAATATCATAACACTAACAAAATATATAATTAAAATAAAATAAGAATTATTTTATTAAGAACCATCATTTATGAACTTGGTAAAAAAAAAACTTAAGTCAAAGTTAAAGAGGTTTTATCTCTCTTTATGTATAAATATGATTTGTGGGAGGATTTTTTCATAAATATTTTTAAAATAGAAAAAAATAAATTTATAAGTTAAAATTAATTATATATAAATTTAAATAAAAATTGTAAAATTAGATGAATTTTTTTATAAATTAATTTTAATTTATGAAAAAGTCATTTTAATTTCTCTTCTTAAAAGATTTTATGTAAAATAATATTTATGTTTATGAGAAAAAAAATCTGTTATCTTTAAATAAAATAGTTTAGTTGGATTTAATTTAATTTTTTATTTATAATCTAAAATCCTAACTATATCATAAAATTAAAAAAAAATTGAAAAAAAATTGATTACTTGAATGTAATAATGAGATTGGATGGACCCACCTGATTCAGAGTTTATCGGTTCAAAATTTACTAATTTTTTTTATTTTTCTATAATATATATATATATATATATATATATTACATTATAGAATAGTATATAATTAAGTTATATTCAAATATATTTTCTAATTATATATATATATATATTATTTTTTTAATTTGTTTATATAATTTCTTTTTACGAATATATGATTTTATTATTTTTTTTACTATAAGTTATTTTATAATAATGATATAATTTTATTTTAAACTTTATTTGATATTTTATATATTAATATTTTATTAAGATTATTAATGTTATATATATATATATATATATATTTCATAGACATTAGGTCTGCAAAAATAATGAAAATAAATGCAAATTCATGAAATAATTTCTTGTTCTTAATTTTTTTATTTGGTGACTTTTATATACAATTAATATAATTATTAAGATGATAATTTTACTCATTTTATTAATTCATTTGCTGAAAGTTACTCCTATCATTAATAGTTATTATTATATATATTTTCATAAATTATGTTCTGTAAAAGTATTTTATGGAAATTGAACATGAAAGGATACTTAAAATGTTTAAGATTTTCTACCTTCACTGACTTCAAAAGCAAAAGGTTTTAAGTACATCTTTGTATGTAACCAAATGTATTTCTACTAGACTTTCAGTGAAAATTTGGGCCATAATTGACCACAAAAATGAGTCCTGATTAAATGACCCAAAACATACCTACCAGCTATAGTATTGTATCAGGCCTGACCCACTAATTTTATATGTTGCAAGATAACTCAGCCTATAGAGGAATCTTCAAGTGTAGAATCTCACAATGAAATTTATAATAATTTTTTTCATGTTTGTACAATAAATTAGTAACCGTAAATAAAATTAAACTTAATTAATTATTTAATTTTAACTAATTCATAATTAATTCAAAAGTTTTTTTAAAAAAAAATATAAAATATTATAATAGATTATAATATAAAAAAAATATAATATATATATAATATATATATAAATATATATGAATCAAATAAAATTATAAAGATAACTTAAATATAAAAATTAATGATAAAAATTAATGAAAGTGAATCATATAAATTTAAGACATAAATAACAACAACAAAATATAAAAATAAAAATATTTTAAGTTTTTAATTATAATTTTTTTTTCAATTCCTATATAATTATTATTTATATTATTTAGTGGAGTATATTTCTCCTCTCTTTTTTTTTAGAAAAAAAATTTGTTAAAATTAAATAATTTTTTAATTTCTTCAAATTTAGAATTAGATATCAAATTTTAATTTGTTATAAATTTTAAATTGAATATTTTATTTATTCCTTTTTTTTAATCGTTGGGGTTGAAGTTCGACCCAATTCTTTCTTTGAAGTTTGAAAAGATATAATTATAATACCACTATTTGATGATTGTTTTCGTTTTTTTTTCTAACATTTTTTTTTGTATAATTATTAACTCTCTATTAACTACTGAAACTTCAAATTGCTTAATTAAGAGTGAGATCTTCATAAAAACTCAATTCATTGCCTCATTCTTCATTATCATCGTCCACTTAGCTTACTAACCACCCATTGCACTCATCGATGTCATTGAGTACAATAAAATCAATTTCATTTATAATATTGTATCTTTGAGTAAGTTGTTTGGTTATACTTGATGTAATCAAATCATGTAATCTTTTATGGTCAAGCTTATTTCTCTTTTTGGAATGAATTTATAATAAAAATAAGCAAAATGATGATTAATTTCTTCCTATTTTATAAAATCATAACAATAAAATGATAGACGAAAAAATAATTATTACTTGCTCAAATACACTTCAATTGCATTCACATCCTAATGAGTCACAAGTCAAACTTAAAATATTGATTGCTAGCTTTTGTAAGTCTGGAGTTATGTGGCCATAATTCTTCCACCATGAGGTATAATTTATAAAAACAAATAAGTAATTTCTATGAAAGTGTTTAAATGTCTCACTAAGAGTTGTGGTCTTTAATTCTTTGGCAAAGTCATCACCAAATAGTCCACTTTCATTTTTATAAAGGGATAACTCAATTAAATTTTTTTGTTCACATCTTTACTTGGTACCAAACTCTTGATGCAAACATATAATCATTGATTATCTTCAAATCATATTCCATTTCTGAGTTAGAATAATAGAACTCTGAGTTTAAAAGTAGCCAATTACATGTAATGGATAATAAAGTTGACAAGTTTATCTATTATAAATGATTGTAAATAAATTATTATATTTACTTTCATTATTATTAAAAATTTTCATTATAGTTTCTTTGTCTTTCTCCATTGCTTCATAAATATAGTCCATAATTGCTTTTCTTTCCTATCTACAAGACGAAATACATGGATAAGAGGAGTCATGACTTCAAAATATGATTTCAAAATGAAGACATAAGAACAACTTTTGAAGCTTCCCTTCCCTTAACTTCCTTAGACAACTTGTTCTTACTTCATCATTAGAAATAAACATCTTGCTTAAACTTATTTTCTCTTGATGAAGTCTTTCTAATGATAAATAAGAAGTAGTAAATTTTGTAACTATATATCTTATCGATTCCTTCTTCTTTATGAAGCGTTTTAAAAAATTCAAGGTATTAGAATGACTAGATGATAAAATCGACAAGACTAACTTTCCTTTAAATTGTCTTCTTTATTAAAGGAAGTTTTCCAATGTCTTTCAACATTAAGTCTATGCAATGAATAACATAGGGAGTCCAATTTTGATTGAGTCTTTTCTCCTCCAACATCTTACCAACTACTACATAATTGCTTCTATTATCTGTGATCATTTGAACAACATTCTCTTATTCAATCTTCTCCACAAGGGTATCAAACATATCAAATAATTTTTTTCCACTCTTCACAAATTTAAAACCATCAATAGACTTCACAAACATTGTCCTTATAAGAGAGTTCAACAAAAAATTAATCAAGGTTTGTTGCTTCTAATTAGTCCATAATAGAGCAACCATGTTTAGTCCATTATAGTTTATGATCTTTTAGCAACCCTTTAATATAGTTCATATCTTTTTATTAAGGAGTGGAATTTTAATTTCATGATAGATAGATATTGGTAAATTGGGACCATAAATTTCAATAGCATCAACCATATCTTAAAAGTTCTTTAATTTAACAAGATTGAATGACAAACCTACTTGGTAAAAAAACAAGCAATTTATTAATGAATTGATATCTTTAAATTTTTGTCACATGCCTCTTTTATAATAACTTATCTCAATTTTTTTTTCTCTAATGCAAGAGCATGATTCTTACAAAACATATTCATCGGTCATTTTTTACTAGTAATCTTTCTACCTTTAATATTACTAATAGTTGAAAATTCAACTTCATCTTCACTCTTTTTATCTCCAATAACAATATTATCTAGATTTTATTGAAGTTATTTTCCGAGAATATCTATTTTCCCGAAAAAATGGATAAGATATCCCGACACAGTGACATGTTAATACCAAAGGTAAAATAAAAATTCAAAAGGATAAAAAAAATGAAAAATTAGATTTATTCCCAATGGATCACCATTACGAAAAAAAAAAAGTATTTTGTTTTGGTTCGACCAGCAATTTTATATGAAATAGCAAATAGGATTAAATTAATCAATTTTTTTCCCCAAGATATTTTACAAGAAAGAGATAATTTGAAACTTCAAGTTTTTAATTACATTCTTTTTGGGAATGAAAAATCAATTCAGATGGTCTTTTCTTTAAATAATTTCCAAAATTCTTCTCTTGCATCTTTTGAAATTAGGTGCAACATTTCCCTTCTTTGTCATTAGATATTATTTACCTCTAATAACTCCCTCTCTTATAATTTTCCCACAATAAGTACAAACTGTGGTGGTTAAGTTGCATTCGTCCAATGGATGATAATATTTTCAACCTGCATCATTCCTATTAGAAGTTCTTAAACTACCTTTAGTTGTTATTGAAATTGCTTGAAATTATATCACTTCTATTTTCCTTGACAAAATATTTACATAAAATGAACTATTTTATAGAAAAATAAACAAATAGAAAAACTATTTCCTTTTCTCCTAATCCCCATTGCTTAACTTACTTTAATATTAGGCCATGGTTGCACAATGGCAGAATGACAGCAATTGAAGGTGGTAAACAACAATAGCAGTAGTAACAGTGACAACAATAGATGGAGTCGTGACAACAATGTGTTGTGCTATTGAGTTTGGTCTCATTTTAAAAGTTCAATAAAGAGAAAATAGAGAGGCATAGTGTACCTGGTTTAAGGATCTAGTTTAAAAAAAAAATTACTATCTCTCTATTCAAATTATCTTCCTTAGTTTCACCTTTACTATTCCCCTTCACACCTAACTGTTCCTCCAAAATCATGAACCCTAATGCCCATGCTCAAGGAATCCATCAATCACTTCTTCGTTGAGCATCGCAAAGGTGTCATCAACTTCTCCAATTTCCCCGCTTGGCGCTTCAATGAGGTGAACTTCCAAGGGTTGGTGGAAGGGGTAATGAGCTACTGCAACATTTTCTACGAGAAGGAGGTTTGCGATGGTAACATGGTGATTTTGGAGTTTGGGGATTTGATCAAGGTGTGGATGGAGGATGATGATGATGGTGGTGGGGGTTTTTGGGGATTGCACTATTGAAGGGTTTTTCCCTCTTTTTAGTGAGGAATTTCGGAAGGGGATGTGAAGGATTGCGAGATTAGGGTCTTGGCGGGAGTTGTTATGTTCGAAGCGCTTTTGTTGAAGTTGTATTTGGCATTCAAGAAAGGGGTTAGTAGAGCGAGGCTAGAGAAGAATTTGCTCACTTCCATATTTCAGACCATAATAGGATTTCAGAGTTTTTGTTTTTTGGATCCGAGGGTAGCTATAGGAAGCTTGTGAAGAGAGGAACATTTTCACCCTATTAGATTTTCATTTTGGTAAGTTTCCAATGTTCTTTTTTACCTTAAGGGTTAGGTTTTGGGTGATTGGATAAAAATTGGGAATTTCATTACATGTACCCCTTTCTGGTTTAGTTTGTTTTCATACTTGTTTAAGTCCTTAAAGGTATATTTGCTTTACTGATCAGGTACATATAGAACTAGTTAGAGCACTAGAAGTTTGACTCAACATTGTGAAATAGGAGAAGGAGATTTGGATAACCCAAACAGGTAAGGGAAACTGTTTTGAAATTGTTCTTCATTACTCATAGAATAGGAAAACGTTGTACTGTAAGGATAATTGTGTATCTAGGTTTGATTTTGGGTAAAAATGAGAATTAAGGAATTCAAAATTTGGGGATTTTTGAATGAGATTGTGTATTGAATTAAATGTTGAATAGTCATTGTGATGTTGAAATTGTGAGTGTTGAAATGACTTCCTGGACATGTTTGAAATTTGAGTTGAATATAGTATTAACATATAGATTGAACTAGTAATTAATTGATTTTGTTATGTTATGAATCTGCGTGGAACTATGAAATTGTGTAGAGGGATTGCTTTGAGCTACTTGACTCATCATTTGATAGAAAATGTATGATATAAATCACTTTGGAAATTAAAGCAGCTATGTTGAACCCTAGGATAGGAGAAATTAAAATTTTAAGAATAATTTGATTATGGTTTAATTATCTTTGTGTTTGCAATTGATTTGGATTGAAAATGTAGATTGAATGATTTGTTTTGATGACTTGTTAGTGTAATTTGTTATGAGCTATGATTGTGGACAATAACATGCTTATTTGATTTACTTGAATATGATTGAATTATATAGTGGTACAAACTTGAGTTGATAGGAACTTTGATAGTCTGGTTGAACTAATATTGGTTAGTTTAACTGGTTTTGGTGAATCTAGATTTAACTAAAAATTGTGTAGAAGGATTACCTTGAGTTACTTGATCTATTGTTTATAAAAGAAGGTATGACATGAACTATTTTAGAACACATTGGGTGTGTAAAAATGAGAAATTGGACCAAGGAAGTAAAAAAATCTTTCTTTTGCATAATTTCTGGTTTTGCATAATCCGCTTAGCGGATTTGTTGTGTTCTGAGAATGATAATTCTGTTTAAACTTCAAATATGATAGCATATGTGATTGAGAATGATGAATATGAAATGGGTAAAAGGTCGTGTAATTCCTATTGAGATGAAGTTTTATTATGTGAATGAAACATGTTGAATGTGGTAACTTAGTGTGTATGGATTTAGGGATATTGTATAGGGTGTCCAAACCTCAATGTTGATCTAAGTTATGTAGATTAGAATCGCATGTGATGGTGAGAGGTTAATGAAGATTTCGCCAGTTGTTCTGAAAAGACAATTGGATGAGACTAACCTAATGTGATATTGGTTATGAGTAGTATGAAAATGATCCTAAAGTGAAACAAATTCAGGCAGTCAGTCATAATAAAGACTCAAGGTCCTTTATAGAATACATTAAGTATAAACCTCAAATGTATGAAATCCATCAAATTTTCCATAAGTTGTTAATCTTATTTGTGAGTATGGATTTAATATGTAAAGTTTTAAATAAACCTTTACACTTAATTATATGTTTTGCGATAATGGATATGAATATTTATTAATTTTGCATCTTCATCCATGAAAAGATAGAAGTTAGACTTTTTTTCAAAATATAAATAAATAGTATCATAGAACGTTGATTTTCTTTTAAATCTTTTATAAATTATCTTCGTCATATAATAAAAATGGATTCAGAACTGTTATACCATTAGCTTCTTCTACACGTTCCGCACAATTTTCGCATGTAGATTGCGATTTATGCCTCAAATGTCTCGTTGTGGGATTTTGCAATAATCAAAGTGGCTGCAATGTGTCACCATGAAAAACTTGAGTTGTCATCACCTTCTTTGGTGGCCGGCGACAAACCTGCCACCACCATCCACCACAATGCTATCATGGCTGATTTTCAATAACATTGTTCTCTTTATTTGAAGGAAATTGAGTAAGACTAATAGTGTTACCAAGAAAGATGTCAGGGTTAAAAAAACTTCGGACAATACTTGAAAAAAAATGGTATTCAAACTTGATATATTTTGTTTATATTTATTTTGTTTGTTTGTTTTTTCTTAGAGGATTTCCCTATTACTTGTTCAATATTGGCACTCTCTTTCATGTTAAAGTTTTTTTTTTTTGTGATTTTGGCAATAAAGGATTACATCATAGGTCACATGTTCTTGGACTACTTTTTGATTGGTTTATTTATTTTTATACATTAATATATGTATATTGAATTGCATATTATTTCATTTATAAACACCAATTTTTTACTGTAAACTATACACAAATTTCGTTAAAAAAAAATCAATTAATAAGTTTTCATTATTTTAAAGCACCTTAAATTTAATATTTAAGAATAAATAATTAAAAGACTATTATTTATTACAAAATATCAATATCTTTTTATAAAATAAGTTGTTTTCTTTCATATAAACTAAATATTGTTTTTATGTTTTATTGGAGAGATAAGTGTTTGGAAAAATACTTTAACTTTCAACTTAGATATAAAGAATAAGAAATAAAAAATATATAATTAATGAGTCATGTATATATTTGATGTATCTAATTCATGCATTTTTATTATGTCATATCATCTTTAAGTAATTTACATCTAATTTTATGTTAGTAGAATAAATTTTAAAAAAATTTAAATAATTTATTCTTTTATAATTTTTCAATTAAAATTTAATCATAATATACAATAAAATTTATTAATATAAGTTGTTTGATGAGTTATTTAATAAAAAAGTTTCAATATTTCTTAAGCAACTTATTATGTCAACTACAATTTTCCTAATGATAAATTGTTTCAAACAATTTATAATTGGTTTAAACACTCACAACATCTTCCATTATATATATTCTTAATATAATCAATCTATTATTGATCCTAATCAAACATTCCCACCTAAATCAGTTTGCATGCTCATGTTCAAAATTTTCTAAATGATTATATCTATATATTGATATATTCTCAGCATGTAAATTGCAACTTAATAAACACGCATATATATTAAAATGTTAATAATCCTTGAAACCAAAATAGAATAATCCTTAAAATGTTGAACAAATGTTCACTTAGGGCATGCATGAAACTGCAGCAAAAAGAAAACCACAGATATGAAAACATATCTTTATTTGCCTTGAGAAGTATCAAAGTTTAGGCATAAAAGCTTTCTAAGATGACGATAATATAAGTTTTTTATCATCCAAAAGTTTAAGCAATCCATGGCGTAATCTCTTCAGCAACTTTCCTGTAAGTTTCCTCAGCTGAATTTGCATCAGAACCTTGTTTTACCTGTACCATAAACAATTCAATTCAGTTAATATATTGAAGTAATGAAAAAACGATTTTCTTTATAAGAAAAATGTAGGGTGGAAACAAGTCTCGAACTTACATGGACTTGAATCATGCATGTATTTCCATTTCGATTGGCTGAAATGTTGGCAGATATGAGTTCTACATTGTGCTTCTCCAGCACAGAAGCAATGTTGGTCATGATTGCAGGCCTATGGTCTGTGCAAATGGAAAACTGAGCTTCATTTCCACGAATGTTGAGGACCATGTTTGAAGCAGCCCAAGTTTGATCAAAAGCTACTTTCTGCTTCCCAGAGACTGAAACTGCACCAGAAGTTGTTCCCATAATTTGTTTGAGAGCATGTTGTGCCCTTTCTTGTTTCTTTTTCTCCAGATTTTCAAGGGTTCCCTGCAGAACTTTTATGTAGTTCGCTGCTTCATGGATTATGGTTGCTTTATCAACCTAAGAAATAGCATTTGTGACACCATCTTAGAATAACATTCTAACCTTAACTCTCTTGCTTGTCCTGGGGTGGTAATTTGGTACACACAGTTCTAGACACAATAATGACTCTTAAATTTTAACATAAAAAAACTTCCTTTAATATATATAAATTCATCATGTTATAGAGTTCTCCCCAAAAAACTGTTTGACTTTTATCAATCCTATTTTCTTGATCATTAATTGTGTATAATAATAACAATAATAAATATAATAATAATAATAATATAAATACTAATGATGTTTTAAAGTACAAATACTCGAACAAGCATATAATCAAACTTGGTCCTAAATTCTTTCTCTTTTCATTAATGTATCCTTCTCTTTCTTTGTTTTATTTATTTTGTTATTTTGTTACATTCAATAATTATCCATTTCATTAAAAGAACAGTATAATAACAACAACTATAAATTTTTGTTTCCAGACAAAGTTGTAATAAGATCAATCTGGAATAAATTTGTTTTCAAACAATAATTAATTAGAAAATAACAAAGGTAGAAGAATGTAATCATATATTCAATGGCTTACATTGAGCCATTTCTAATCATATTATTTGTAAATTAAACTTGCATCAATATCAGAAACTGGGATGTTAAAGAAATATTATATTATCACTATCATTAAAATAATTTTTATTTACCACACAGGGATACTCATTTTTGGTATAAATGATTTCTGTGTAACCTTTATTCAACGGTTTTTACTGAGAAAATTCAAATTTATTAAGGCAATTACACAAAGATTTCTATCTTTTGGTCAAATTATTTTTTATGGTCAGAATTTAACCGTCATCATTCTTAGCCAAGATTCAATAAACAACTTTAAAAAAAATTATTCCTTGAAGTCACTAGAAATCAATAAGAAAAGGGTTTACTTAGAAAAGATTGATATGAATATATAGCACATGTAAGGATTGAAGGTTTTCTTGAGACCATCTAAGAATGTAAATATGATATTTTTCTAAGAAAATGATGAAAAAAAAAAAACTAAGAAACTTGACATATATACTAGAGAGAGATTTTTTTTTTTTTTTTAGAAAAATAAAGGTAGAAAATTAAGTAGAAGAAAAGGGAAATATAGAGTTATTACATCTCTAAAACATTATATTCATAAATTATTAAAATCATTAAATACCCTTGAAAACCTCAAATAATGAAACACATACCTTGGGAGGAAGTTGTGGAATCAAATCACTAAGATCTTCAAACATTTCTTTCATTTTCTTTCGCCTTTCTCTTTCAATCGATGGACCATTTTTAGTTCCCAGAAACTTTGCATATGTTCCATCACCACTGGTAATAATTTTCTTGTTCTTTTCACCAACAATATCTCGATTTTGCTTCTTATTCATGAGGGCTTCACCTTGTTGTTGCTTACATGGCTTCTTCTTTTCCTTTCTTTCACTCGAGTGATTAGAACTAGAAGAGGCCCCTTTATGGTTTCCCAATACGAAGCCCATACCATGTAAACTTTGATTTTCTGCCATGAAAGTGAAGAAAAAGAAAGAGAGAGGTTCAGAATTGTGAGTTTGAGGTTAGGGTGGAGAATGGTTCATTTATACTAAGGTGACAAGTTTAGGGAGGTGCAAAGAGAAAATATAAATGTCAAAAATAACTAAAAATAAACCAAAATACATTAATAAGAATATAGCGTTACGTTGAATTCTAATAAATACATTAAATATATAGTTTAATATTTTTATTAAAATATTTCATCTCTCTACACGGTGATCCACTTGCTTTTTCGGTTTGGTTTAATTCATTTTAATTTTAAAAAATATATTAATTTTATTTTTATAATATAAATATAATTTAATATTTTCTATGATATATTTTTCATCATTTTGACTGTAAAAAATTAATTAATTATATACAAAAATTTACATACAAATCAAAATTCGTAGGTAATATTAATTTTATCTACTGATTTTATATAAAAAAAATTTATATATAAATATAATTTTATTTGCATGGTATTATATTATCAATACCAAGACTTTTATGATTGAATATGAAGTTGTGAATTGAGTTGGATAGAATTGATTAAGAAGATAAATATAATGTTTGTGTAAAATAGAGCAAATATGATTATTGATTGTTGATTGTTGAATGGCTTACCGGATTGTGAATACATTGAAAGTTATGTGGAATTTGAGGATGTGGTATATTGTTGCAATGGTAGATTAAAAAGAGAGTTATAGAGTGAATTGATGGAATATTATGAAATTGGTAGAATGATGATAATTTTGATAATACTTGACTGGTTTATGAATGAGTTGATATTGAATTTTTGTGAGTTTTGTGTTTAAATGGGTCAAGTCAAGTCATCACAGGATGTTATTTGGCATAGTTTAGTGTATATGGAATTATCAAGATCTACCGTTGTAAAGAAGTATCCAGACTTCTAATGACCTTCCTAGTCATATAGACTAGGTTGTCATGTGGTGTGAGGTCGATGTAGATTGTACTTACACTATTCCGTGGTGGTGTGACTATCAGATATGAGTTCAGATATGTGTTTGATAACTACCCTGTATGTGGTGTCATTTAAGGGAATAAACAGGTGTAAAGAGAAAATATAAATGTCAAAAGTAACTAAGAATAAACCAAAATATATTCATAAGAACAAGGCGTTACGTTGAATTCTAATAAATACATTAAATATATAGTTTAATATTTTTATTAAAATATTTCATCTCACCACATGGTGACCCACTTGCTTCTTCGGTTTGGTTTAATTCATTTCAATTTTAAAAAATATATTAATTTTATTTTTATTATGTAAATATAATTTAATACTTTCTATGATATATTTTTCATATTTTGACTATAAAAAATTAATTAATTATATACAAAAATTTTCATACAAATCAAAATTAATAAATAATATTAATTTTATCTACTGATTTATGTAAAAAAAAATTATATATAAATATAATTTATATTTTAAGTAATTTATTACGTACAAATTTTTTAAGATATATTTTAATATTATTATATATAAAAAAAATTAACATGTAATAACAATATTATTTTACCTACAAATTTGTTTAATATTTTATTTTTATATTATTATGTATAGAAAAATAGGAAGTAATTTAATAGTTTACGTTACAAATTTTATTTAGAGATACTTAATTTTTAAAATAAAATATATTTATATTTAATTTTTTTTAAATTAATATATATTTTATGATAAAAAAAATATAATTATTTTATTCTTCTTAAATTAATAATTTTAAAATATCTTTAATAAATTATTTATTATTATTATTAATATTATTATTATTAATATTATTATTATTATTATCATTATTAATATTATTTTTTTATTATATTTATTTGTATTACAAATGTAATGTATTTAAAATAGGGTTTTTAATTGGGTAGGTATTAATCTAATTAAGTTTAGGAGGGAAAGGTATTTAAAGTTAAAATTTTCTAAACCTTCTCATTTTACATCAATTTCATAAACCAATCTTCCCTCACTCTCTCTTTTACTCTCAAATTCTCTCAAACTTTTTCTAAAGAGTTCTTCCTAAATCTCACCTCATTTCTGGGCACAAATTGGAGGTAAAAGTGGTGGAAAGGAGAACTTCAACACCTGCATTGGTTGAATTACTTCAATAGGTAAGTACTCTTAACTTTAATTTAGAGATTTGATTTAGAAATTTAAATTGGGAGAAACTTAAGAATCTTAGGTCATTAATCTAGTTCACAATCTTTGGATAAACCTTGTGGATTATCAAGAAACTTGCTGAAAATCCAGGTAAGGGGAGTTAATTGAGTTTTATGTATTTTCTAAATTTGAGGAAAATTGAATTGTGAGTGGATTTTGCATGAATTAATGGTGTACTTGTGTTGTTGTTGATTAAACTGTTGGATTATTATTTATTAGTGTTTGATTGAATTGGATGATGTGTAATTAGAGTGAATGTGATTGATTTAGAGTTATGGATTAAGCTTAGGGGAGGTTTCTTACACTGGACGTCGATTGTTTCACTTAAGCGAAGGAGAATTTTTGTATATTTTTATTTAGAATTTCGAAAAATTGTCTTCATAAAAGTTGTAGACATAGATTGTAGATATAGATATTAGCTAACTAATGGTTTTTGTTTCATATAAAACGGACATGTATAAGTCTATATATGATTTTTTTGTTAATTAAAGGTCAAGCTGTCTAGAAATATATTTGTTTTTAACTTATGAACCCTTTTTGATACATTTGTATTTCGAATTTGGAAAAGTGTCATTCATGAAAGTTTTAGCCCTGGATGTTATCTAAATCATGGATTTTATTTCGTGTAAAAATAATGAGTAGAACTTAAGTTATGAATTTTTGAATGAATAAAAGTCATGTTGTCAAAATTTGAAGTTGCTCGCTGGAACATTTTCGCTTTAGCGAAAATACCTTCGCTTGAGCGAAAATGCTCCAATTTTCAGGATGCTCTCGAGAAATTTTTCGCTTGAGCGAGAATACCCTAACTTCAAAATGATTTTCTAGATATAAAATTGGTAATTTATGATGTTATGGGATGAATTAAGAGTATGTAATGTTTGTTAGAATGATTTTGTTACATTTCCAGATTTTAGAATTTGCATGGTATTATATTATCAATACCAAAGACTTGCTTTTATGATTGAATGTGAAGTTGTGAATTGAGTTGGATAGAATTGATTAAGAAGATAAATATAATGTTTGTGTAAAATAGAGTAAATATGATTATTGATTGTTGATGGTTGAATGGCTTACTGGATTGTGAATACATTGAAAGTTATGTGGAATTTGAGGATGTGGTATATTGTTGCAATGGTAGATTAAAAAGAGAGTTATAGAGTGAATTGATGGAATGTGATGAAATTGGTAGAATGATGATAATTTTGATAATACTTGACTGGTTTATTAAATGAGTTGATATTGAATTTTTGTGAGTTTTGTGTTTAAATGGGTCAAGTCAAATAGTCATCACAGGATGTTATTTGGCATAGTTTAGTGTATATGGAATTATCGAGATCAACCGTTATAAAGAAGTATCCAGACTTCTAATGACCTTCCTAGTCATATAGACTGGGTTGTCATGTGGTGTGAGGTCGATGGAAGTTCTACTTATACTATTCCGTGGTGGTGTGACTACCAGATATGTGTTTGAGAACTACCCTGTATGTGGTGTCATTTAAGGGGATAAACGAGTGTATTGAGTTGAAAGAGACTCTAATACGACAACGTTTAATGCTCGGCTACCGTTAAGCATGACAGGTGTTAGCCTTTGAGGTCAAGGATTTCATATGTCTTATCCGGATGAGTCTGTCTAGTTTTAGGTGCTTGAGGGTATGAAATCGAATGCAATGTATGTGAATGAAATAGATGATGTGAAATATAAATATTGATGTTGAGCTGAATATCTGAGTACTATTAATTGCAGTGTTATAGATATTGTGGAAATAAGTTTTGTCTATATTAGATCACCCTTACTTTTCTCTGTCTTATGATTTTTTTGGACTGTAAAGATCGTATTTCGACACGTAAGTAGATATTGTTACAGGTAACCCTCCAAGAAGATGTGATTCTGATGATTTTGGATAACTGTTTTTAATGTAAACCTTATATTGAAATGTAAATAGTTTGATTAAGAAAATAATATTATAAAATTTTTTGAGAACATTTAATTGTTATGTATACGAATTTATTCTGTGAGGTGCAAAGTAAAATTTTATATACTTCTATAAATTATGTATGGTAAATTCATTATATTTTAATAATGTAATATTATTAATTTTTGGGTTCGTTACTATTATTATTATTATATATTTTTATTATTATTATATTATGATTATTATTATTATTATTTATATTATTTTATTATTATTATTATTTATATTTATATTATTTTTATTATTATTATTTATATTTATATTATTTTTATTATTATTATTATATTCTCTTAACGTATTTAAATATATTTGTTTTTAACAATGAGGCGAATTTTTATTTTTTATTTTAAAATATCTAAAATTATTATAATATGATTTTAAGAAATATCAATTTAATGGACAGAAAATTGTTATATAAATGTTATATGTTTTAGTTTATTTTATATTTTTATTATTATTATAATTTAATTAATAAGTTATATCTTATTATAATTAAAAAAAATAGTTGTTTCCTTATAGAAAAAAAATAGTAGAAGAACATGTACAATTTCAATGTCGTATATAATTTATTTTGTTATGCATTTATTTAAAAGTTATATAATTGATACTATTTTAAAATTAAAAGATTATTATATATTATTAACTATTCAATTAATTCACAATAAATTAGATTTTCATGAAAAAAAAAAGTTATATAACATATCATATTTTTTTAGATTTATTTATTTTTCAAAATTATACTTTTATTTAAATATTATATATTTTATATTATTTTTAAATTAAAATAACATTCACACACACAAAAATTATTTTTTTATAGAAATATTAATTAATTCTATTAATAAATATTACATAATTGAATTAGCTACCTAAAACTAATTTAATTATTTTAATTTTAAAAAAAACTATCTTAATTTAAAAATAATAATTTAACGTTAATCTAACTTATATGTACAACATGAAGTAAAAAAGAACACACAAAATATTATCTTTGTAGGACTTAGAATCATACAAGATCATATTTAATACATTTAAATATTTGTTTAGATAATAGACTTACAAACACAGTTTAAACCTTAAACCACAAATATTACCGCATATATTGTTTGCGTTCATAATAACTGAATTTAAGACACAAAAGCTTACTAATAATAGTTTTTAAGAAAATTAATAATCATAATAACGAAGATAATAATATAAGTTTTTATAATCCAAAGTTTTAAGCGATCCACAGCATAATCTCTCCCGCAGCTTGCCTGAAAATTTCTTCCACTGAATTTGCATCAAGGAACTCAGAAGCTTGTTTCCCCTAAATCATAACAAAAATTGAACTAAGTTAAAGTAAGCCATATTTTCATCTCTTTTATATATTTTGCATTTTCACTTTTAAATTCTATTTAAATTTTAAAAATACATGTATAATTAATGAGAAACTTGTTAGTTATTATATGAATATTCCATATACATGCTTGTTTAGATACATAACCAAGTTATATACTTAATAAGCTAGTTTAGTAGTAATTTGTAATTTTCATTAAGTTTTAAGGTTTTAAGTCTTAAGTTCATATCTCATACTATTAGCGTTGTTAAAAAAAATTAAACTACATTAAATTGTTTTATAGTTTGATTTTTAAAAATTAAATTGTTCATAAATTGAACTGAACTGCACTAACTTAAATGGTCCGGATTAATAAATTTAAAACTTTATCTTTTTAAACACTTATAAAATACGTATTATATTTACTAACAAATTATAAATGTTTAATTTTGTGAGATATATAAAGTAAATATATGTTAATATTTATAAAATAGTTTATCTAATTCAAAGTTAAGTATAATTTAGAACAACTTATATAATAGTTTAATGAAATAATTTAGTTCACTTGATGTTAAACATTTATAGTTTAGTTTATTTGTAACAAATTACATGCCAAGTTCAGTATAATTTTTTATAATTAAGTTCAATTAAGTTTGGTTTGTCAATTTCTGATTATTTTAATATTAACCCTAATATGAAAATATAGTAACTGAAACAATGTTCCGGAAATCAGTTAATGAAAAGTGTAGCAGAACAAAAAAGCATGGTGTGGATTGAGTTTGAAACTTACGTGAACTTGAATCATGGTTGCATTTCCATTCCCAGAGCCCGAAATGTTGGCAGATACAAGCTCTATCTTGTACTTTTCAAGCACAAAAGCTATGTTGGTCATGATGCCGGGCTTATGGGCAGAGCAAATGCAGAATTGAGCCTCATTTCCAGAAACATTCAAGACCATGTTTGAAGATGCCCATGTCTTATCAAAAGCCACAGGCTGCGGTGCAGGGAATAAAAGCGCGTTTGAAGAAGCTCCCGTAATTGCGTTTGAAGAAGTTCCCATAATTGTGTTTGAAGAAGTTCCCATAATTGCGTTGGAAAAGTTGATATCAGAGGAAAATCCCTGAGCAAAGTTGTTATTAGAGGAAAATCCCTGAGCAAAGTTGTTATTAGAGGAAAATCCCTGAGCAAAGTTGTTATCAGAGGAAAATCCCTGAGCACCGAGAAACTTCGGTGATGATGATGATGACTCAAACCCAAAGGTGGAGCCATATTGCTGGATTCTTTCTTGTTTCTGTTTCTCTAACTGTTCCAGGGTTTCCTGCAGACGATTTATGTAACTCACAGTTTCATCCACAATGGTTGATTTATCTGCCTACACAGAGATCAAACACCAAAACATCTCAGAACAAAAATGAAAAGAACTAAGAAAATGTGAGATAATGAAAATGAAGTAACCTAAGAATGAAAATGAACTTGATTGAAAATAGTTACCTTAGAAGGAAGATGGGGAAGCAAAGCATGAAGACTAGTGAACATGTTTCTCATTCTTCTTCTCCTTTCTCTCTCAGTCCATATATGCATTTCTTGATCAGTAGATTCCCGAACCTTTACACCTCTTCCTTCAGCACTAGTCACCTTGTTCAAGTCTCGAGTTCGCTTCTTATTCTTCAGAGTTTCATCCTTTTCATTCTTCCGGTTTTGTGACTCGATGTTTTCTTTACATGCACGCGAGTCATCAGAATTGGAGGGATTCCATGCATGGTTTTCGAATAAGAAGTTCATATCATTGAAATCATTGAAATCATTGAAATCTTGATCTTCTAACATGAAGGCCATTATGGATTGAGAGAGAAAAAAGAAGTTAGATTTGATGAGAAGATGACTGAGAAAGATACGTTTATATAGAAGTGAGTGAGAGTTTAGGTAACGCTGCAAGAGAAAAATAGCAATGATGAGTTCGTTAACACTCTCCGGAATACAATCATAAAGAAAATGCAGTTACTTTGCATCATAACATATAATAATATGATACGTATGCAAGAATATTATTTTATGCCACCACATACGGTGACCACGATTTTAGGAACGGTTTGGCTTAATTTATTTCATTTTTTAAGACATAATTTACTTTTTTTAATATAAAATGTAATTTTAATAAATTCTATTAAAATAAAATTTTGGGGGTAAAGAGAAGTAATAACAAAGTGTAGTGAAATTATAAATTGTGATTTTATTTTTTTTCATTTACATTCTTCTCTATTTATGTACATGGTAATTTTCAAAAGATTAAAATGTGTAATAACAAATAAAATTTTGCTCCAACTCTTATTCAAAGATACTAAATTTTATAGTTTTTTTGTTTATATTTCCCCTTTCTTCTTCATATTAAGCCTTTAATCTCTTTAAATAGGAAGTTTTTTTTTTTTTTGGGTGTGTATGGATAAAGTTTTCTAAAATTATTTTAAAGCAAAAAAATTAATTTAATAATTCTTTGAATAATTAAATATAGTTAATAAAGTTTATTTACATTATGTGTCTATATACATATAATAAAAATCCCAAGTCTTTGTTTTAAAAAATAATAATAAAAAATGAAGTTATTTAAATTTTAAAAAATAAATTAGAAAGAGAAAAGAAATAAGTAAAAAATTTATAATTAATTTTAAAAAATTAAAAAAATTAAATATATCTATATATATAATTAAATAATATATTCAGTGATAAAAATATCCTTAAATAAAAATTAAATATAATTAAATAAAAATTAATATTTTTGAAAAATTATTTATAAATTATTTAAAAAATAATGATTTTTTTATAAAGTTCAAAGTTGTGCCAAATTAATGTTTGGAAAACAAAATTTTACTTATTTTTAATTTATAATAATAAATTCATGTGAAATACTCTAAAAATAAAATTATCATTTCAATCATGTTAGGTTTTTTAGATTTTTCATAGACATAATTTTTATCCTTAAATTCATGCAAATCACGTTAAGCAGACTCAATTCTCATTTTTTTTCATTTACAAGTACGTACAGTACAGCCATGAGACAAACATACTATCAATCAAATGATTTTATTACAAAAATGTTTTCATAAAAAGATAAATAATTTTCTTTATTAAAAAAATATAATTTTTTTATAATGTATTTCAATCTTGGTTTTTAATAAAAAAATATCTATTAATTTTAAAACCTTTTATTTGAACTTCTACTTATATACATACAATATTAATTATCTCAATACTCATAATTAAATAATTATATCAACAACATGCTTTTTAACACATCATTTTCAATACAAGATTCACATAAATATAACTGCTCATTTATGCATAATTATATAACTCTTCATATTTTCATAACTTTGTGTACATACTAAAAATATAATATAAAGTAACTTTTTATTATACAAGTGAGAATGTTGGTATTGCATGCAACACTATGCTGGTTTTGCTCAAATCTAGTATACAGATTCCAAACAAAGGGAGGAAAAGTAACTATTGTGAAACGGTCTTGTTTATGTTATGTTCTTATCTATGCTTCGGTTTTTATTTTAATAAATATAAAAATTTTATTTATTTTATTTCTAATAAATTTAAATCTATATTTTAATATAAAATTAAATATGATATTTAAACCATTAAATATAAATAAAAATCTTTTAAATTTTTTTATAATTGAAAGAATTAAAGAATATTATGAAAATAATATATTATAATAAAGAATATATAATTTTTCACTTAAAAGAAACTAAGATGAGTATAAACACTTCTACCAAGTAGAACGTAGAATATAAACCTTATAATATGAAATAAGAAAAAAAAAATATAATTATGTTTGAGAATATATAAACTAATGTTAAAGTAGCAAACTAAGGTAAGCATAAATAATAATACCAAGTAGAACGCAAAATACAAACTTTATAATATAAAATAAGAAAAAAAAAACACATAATTATGTTTAAGAATACATAAACTACTGTGTTAAAAAATAGTAAACTAAGGTAAACATAGACCGTAATATCAATATCAAGTAGAACTCTCAAAATACAAACGTTACAATATAAAATAAGATAAAATAAAAATAATCATATTTAAGAATACATGTTAAAATAATAAATTAAGATGAACATAGACACTAATACTAATATCAAGTACAATATTTTTTTTCTTAATTATAAATATATTAATAAAAATTGATATTAGAAAGAAAAATATAAATAATAATAACAAATAGAATTCAAAATATAAATATTATAATATAAAATAAATAAAAAAACATAATCATGTTTCAGAATGCATAAATTACTATTAAAAATAGAAAACTAAGGTGAACATAGACATTAATATCAAATAGAATGCAAACTATAAACGTTATAATATGAAATAAGAAAAAAAAAACCATAATCATGTTTGAAAATACATAAATTACTGTTAAAATAACAAATAAACGTGAATATAGACAATAATATCAAGTAGAACGCAAAATACAAACATTATAATATGAAATAAAAAAAGAAAAACATAATCATGTTTATAAAAAAAATATATAATCATATTTGAGAATACATAAATTACTATTAAAGTAACAAACTGAAATGAGCATAAACAATAAGATCAAATAAAAGACAAGAAACAAACGTTATAATGAAATAAGAAAAAAAAAAAAACATAATCATTGGGAATACACAAACTACTGTTAAAGTAACAAACCCAAATATATAAAGATGGAAGTTTCAAATCTGCAAACAGAAAAAAAGTGTAACATTAACAAGAGTATGTATAGACTAATGATGAGGTTCTCATCAAAGTTATCAACTTAGAAAAAAACGCTCATCACCGTTTCATGTGATAGTTAATTTTGTATTTATTATTCTTTTATTGTTTTTATAATCATTAACGAAAATTTAGGATACTGTTTGTTAGTTTATTTTTTATTATAATAAATTAAAATTTATAAAAAATTTAAATTCAAATATATTAAATAAAATATTTGTATTATTATTTTATTTTATATAAACTTACTTATTATATCTATAATAAATATAATTTATATTAATATATAATGAAATATTTCGTTTAGGAAATCGTTTTAATTTGTAATAATATATAATTAAATATCTTCTTATTGATGGTGACAAATAATAGAAAATAAATGAAGTTCATATATTTAAATTTTTTTTAAACATACTTTACATTATATTTTTTTCTTATCATCAACTTTTATCATGAGTTTTGTATGGTAATTTTAAAATATTATTACAGATAAAGTAAAAAAACAGTTTGTGTTTACTAAATTGAAGAATCTCATTTATAAGTTATATAATACATAATATTGTTGATTTTTTTATTAATTAATATTTATCAGAGAACTCCACTAATCATTACCTTAAAGTTTCAATTATGATTTTTTTCATCAAATAATTTTTTTAAATGTTTTTTATTTATTATTTAGTATGAAGGAAAAAAAAGTCTGAGATTTAACTTGTACTCTTATATATTTTTTTTTAAATTATGTCTAAAAGTTCTTTGTTAATTTTATTAATATATTACTTATATAAAAAATATATACATATAGTAATATTTTATATAATTATTATATTTTATAAATATAATATATTTATCAAATTTAATAAAGATAATATTATAAATAATTATATAAGTAATATATTTGTTTTAGTAACATAATATTTATTGAATTTATTAATTTAAAAATTATGTATAAAATGTAATTATAACAAAAGTTTAATTTAGACCTATATATAAATAATAGTTTCTTATTATTGATGCAAAAAAGATTTACAAAATATATTTTAAAATAAATTTGTTTAAAATTATATTTTATATTTAAATTGTAAAAAAATCACTAAATTATATTTTTAAATTAAATTGATAATAAGATTATAATATTTAATAAAAATTATAGTTATAAATATTTTAATATTTATAATCTACACATCTATATAATAATGTAATATTATAACGGTAATGACTTATTTTAGTATATAAATTTTCTAATTTAACATTTTAACTTCCTTTCAATATAACTCCTATTCAATATCACTTCTTTTTAGGAGTGTTATTATGAATCTCTCTTTTATATATTTTTATTTTTCAATAAAATATTATAAAGGTGATGGTGCGTTTTGGATACACATTTCTTTATTTTCTAATTTACTCTTTAACGTTCTTTTGATTTAATTTCCAGTTAGTATATTTTTCTTTTAATTAGGGTGTTTAAAATTAAATCGATTAAAAAATAAAAGATCGATTTAAAAAATTGTAAATCAATTAAAATTGTAAATTTTAAATTACTTTTTAGTATTTCGAATTAAACCAATTCAAATTTTAATTATTAAATAATATTATATTTATTTTTAATTTTATTTTATAAAAAAAATTTATTATTGTCTATTAAAATTTCCTTACTTATAATTTCATTATTTTATCCTTAACTCTTATTCAAATACATCTTCACCACATTATTTTATATTTTATGTAATCATTCTTTTTATTTATTCTTTTTATTCACGGTAAGGTTTTTTTTTATTTCATTCACTCATCAATAAATTTTCCTGTAATGTTATATTTTTATTAATTTATTATTTAAAAAGATAAAAATAGTCAATTATTAATAAAAAATAAAATTAAAAATTAAAAAAAAAAACGCAATTTGAATTTTTTTATTTATTTCAAATAAAATCAAAACGAACTGCAAATAATTTTTATATTTGATTCAGATATATTTTAATGAAAACCAAACTGCACCACAAACACCCATACTTTTAATAGTCTATTATAAATTTTTTCAATTTTATGTTTAGTAAATAAATAATTTTTCTCTTTTCTTCATTTTTTACTTTTTTTTTTTTTTAATTTTCAAGATTATATTCATGCTTCGGTTTTTTTTTTCATTTATTTATGTTTTAAAAATTACATTATAACTTAATTAAGTTATATATAAATCTTTTAATTAATTTTGTAATAAAAAAATTCACTTATATTTTTATAACGTTCAAATAATTTATAAAAAGTTAAATATTATTCATTTGTTACATTCTTTTCAAAATTAATACCTCTTATAATATGTTTGTTGGTAGAAGAATTTTGATTAGAAATCAGATATATTTATTAGCAAAACTACAATCATTGTTAATCAAACAAAATATTCATAATAAAAATCAGATATATTTAGATTAGAAAAATCCACACTCAATTTTGTTTTATTTTTTCTCAATTTTGAACGCCTAGTAAAAAAAACATTCTAGTGCAAGGTTTTTATGAAACATATCAATAAGTTAGAAGGATGCCTCAAGTTATTTCTTAAGTTCATAACATAAATAAACTCTTTAACATTTTGTTTTCACTGATGAAATTAAGGAAGACTGGAAGTAGCATTAACAAGACACAAGTACTAATCATAACAGATGAGAGATCCTGTTTAAGAAATAATTTCATAAAGTAAAAATAGTTGTAAATAGAGCCAGATAAAGATCAAACTGACATAGGATAAAGGTTCTCTCTATCATGTAGCTAAGGCTGTTGTTTTGCAAATGGGGCACATGTTCTTCTGCATTAGCCACTGCTTGATGCAGACACTGTGAAACTCATGCCCACAATCCAGTGATCCAACATTCTCTCCATCAACAAATTCCTCCTGCCATCAGAATAAGAAAAATGCAGTAAGTATCTAACACAGAAGTTAAACAAACCAGCTTATTAGTTTTCATGTTCTCGAATACTGAGACAAACATCAATCATACCTGACAAATACAACAAGGTTCCACAGCTGCAGAAGACTCTATCATCATTGGCATGTAAAGTCGTTGTTTCATTAATTTGATAATGACATCCTCACTCAATCCAGTGCTAACATCTCCTATACGCTCCTCCAATGCCAACAATTCCTACAACCCCAACTGAAGTTAGAAGAAATAACAGAAAGCAACTGGTGGATGAGGAACCTTATATGATACATCACTTTTTTACCTCATAAGACATGTTGTCAACATCAAGGCGCATTTCTCTATGTCTGTCATGTGTTTCAGCCATGCCATGATGTAGGAAAGGGTCCAATAGTATATAATCCTGACATTTGACAAGTGTCAAAGGAAAATGTTAGCTAGTATTTTTCAATAGTTTAGAGTACTGCAGAGTCCACTAGAACATGGCCTACACAAGCTAACAGCTTGTGCTTACATCTAATGTAAATATTTCTTTTGTAACATAACTACATGCATAAACAACCGTGCCAATTTGAAGGGAATCATGCAAAAAAAAAAAAAAAAATCTAAAACCTGATAAATAGGGGAATGGGGTGGCACAAACAAGATTAAGAATGAGTGACAGAATTGGCAGGTGGCAAAGAGAGATTGGAGGAGTGAGGTGTGGGAATGAAAAGTATTTGGGGAAGGGTAACCAAATGGTGGGGGAAGAGAATATTGGAGAGGTTTGGGCTGAGTATAGAAGGTTCTCTCTCTCAGTGGGAGTATCTCAGTGGAGTGGTGACCTCCAGTTTATTGTTATCTTGCAGTATTTGTGTTGTTTCACTACTTATCATTGTGTTAGTGTGACTGCAATTGAGTTATTGAAATACAAGGTTCAGTTTCATTTCTTCTACATTATTCTGGTTCCTATCAAAAACCATGTAAACACAATGATTAACATTGCAGAAGAAATGGGGTCAACCGTCTAGTGGTGAATTGCTCAGATACTATTATTAGCCCAACCCTAGTGCCTGCAATTTATACTCGGATGGGTTTCTCCCTAAGATGAAACAGAAATAGGCACATTGAAAATCCATCAAGTGAGATCAAATTATCATAAATACTCCAATATTAATCTCACAATACAACGAACAAATGTCATAAACTGTTCCGAGATATATTTTTACAGAGATTCAAACCTCGGCTCGTAAGTTCTCACCCCTCCGCATAGCCATCAAGACCTGGCGAATCTGGCACCCAGAACAATAAGATAGTTAGTAAGGATAGGACTATGATGTCACATAATCTAGCTAACTTGTTGATCAAATTTCACTTCATGAGGATGCTTGTTAGCAGTAGGAGTGTTCAAACTTCAACTCATCCCAAAAAAATAACGGTAAATCAATTTATTAAAACTTATTTTAATTTCTTTTAATATATTTTCTCTTAAATAACAGAATTTAGTTTAAATTTTAAATAAAAAACCGATTAAAACCATTTATTATTTTTAAATTTCAAATAAAAAATCAAAATTATTTAGATGTAAAATTATATTTTTAAAATTAAATAATAACTGACCATATATATATATATAACAAAAATTATTTTTTTTATTATATTATCTATAATAATATATAAAACGATTTTTTTTTAATTATTTTTTATATTATTATTTTTTATTTTCATCTTAATACATTTTAAAATTATTTTAATTTTTATTTAAAATATATTTTATTATTATTTTTTATCTATCATTTTCTCACTCTTTTTATCAGTTTTTGAATTTCTTTTCTTTTTTTTTTCACTCTCTTTCCTCTACTTCTCTACTCACACCTTAACCAAACTTTTATTTTCTCCTATTTAAGTTTTAAAAGAATATTTTATTTGTATCCTTCAAATCAAATACATAAAATTTATTAAAAAAATATAAATACATAATTGCAAATTTTATTAATATTTATAATATATTTATATTTATAAAACATGAGAGTAAATTTATATTATAATTTTTAAATATAAGATTATATAATTTATTTATAAATATAAGAAAAATTAAAATTATAAATAAAACAAACAATTATAAAAATAAAATTCATGATAAAAAGTATTTTATAATTTTTTTTAAATATTTAAATGTTAAATTAAAATCGAAAGAAACCGAATTATATTTGATTTTTGTGCTTAATTTAAAAAAAAAAAAATGCCAAGCCCCGAACACCCTAGTTAACACTAAGTAGAAATTAGACAAACATCAAAACCGTGAGGGATAAGAATCTGGAAAAAAAATGTACTATTTATTCACTCATTCTTATTTCTTGTTTATATGGTTAATCTTGGTTATATGAAGTTATTTTTATAGGAAAATCATCATAAATGTAATCTGTAGCCTTCAAATAACAACACAAAATAATTTGTAAAAAGGAAAAAGAAACCAATTATACCTCAGATAGTAGTCTTCGTCTGCCCTCATTGTCAAAGGTCAATGCTTGCAGTGAACGTGGTCTAGAGAGAACATCACCACCCCTTCTTTCCATTAACAATGTTGTTCTTTGATAGGATTGATTGTTGCTAGAACCCTGGGTAAATGAGGGAGGACCAGAAGAAGATGGGATAGAATGACCATTATGAACACCAGATGCAGAGCTAATTGATGGAAAAAGGGACCAAGGACTGAACTCTAACACACTCTGCATATTTTCAGTTGTGACCTCATGATTAAAATTCCAGCCAGAGTTAGGTGAAGATTGGACATTGGAACTAGATCCAATCCAGGATGGAGGAGGCACACCTCCAGAATAGTTCACATTAGCAGATGGCGTCTGCCAACTTGTAGGTTCATATTCTGAAGATGCAGGCACATTCATGGGGTGCTCAGTACTATCTCTGGGAAACATTCTCAAATTAAAATCTGCTCGAACAACCCTTTCTCCAGAGTTATAAGAAGATGAAGGTCTGGCCCCTCTACGATTGGCAGTTCTATTCCAAGGAAAAGAATGGATGCGCTGGGCTGGTGATTGGTTTAAAGAAGTACCAGAATTAGCAGTTGTTACTCCAGCTGTTAACCTCAATTCCAATGAATCATTAAGTGAGTGAGAGCCACGTATTTGATTCAGAGAAGAATGATGATGATGCCTGTAACTCCCTATAGATGGTAAATTGAGAGGTATAGATTCCTGATCCTGTATTTGGCTCATTCTTCTATTGAAATTTCTTACAGGACTTTCCATATTTTCTGCAATACTTATCAAAGGGAATGCATTGGAAGCTTTTTGTCTCACTTCATTTCTTACATTCTGCAATAATGGAGGACTACTAGTAACAGGAATATCCTCCAAAAGTGTAACATCACTTAAGTTGCTAGAAGCATTAAGATCAATAGGATCAGTAGGCCAATAACCATTTTCGGATTGTACAAGAGTGCTTGAGCTTCCCCCTGAGCACAGTTGCCTAGAACTACCTTCAAGAGCCTTTCTCTTGCAGGAAGGACCCCAATTAACTAATGAACTTGAACTAAGACTATCACCCCAAGCCATGTATCCAGAGTTTTCAGATGAAGCTCCTGTGTGATTACTTGAAGCACTACCAAACAATGTCTTTTCTCTATCTATTCCACTAGTATTGTGGTCATCAACACTACTACTAGCTTCTTTGCCCTTCCCACGATCAGCAGCGTTAGCAACATGTCCCATATCTAGACTAATATTTTGGGTAATATGATTAGAACTGGAACCTTGCGAAAAGGAAGGGTAAACTCTAGATTGATTGCCATGCAGATTATTATTTGAACTAACAGGAAAAATTACTCTATTTGGTTCAAACTGTCCTTCCTCAGACTTGACACCATCCTCAGTAGTAGCATTATATAAAGAAGATAAACCATGTTCTGATTTTAGATCTTCCCCATTGCTTTGGTTGATTAGATTCCGTCTAGAACTAGATTCCCCAGAATTCCAACCACTGAAGCTTTGAACATCATGACCAGTACCACATAAACATGCAGTCTCACCAAAAGATCCCCTATAATCTGAAAATCGGAAATCTACTGCATTTTGCACATGGTTCAAAGAAGATTGATGATTCGTATCAGTTCCACTAGAACTGGGCTCTTGCATCATACTAATAATTGTTGGGAACGATCCAACAGTTCTCCTTTGACCTTGCATCAACCGAAAACATATATTAGATTCTCAAATCTCAAGCTAAGGTGAGCAAAAATTATAGATATAGCCTGCATATGACAACTTTTGTCATGAAATTAAAGGGTACAGCATGCTGTCACATAAAGTCGGAATTTAACTATTTAATCAATACAATAAAATAAATGAGGCAAGATATACAAAATAGTAAAATGTTCACTGGATAGCCTAAAACTAGTCTAGTAACACATAAATCAGATAGAGCTAGCCCAGATATCTCAAACATGCGTTTTTCTTGACAAAAAATTATTGTTCAATCAATGTGATGGTGCACATACATCCTTAACAGGAGATTTAGACTGAAGAGAAACAAAAAGGAAAATAAACTTTTTACAGGTAGATTGTCACTAAGAAAACCAATAACTCTAAGATTATGCAGATTGATTTGTTAGATCCCCATTAGCTAATTAACTGAGTAAAGATGAATAGAAGAATTAAGGCATGTTCTTATCAATGGAATTAATGAAAATTATATGAACTTTGAATTAGCTGTGTAATTGTGAATTTGAGAATCGGCAAGTCAGCTTGTAATTGAATACGATTTCTACGAGAATTTTCTAGCAAGATAATACAGTTTTATGAGTTTTACATGGTGTCAGTCTGACTTACCGTCCTAGTCCAATCAGTATTTTTTTTTCTTGTTTCAAATTTCACAATGGTCTTAGTTCTTTTCTACATTTTTCCTATTCCAATTTTGGTTCTTTGTCATTTCTTAAAAAAATTTGAAGTTTAAATGGTTCACCCTAGTTGGACATTCCATTTCTAGATATTTTTCAAAGGAAAATATATCAGGGATCATATTGATGGCAATACTTCTGCTCCTGATAGTGGTAATAGAACTCCAATTTGGAGATTTGAGTATTAAATCTTAAAGCTGATTCCAGAACTATAGGAGTCTATAGAAGGCTGATTATTCTGGAGCGACATTTTGAGGCTACAAGAATAGTTAAGAAAAGATACAATATATTGGAAAGGCTATGCGAAGATGTTTGGAAGAATTAAGGTATGTTACCTATAAATAAGAAAAAGGGTTAAGGGGGAGATATTGAAACATTTGTGAAAGAATCATAGCTCTTGGACATGGGAAGATTCAGACCCTCGAAATTTTGCAAGCACTGTAACTTTATTCTTCTTAATAAGAAGTTTTCTGTCAATGTCCATGAAAATTTTACTCCCCTCATCCCAAGCCTTCATTGGCAGGTTACTCACTTATGTCTAGTTTCCACTACAATATAGGAGGAAATTTCCAACTTTAATTCATTGACATCTGTTGGGTTCTTCATACACTATGTTAAAGAAGATGTGATATTAGTAGCCAGTGTAACGAAATTTATGGTAGACACACAAGAAAAATGTCAATTTTCTTTTGGGGTTATGTACAAGATGCAAGAACATGGGGAGTTGAGGGAGAAAGGTGGCCTCAGAGATTATTGAACCTCTATGATCACCATCACCCGAGTCTTTAAAATTTGAGCACACTGGGAGGAGACAAGTTCGGTGATAAAATTCCTTGGTTTTGACAACAGATAATCCATAGTATGCTCAATTAAAGTACCTATTAAAAGGGATGAGTAGAGAAAAATTATCATGTATTGGACTATTTATCAAAGAAAATCAACAGCTCCAAAATCATAACTTGTAAATGTCAAGAACAAACAATTGCAAAAGATAAAGTTGTTAAAAGAAAGCCAAGGAATGGTTTTTATCAACACCTCAGACAGTATTAAAATGTAAGAAGTTGTTTGTCTCAGTGCAAAGATTTTACTTTTCTCTCATTTATCGCCCATACAAAGGATTAGTGCAACACAATGCCTGCATCCTAAGGCACCAAAGTTATGACATTACTTTAGCGTGAAATTAATCAGGTTAAACCGGACGACGATAAAGCCAACCAGATCATCAAATGAGTGAAACTTCACAATATCCAACCCTACATTCCTAGGATGCAAAATCCAGTTGGGGAATTAAAATAAGCAAATCCAACTAAAAGAAATGAAATTTGAAATAAAATTATAAGAAAGAACAGACATGCCTTCGAACTGATTCAAAATCTCAAAAGGGTATGGTTGAATTTTATTTTCTTGAAGAGAAAATGAAGAAAAAGAAAGAAATAAGCAAGATTGAGGATAAAAAGACCAATGATTTGACACAATCCTCTATCCCCAGAGCCGATAACATGAGAACTTGCCAAGGAAAAAATCTCGAATACAGATATAACTTTCAAAGCCCAAAAAATACAAAAAGGAAAATTTATAAGCATAGTCAGCATTAACGAAGAAAACAGAATTTGAGATAGAAAGAACGAATTAGAAGTTGGAAATGGAGAGATTATTACCAGAAGGAGATCTCTAGATTGAAATGGGTGGTTTGATTGGGGATGAGGATGATTCTTCAACTGTTTCAATTACTGTGTTTCTTTTTTCTTTAATTAAATAATTAGTATTAAAGAAGAGAAGAAGGCAACGAGAAGACGACAAGGGAAGAGAAAGAAGAAAAAAAAGAGAGAGAAACGGATTAAAGGGGCAGAGTACCTAGCGTACAGTAATCTGCAAACTCTCTTTCAAGATTTTCGGAAGAGAGAGAGAAAGAGAGAGAAAGAGTAGGAACCTGTTGTTTTATATTTAATAACGCCTTCGGATTCGGGTCTCTAATGTAGAATCTGTTGTACACGTAGGTTGCATGGAAGATGTTGTCACCTTGAATCAAATATGTTGCTCATAAAAACTACCTACTCTTTCTCCTTTCTAACCATGCTCTCATCTTATCTCTAGCCGTCACTAAATGGAAGTAAAATTTATAAAATATTTGTTTCATAGTTATGGATTAGATCTTTAAAAATTTCATAAATTCAATTAGGTAGATTAGATTTAAAATCATAATTTCTTTAATTTAATTAATTTTTTTAATTTAAATTTAAATTAATTTAATTTTATATTACTTTAGTTTAAATAAATTGACAATAAAATTTAGGTTATTATATTTATCTAAATACTAACTACATAACTTACTTATAAATAGGTTATATATTTTATAAAAAGTATGAATATATATTTCAATTCATATTTTTAAGTTCATACGAATGAAATTTGAATCATTTAAAAGAAAATAAAATCTTATTGATGTTAAATATGAAGGAATTTTCAATGTAAGAGTGATTATTATTAAGTCTAACTACAGTATTTTGTCTAAATTAATGAAGATGTATATTTTCGAAAGGGAGAAAATCTCTTATATTCATGAAAAAATGTAACTAGTTTCAAAATTAGAAGATAAATAAAAAGAATGGCAAAAAAATAAGGAAGTGAAGATATGATTAATGATATCTGTGACTCAAAAAATTATGATACACTCTCTGTACTTATCCACTACAATTGAAATTTGGAGTGTTCTATAAGGTGAAACCTAACACTATCAGCAACTACGAATGATTTTCATATAATTTTTAATATTTTTCATTATACACGAGTAATTCATTTTGGGACTACAAAATCATATGATATTTTTTTAAGACAAGTCACTCAAATTAAATCATCTTTACAAAAAAATATTTCTATTGCAAATAGAAGTCATGCCCCAATCACTGGGGAATGATCTTTAAATTTTAATACTATTTTAAATTTTGATTAAGTCTTGATTATTCCTTCTTTATATTTTAAAATCTATTTCTTAAATAATAATTACTTTATCTTTTGTGGTAATTTTTTTTCTAATTTTTGTGTTCTTAAGTATATCCAACCAAAACAAACAATTGATTATGATACTAAAAGAGGAAACTAAATATTACGATGTATAATAAATTTTAACTATAGATAATTTTAAGGAAGAAAATAAATAATCTAAAATATAGTTGTGGCATTGACACGTTGGTTTTATTAGAGTATTTAAAAAAATAATTTATTTAAAAAATATGATGTTTTTAATTTTTAGTGTAATGTTTGTGAATTTGTAAAGAGTTATATAAAAGTTCATTTAAATTAACTTTAAATAAAATTTTTCAATATTTTATGGTAATAGATTTTAAGGTGTGAAGTTCATCCAAACTATAAATTTTAAGAAAATCTTGTTGATTTCTTATTTTTTATTGATGATTTTACAAGAAGGATTTAGTTATGTTTAATGAAATTCAAAGTAAGGTAAACTTTTAAAAATTTCATAAAAAAAAAAAAGTAAAAACTCAGTATAATACTTAGATTTAGGTTTTGTATAATAATAATAGTGAATAATATTAAAATTATGAACTTCAACAATATTTAGATAGAAATTAACAAAATTATCAATCAAATTACTTGACTCAATACTTCTCACTAATACAGGGAAAAATCATTTCTGGATATTATGATTAATCATTTGTTACAATCTTAAATCATTTTACGTTCATCCCACTAGTTTCTTTTTTTGGATAATTAAAACAAATTTACTGAACAAAGTAATATACTACACAAATACAATAAAAATGATAACAGAATTACGAAAAAAATAATAGAGATAAAATAAATCACAAGAAAGATAATGTGCTTCGGTTGGACATCAATATATCTTTATGGAAGAATTTATGAAGAATAAGATTTTCTTCCTCTTACAAATTAAATATTACAACTCAAATGTTTTATTCTCTCTTCCTTACACTTAACAACTCTACTGAAGAGAAACTACAAAATTTCCATTTATAGATAAAAAAATCTAACTAACTTTGTAAGACATACATGTAATGTACATAGAAAATAGATAAATAATATTATTCGAAATTCTTGAACCATATTACTTCTTTAATAAAGTACCAATACGTAAAATAAATAATATCTACTAAAAAGTATTTCTTTACACCAAAAAAATACACCACATAAAATCATAAAACACATCTAACAAATATACCTATTAAACTCTTAAAATAATATAAAGAGTTATACTTTTATATAAATTTTTTATAAACAAATTTTCCTTATCTAAACTTTATTCACAATAATAATAATTTTCGTTAGTTTTCATTATTATTCTTACATTAATATTCATTATTATAATTTATTATTAAAATTATTATCATTTTCACTATTATTTAGATTACTATTACATTAATATTATAATCAATATCATTATTGTTAGCATTATTTTTAATATTCTATTCTCTTACAATTATAACTTTAAATTAATTTTGCTAACATCATATAAAATTTAAATTAATTTATAAAATTTTCAAACTAGTTTAGAAGTTTATAATTTAAATCTTAAATTTGAAATCAAATTAGTCAATAAATTTAATTCTACGATAGAGTTAAAGATAGAAAGTGAGTTAAATCACTTGAATTTATTTCATCACTTGAACTAACTCATAACTTATTATATTAATTTAAAATAAATTTATATTAATATATATTAAAAAATAATATCAAAAAATACTTTTCAAATAAATTTTTTAACTTCAATCAATTTATTTATTAATTAAATCACAAAATATTGATATCATGTCGAGTCACATCACCATTCTATATAGTAGTTTATTTTGAAACTAATAATTAAAAAAACTAATTTTTTAACATTAAAATTCATTTTGAAATGAAATTAATTATAATTTAAAAATTGAAACTTGTAACTAAAAATATCATCTTAAATATTTGGAAGATGATATTTTTTATAATTTTATAAAATTCTCTATTTTCTTAAAGATTTTGGAGATGGTTGTGAAAAAAAAATGAAAGATAATGTTTGGTAAAGCATGGAAATAAAAAAGTATTGGAGATGCAGGGGATCGAACCCTGTACCTCTCGCATGCAAAGCGAGCGCTCTACCATTTGAGCTACATCCCCTACTGACTTAAATGGTGAACAAAACTATTCTGATACTAAATATAATATCCAAATTTATTTTATAACTATGAAATATCGATTGATTTTATTAAATGAAAAACAAAAAATTCATAAAAATAGAAATAAAAAATAATTTTATTAAAATAAAAATTTATTTAATCTAAATCAAACTTTTCTTAATATATAAAAATTAAATGTTGAAATTCAAGTGTGAGTTATACCAGAAAAATTTACAAATTATTAATATTAAAATTTTAGATTGAATGTGATATATATTTTTATATAATTAATTTATGATTTATTAGTAAATATTTTTTTAATATTTTTTTATTTAATAATTATTTAATATTGAATATATAGAGAGAGAGAAAAGTGGAAGAATTACTTACTTTAGAGATTTATTTTTTAATCTTTATCTTCCTTTTTTTTATAATTTAATTATTTAACTTTTTAACTTATTTTAATTTATTTTAACTATTAAATTATAAAAAAATTGAATAATAAAGATTAAAAGTAAGTTTTTTATTTTTATCTTGAAGTAAGTGGATTTTTTTTTCTCTTTAAAGAAAAAAAGAAATTCATTTAATAAAAAAATCAGAGTTAAAAATTTATTTTGAACTTCACTATTTATAGTAATCTAATAATTTAACATATTAACTCGTTTTAAATATTATATTAAAAAAATAAATAATAAGATAAGATTAAGTTTCTAATTCTTATTCTTAGAGGAAATTAATCTCTCTTATAATGAATTAGAAAATAATATTTTAAAGTTTAATTATTTTTCAAAATATATAAATAGATGAGTAAATTTATTTTTCACATAACTTTTATTCCTATAAACTTAATTTTCTCTAAGTTCTTTCTAAAACTAATTTAAGAAAATGTGATTGTTATGTCCATCCTCGACATTGTCATGCACCATTTTAATATATTCTGTTACAAATTAATGAATCAGCCAACATGTGTTTTTATATTTATGTTTGAATCATAAATAAGAGAGTTGGCACTTGATAGTATTTTACCTGTAGGATCATGATTATGGTTTAAATACTTTTTTATATCGGTAGTGATTATAGTTTAAATATTTTTTATATCGGTTGTGTTGTAATTGATATAAAATGTAATATTTAATATTAATTATAAATTTTAAAAGAATATTTAAATTACAAATTTTTTATTTTTTATTTTATATCAATTATAGAGAAATCGATATTGGATATTATGGTTGAAGGTAGCAGTGATACTCCCATAATTATTTAGCCTTGTTTTATACTACACCAAGTTATCCAGATTCCCGGAAGATTTTATCATTCAGTTAATATCCACCAAGATAAGGAATAGTTAAACAACAATATATGCTCTTGAGATAGAAATTCTAATGGGATGAAGTCTAAAATCAAGTTTCCTTTAAAAAGTTATATAAGATGATATTCAAAGAGACAAGATATAAAATTATCATGTTGTTCTCTATACTATGATTTTTTGTTATATGAAATAGTTTTTACTTTAATATTTTTTTTCAGTCTCAATATACTGAATTATTCATGAACAAATAGTGATGACAAAAAGAATAAAAATGTAGATATGAATTATGAAGAGTTATGCACCCAACCATAATTCATTTGATGGTCGAAGCAGACAAATTGGAAAACTTGCCATCTTTGACTCGTTTCATAACAGTTCCATGTCCATGTCCCACTTCTCTAATTCATTTGATCTCAACCACACTCGTACGTTCCCATCACTTTGACTCAAAGCAACACAGTTTTCCTAATATTTGTCTTCACCAAACGTTATGCCACATACTATCCGTTTCACATAATGTAAATGGTCCACATAATTTAACTTTAACTGGTAGAACCAGTTAGAAGATAATGCAGTGGAATTTGTATAATAGTCTCTAATTAAATAGAACATTAGTAAATTGTAATGCTTTTTGCCAAAAGATTGGAAATAAAAGTGTACTTAAAGGTTGAGTACTTGACGGAAGTTTTTTATGCTTGGCGTATCCTTTTTTATGATGGGTCGAATGGAGGGGTACTTGTAATTGCACTCCAACATTCAAGTTAATAATACATCAATAAGGTTTAAAAATAAGTAAATAATAATGAGATTAAATTTATCTGGTTACCTAATCTCAATTTATAAGAAAATAAAAAATAATAAAATATCTGAGTAGATAATAATTGATTGTCTATTATACAAGAATTATGCTAATAAGAATAAATCGAGATATTCTCAGTTTAAGATGACACTTTATCGGTCAGATATCCGAGACACGACTGATAACGACAATCTGATATCTATCCATGATAATTGTTCAAGTACCAGCTTCTCTGTTTAGTATGGATGAAACCTCCTCAATCTTGTGTAAATGTGTGAGGTTTGATCTCTTTTCCACTTAGATCAACTATTAGTATTACCAAATATCAAGATGTTTTGGGACTGTCACATCCTCTTCTAACCAGAGGTTAAAACTGACATTGCGCTATTATAACATTTTTTTAATATAATATAATAATTATTAAATTTTCAGATAACCACAATGTAATCTCCACCGTTCACTTATTTCAAATTATATCCAACGACGCTCAATTTGTGACACACCGTGAAGTATTGGTTTACCGAAGAAATCGCCTAGTTTTTAGCTACAGTTAATTTGGTACTAAATAAGTATAATACTAATTAACATAAGAAATAATAATTTTTAAACTAAGATAATTATATAAATTTTAGGAGTATAATGCATTTTAATAATATTAATGATTTATATTAGTGATAATATAAACTTTGTCTTCTCCTTTTTTTTAAATATATATCTCTAATATAAAAAAATGTGATAAAGCATATATGTTATATTAATTTAAACTATAATTAAGATTAATACACTATGTATAATGAATTTCAACAAAAATAAATATATCTTAAACTAATGTAATCACTAAATTAATTTTTTCATATTTTCTTAACTTTATCTATACAGTTAATTATAACTCTATGTTATATAATTGATTGTTTTAAAATACAAACAAATATAATTAATCAAGTGTGTTAACAAATACTGATTAAATTTAATTTTATATAATAATAATAAAATATTATTATTAGTGACTAAAGACTATAAGAATAATATATAAACTTTTTTTTTCATGAAAGAAAAATATAAATTAATAAATTCCCTTAAAAAATATTGTTAAAAAACAATTGATTGAAAGAATTTTTTTATTAATTGGCACAGTGAAATTTCAGTATCTCTTCATATTTTCTTATTTGCGCCCCTTAAAAATATACATTGTTCGTGATGCACCAAATGTTGTTGTTTTTTTTTTTAAATTATCAAATATATATATATATATAATATTTATTTCTTATTTTAATAAAAGATAGAGATTTATTCTTAATTTTTTTAATTTAATAATTAAGATGAATGGTTATTGTAGATCATTAAATTATTAAAAAATAAATAATAAAAATTGAAAATAAATCTTACCATCATAAACATATATAAATGAAAATTTATAATAGATTATTCATTTTTTTAAAAATGTCTATTTATAAAAATAAGGATTTTTATATGCTTCATATATATATGAGGATTCTTTTCAAAATTCTAATCTGGATAATTTCCTTTCGCTACTTTATTTACAATAATTATTAACGGAAGTTAAAATCAATATTTAAAATATCTTCAAGTATAACAATAATATGTAATAATTTATATTTGAGGAAATGTCTAAAAATATTTATTACAAATAGTAATTGTAAAGATTAAAAAATCACTTAAAATATAGTTTATAAAGAGATTTATTGAAAATTGTAAAACTAGCTTAATTTATTACATTATATTTAAAAAAATTATAGTACTTCCCTATTTATTTGTTGCCTATATAAAGTTTAAAGTTTACATCTAATTTTAAATTTTAGTTTATAATTATTTATTCAATATACAAATAATACTTTCATAAGTTCATTTTTTATTTCATCAATTAATTTCAAATAAGTTAGTCAATTATAAAAGTCCAATGTCATTTATAACGTGACCCGCTGTGTTTCTAATTTTATTCTTATAAATCGTAGTTAATACAATTTCTTTAAAAAACCTATATCTTAAAAAATATATATTAAACTGTTTATTATACTTTCAACAATTTTTTGAATTAATATTATTTCAAAATTATTGAAAAAAATATTAAAATTCGTGCATGATATGGTCCAGCAACTAGTAAATGAATGTAAGTAGTGTCTTTGAATAATTTTGTAAGAACAATATCTGGGTTAAAAATTGTGTGACAGATTTTTTTTGTTATAATATAACATATTACAAAGTTTAGAGTCGAATTTTGAAGTATATTAAAAAGGAAATTTAAGAAAGAGATATGGATATTGGATATAGCTAAACAACTACCAAGTCTTGCATGCATCTGCATAACTAAACTCAATCACTGTTCAATATTTTACTCTAAATTCTACTTCATGAATTTGGTAAACTGAAAATAGAAAAAACTTTATAAGACGACCAACTCTTACACTAAAAACAGTACCTTCACCAAACCCACACCAACTTCCATAGCCATAGCCATGTGGAATTTTCAACTACACCCGTGGGACCCCCCACTCACCACCAACACCACCCCCACTGTTATCATATCTTAGTCACAAAGATGACCTTGTTTGGCTCCAACAAGTAGATGAGAAATCCTTGGGATTACATCAAATATAATAAATTTTATTTCATCAAATATTGAAGTTTTGTAAAAAGAAAATGAATGAGTATGGCATAATAAATTAAAAACATACTCTTGGTAAAACTACAATTCATGGCCAAACAGTGCTGACAAAGGATCAGAAGCATTTATGTTCATTTAAAATGTCATAATTCACTGAAAATGATGTCATAACCTATTTTTCATAAATGCAGAAAATCCCTACCAACAAATTAAACAAAACCATAGCGGTCTGAAGCGGAACCTTAACCATGCTCATTATATTAGACAAATCTCACCTACCCCGGACCGGACGCCAAACGGTTCAACCAAACACCATAGTCTTTTCATCACTGAACCGGTCCTTTTCCTTCCTTATATTAACCACTTCAGCACCCTCACCTCGTCAAGCTCCAATTAACTCATCAACACATTGAAAAAGGAGAAAGAAAAGGCACCAAAAATTTATAGCAATGGCAAACAACGGTGAACAAAACCAAACTGAAGCTGGAAGGCACCAAGAGGTTGGTCACAAGAGCCTTCTCCAGAGTGATGCTCTTTACCAGGTACCTCCTTTGTTTATTCATTTTTTATTGTTTTGCCCCCAAAAGTTTGTAACTTGTCAATTCTGGGGCCTTGACAAGATGGTTATTTGGTTATGCTGTGTTCAGTATATTCTGGAGACTAGTGTCTACCCAAGAGAACCTGAACCCATGAAAGAATTGAGAGAGTTGACAGCAAAACACCCATGGTATGTATAATTCATTGTTCAATTCACACCTTTTGCTTGCTTTCTCTGCTCATGGTTGCTGATTTGTTGAAAACAACAACAGGAACATCATGACTACCTCTGCAGACGAAGGACAATTTTTGAACATGCTCCTTAAGCTTATCAATGCCAAGAATACCATGGAAATTGGTGTCTACACTGGGTATTCACTGCTTGCCACTGCCCTTGCTCTTCCAGAAGATGGAAAGGTATAAAAACCAGAGTTTAGCACCACCAATAATCAATCCATTTTTTCTCTATAAAAGAAAAATTTTCTGACAACCATTTTCTATGCAATTATAGCATAGTCAAGTGGGTATTTATTGATCACATCAAATTTTTGGGAAAGAGTAATTAATATAGCAAGGTTTGAACATAAGTTAAGTAACTGCAATTGTTCCTTTTAAGACAAAAAAACTTGATTACTAGACTTGTACACGAAACAATTTGTTTACCTTTTTTACAAGTTTCAAACTTCTATCTAATCACAATGGGTCCAATTTTGGCATTATATTTAAGAAAAATGTCTAAACCTTGGGTTAATGCTTGTACTTGGCGCAGATCCTGGCCATGGACATTAACAGGGAGAATTACGAGTTGGGTTTGCCTGTAATTAAAAAAGCTGGTGTGGACCACAAAATTGAATTCAGAGAAGGTCCTGCTCTTCCAGTTCTGGATGAAATGGTTAAAGATGTAAGCTTTTCAACCTCTTAAAATTTCCCTGTCCCAAGATGAAAAGGAAACATCGGTTGGAGAAGTGAAAAGAGGGTAATTGAATGTTATTGTGTGATGCAGGAGAAGAACCATGGGAGCTATGATTTCATCTTTGTGGATGCAGACAAGGACAACTACCTTAATTACCACAAGAGGTTGATCGATCTTATCAAAGTTGGAGGCTTGATCGGGTACGACAACACACTATGGAATGGTTCTGTGGTGGCACCCCCAGATGCTCCTCTCAGGAAATATGTTAGGTACTACAGAGACTTTGTGTTGGAGCTCAACAAAGCCTTGGCTGTGGACCCTAGAATCGAAATTTGCATGCTTCCGGTTGGTGATGGAATCACTCTCTGCCGTCGGATCAAGTGATTGCCTTGTGTTCTTCTTTGCTTCTTCTTCACACCTCCTGATGATGATGATGGGTCGCTCATCATTGAGTTGCAGCTAATGGATTTAAAAGCACTCTATACTTTTCTTTTAATATTTGTGTCTGTTTTTTCTCTATTATTCATATGCTGCCAAGTGATTATTTTTCTTATTGATGTATTTCTACCAATTTGGTTTAATTTGAATCCAATTATTATCAAGAAAGGATACATGTGTTGAGGAAGAGAGTGAATCAAGAATTTCTGTTTCAAATAATAAATTGTCAGAAGATTCATTTTCTCTCATGTTGGATTCCAATACAAGTATTGTGTATTTTTTGAATCATATATACTGAACAAATAAGCATTAGTTATATATATATATATGTCTTTCCTACTTTCAACCAAGCATGTTCCTAAATTTTACCAAATGCCACCAACTGTACTTATATTAATTTATTTTAGTTAACTATCATAATCAGAAAGACAAACTAGATATAATATTTTTCTTCTGCTTGAGTTTGTTTAAATATGAGAAAAATATATTTTGGAATATAAAATTATTTAAAAAATAAAACTTTAATTGATATACCAGTTATTATAAATATTCTATGTAGATATATTTATATCTTGTTATTGAGATTAATAATATGATTTGTTAAGCGAGGTTAAGATTAGAATGAAAAGTATATCAAAGATAAGCTTAATCAAATATTTACTTTTAGATTTTTTTTTTCTTTATTGTTTTAGAATAGAAGATTTTTAATATTGATTATTTTCGACATTTTAGATCTATTTCAGAGGACATAGAGTTAATTGATAAAAAATGATTTTTATTTATTTTTATAATGGTTGTATGGAAAATCCACTTTCTACTTAATATAGAAAATGATTGTATACATTATATAGAATCTATTTTAGGCAAAAAAATAAAACTATACTGAAAGATACAACTTTCTGTAGATTATTGATCAAAACTACTACCAATTCAAATAGAATAAAGTTTGATAGACCAATACTCATCATTAAAAACGCTTGAGTTATATAATATATATACCAATGTTATATAAACCAAGATGATCTTTGATTTAATAAAGGCTATACCATATCAATATATGACTGATTAAATCAAGAGTCAAATTGTTGAATTGCATGAACTAATATAATATCATTCAAGTAATTTTTCATAAAATTTTTTAATTTTTTTTCATTTAATACATGTTTATAGTTCTCACATGCAAGATCATTTATCGTATATTTAATATAGTTAAAAATAAAAATATGTATATAATAATTGAGTGAACAATATTCACATATTAATTACTTATACAATTAAGTAGTACTATATATTTTAACAAATTTATATATTTTAACAAATTTTGTTAAAATAAATTTTTATATCATATTAAAAAAATAAAAATCTAACTCACTTTTACAAAATTAATTTATAAAATAATAACGGAATATATTTTCATAACTAATACCTCATTTTTAAAAGATATAATTTATCATGTTTTTTTTTACACAAAATAAAAACCTAATAAATTATAGAATTAATTTAATAAAATTATAAAATTTTCAATAAAAAATCTTATTAAATTATAGGATTACTTAAACACATTGAAGATAAAATAAAAAAAAAAAATTTCAATAAAAGGTATAAAATTTTTTTTTATATCAAATTTTATTCTTATATATTTCGATCATAAATTCTTTTTATTTAAAATATAGATAGATTGAGAAACAACACTTATCCTATCAATTATAGTTTTTCTTTTAATAAACTTGTAATGCTATAATGAAAATTCTAAATATAACACAAATAAATCTCAAATGTTATATATTATATTTTTTAATATAATTATTATAATATTTTTATTAATTTTGATTCGTTTATAATTAAACGTATTAACCTACTGATCTGATTTTAAAAAGATATCTTAATATAGTGTTAGAAACTTAGATAAATTTAAGCCCAAATATTTCTAGTTATTGGGCTTTGTCATTTTGGATTGGGCCCATATGTGTGATTACAGAAGGCCCATTTTACTCGCTCCAGAAACCCTGATACCATAACTGTATATAATCTCCCTCTCGCTCCCTTCCCTAACCCCATTTCAATCACTGCGAATTTAGGGTTTTGGCGACACTGAAACATTGAACAATGACGCAAGAGCTGGAGCAGGTGCAATGCTTCGGTCGCAAGAAGACCGCGGTTGCAGTCACATACTGCAAACGCGGGCGCGGCCTCATCAAGATCAATGGTTGCCCCATCGAGCTCGTCGAACCGGAAATCCTCCGGTTCAAGGCATTCGAGCCGATCCTCCTCCTAGGGAAGAGCAGATTCGCGGGCGTGGACATGCGAATCCGCGTCAAAGGTGGTGGCCACACCTCCCAGATTTACGCCATTCGCCAGAGCATCGCCAAGGCCCTCGTGGCCTATTACCAGAAGTACGTCGACGAACAGAGCAAGAAGGAGATCAAGGATATCCTCGTACGCTACGATCGCACGTTGCTCGTGGCGGACCCCAGGCGCTGCGAGCCTAAGAAGTTCGGTGGTCGGGGCGCTCGCGCCAGATTCCAGAAGTCTTACCGTTGAGAGAGGGGAAGGTGTTTTCGTGTTTTGTTTCGGTTCATGTTTTATGCTGTGGAAAACAACTTTTGTTATTTTGGTAGTTCTATAATTTTGGGTCGCTTTTTCTTAATTGTTGGATGGTTTGTTATTTTGATTCAACATTTTGTTTAGGGACGAATTGAGTTATGGAAATCTTAAATATTTAAAGATTAAGTTTATAATGTTAGGGATTTTGCCTGCTGGAATTGAATTATCCATTTTTCTGGAAATATTCGAATTAATCTCAATTAATACTTATGCGCGCAGTTTTTTTTTTTATTTTCTTACAATTTTTTTAATTTTTTGTGTATGGTGTGCATAATCTTTATTAGTGCTTTCTACGTTGAATGTAGATGATGAGTTTAATTTGATGACTAAACTCAATCATTTTTTTAATTTGAGAGACTGAAAAAAATTATTTGAGGAGTAAATAAACAAAAATAAATAAATTATAAATTACTAGAGTTGGGAAGTTTGTATTTCATTAACCAACATATAAAGCAGTTACACTTTTGTTTGTGTTTTTTTTGTTCCGCTAATAGAAAATATTTTTTAGTTAAAGGGATGTTTTAGAATTTATATCCATCATACAAATAATTTGAACAAATTCCAGTGGATTTTAATAAAAAGTAAAGAACAATATCTTCTTATAACAAAAGCAAACAAAAAGCATTCCATACATGCCTTAACCCCAAATACCAATGAATATATACATAAGCTATATTTACAACAATAAACCTTGCTCTCACTCTGTGTCCCAACTCCCAACATCAGTCATCTCCAATCAAAGAAGCCATTGCCACCCGATATGTTACACCGGGATCTAACAAAAGACAAAAACATGTTACACCAGAAGCATGTCTTAATCATGCATTTGCTAATAACTTGGTTCCCTTACCCCTTCCTTTCTTTCGTCTTGACAGCAGCTTTCTCAGAAAACCAAAGCCTACTTGTTTTTTACCTGGAACAATTGCCATTGATCCTATGGCTTTGCTTCTATCATTTTTATCTGCAGTGAGACCTGGAGAATTAACCAAGTTATTAGGACTTCGCAGAGATTTTCCGGTTTCATATTCAAGAAGGGATGGCATCTGAGCATCATTTTCTCTTTTAGTTTCTTCAGTTTGGACAGACTTATGGACAGCTCCTTTAGCTTCATCCTCAGCTTGCATGTGATTGCGTAGAGAGGATCGTTTTATCAAGTTCTTCTTCTGGGGTGGACTGGCCACAGTACTAGTTGTGGAGACAACCTTGTCAAAAATTGCTACTTCACTAGATGAAGCAAGTGCCTTGAGTTGTTTCCCGAGGTTTAGGATGGTTTCTTGACAGTCTGCCAACTTTGACGAAGCTGTTGTAACCTCCCAGCCCTGAATTATATATTTATTTTGTATAAGAGTATGTAAGTATTTAGTTCAAAAGAAATAGACGTAAAGCTGATAGATTTGACTCTTCTAAGTGGAACATGAGATAAGATGTAATTTCTGTTAATAAATAAATCATCAGTTGATATTCCACCCTATACATTATTTATATTATACATATGCATGAGTTATTCACTTCCGATTCAAATTGATAAATGATAATGTAGAAGTATACATGCCTTGCAACATATAGAACCAACAGAGTCAATGATAACAGTTTAAGATAACTGTCATAGTCATACATGATACATCTCGAATTAAATGGGATGTGAACTACTTACAGTTTGGCATATCTTTTCTACTTCGAATCTGCCATATGTTGGAGATTCCTTCTTTCCAATGCTGTAAATATGTTTTTTTTCAAGTTCTCAAAGTCAGATTCATAGTGCATGGCAAAAGAAAATTGTAGTAGGACTAGAAACCATAGTAACTTATAAGAGAGGAAAAGAAAAGAATATTTACCTCTCCAATTGGAGTTGAAGCTCTAGACACGTTGCTTCTAATTCCTCACAGGAGTTGTTTTTATCCTCTAATTCAACTTCTAAGGACGAAAACTTTTGAAAAATGTCATTTAACTTGGCCTGAGCCATTGTAAGCTGTGTATCAAGATCTTCGTTTATGATCTTTTGTTTCTCAATCTGATCTTTCAGTGTCTCTATTTCTGATTCTAAGCCTCTGATGTTATTCTGTGCTTCTTGACATTGTTTTGTCAAGTTCTGACCCTCATCCGTTACTGACGTCAGCTTTTCTTCCAAGTCTTTCTTCGCAGTTTTTGCATTCCTCAAATCATCTTTTAACTTTCTAATATCTTCAAGGAGATCACACTGACTATTCTTTGTGTTGAAGAGCTCACACTGATCTTCTGGATATGCAAATGAGGCTGAGCGAGAAGACTTATCTATTTTATTTTCATTTTGTGATAAATGACTGCTAAAATGCTTCTTGATCTTATCCCTTGCAATTGCAGCGTTGGTGGAGGTGGCACAGTTATTAATGCTCCAATCCAAAGCAAATGCTACTTCCTCAATAAAATTTTCAAAATCAGCTCTCCCTGTTAACAAATCTTTGCAGGTGTGAACAAGTTGGTGCAGGAGAGGATTTAAGTCTGATACCTTCCATTGGAAAACGTGAACAAAATAATCTTTGGGTGTTGGTGACTGGGATATGTCTGAATGCTTATTCTCCTCTAAGCAATCTGGACAATTGTTGCACATAAATGACTTGGGAGCAATACATTCAATGAGGTTGATAATTCTGTGGATTGACTTTATCAAATTAGAATTGAAGTGTTGCTTGCTTTCTGCTTCTGTATCAAGTTTACAAGCAGTTGGGTGATTCACGCAATCCAAAGCAATTTTTATGTCATCAAACAGTTCATAAAGACTTCGGTTTGATATGATTTTCTCCGCTAAGATTGCATTCAAAACAATCTGAAGCCAGTCAAATGATTTTTCAGTTGTTGTATGTTCGAATTGGATTTCCTTTTTCCTCTCACTGAAGCCAAGATGATCTTGTTCAACTGGCACTAGCTCCCTACCACTTACATCAGAGAAGCATCCTCTTTTAGGTGTATCAATAGAAACTATAGCTCGTTTTTCCATCTCAACAAAATCATCCATGAAACTCATGTCTGAAAATTCAGTGGCTTTACTGCTTTTGTGAACTTTAGCCTCTGAAGTTCTTAAATGTTCAAGTTCTGAAATAAGAGCATTCGCCCAGGATCCTGAAGAGATAGCCTCATCATCACTATAAATGTCGTAATTTGACATCAAAGGAAGTTCATTTGATGTGGGATAACACCTAGCTAGCTCCATACACTTCTGATTTTCAGAAACCTTTCTAAGCAGAATCTCAGCCTGTGACAATCTGGAAGCTGTTTCAACATACATAAGACTTGAAGATTCTAGTTCGGAGTTTTTCTTGGTTAAAATTCTTTTGAGAGCCTTGTTCTCCTCATCCAGATCTTGCAAGCGTCTTTTCATTAAGCCGAAACTTTTCTCGGACACATCAGTAGAGTTTCCAACATCATTGTTTTTGTAGATCAATTCCCTACTAGAATTTGGCTTTCTTCTTCTCATCATTCCAGCGTCATTCTTCATATTCGCCATACTGGCAGAACCAGGTGATCTTTTTTGTAGCATAAGACGGAGTTTTTGACACTCGGCTTCTAATTTTGACACTTTATGAGAACACTCAAGGTACTGTTTATGAGAGGCCTCTGCATACTGACGGCAATATTCCGTCTCCTCCTTCCGGACCTCAAGTTCCTTCTCCAGCACGTGAAACTCATATCTTAGGAAAGAATTTTCCTTTTCTGTGGTGTCTAACCTAGCCATCAATGTACTAAACTCAGCATCTGTTTCTTGCTTACATTTTACGAGGTCCCCAATTGATTTCTCCTTGGTTAACAAGGCATTAGCAAGATGAGTATTCTCGGTAGTTAGGTCATCTATCTTTTTACTTGTTTCCCTCAACTTCTCTTCCAATTCTTTCTGAATCTTCTCATGCTCTATTGATATCTTTGGAATGGCACCACTAAACTTTTTCTCGTGTTCTTCTTGAACACAGCTTGGTGGCTGCAGAGGTTTCTTCAACGTTGTATCAGCAGGTGTAACAGTCACAGAAGACGCTTTTTCATCTAAGTCTTCAACAGATTCTACTTCCTGTTTTGTCTTGTCCTTGCTTACTTTTTTTATATAAAAAAATTAGTAAGATCAGAATCAAATTGTACGCCCAAAAATAGGAAGATGAGAGCATGAGCAGAAAACAAATCACTAAAGAATTATGGTGTGAAAAGGTGGAGGGAAATGTGATAAAAAGATACCTCTAATTTCCTGTTGGGACTTTTGGGCATGTTTTGCTAAAGGGTCATCTCCAGAATGAGAATCAAGGAGGACTGTTGCCAACTTCTCATTTAGACTATGTGATGATCTTTCCAATCCAGATTCTTTAGTTGTTGGAAGTTTGTGTACCTGAAAAAATATATTGTCTGTCACTATAATAAAAAGATCCAGCATTTTTTGTACGAATTCAAATCCAGTATCAACACTTTGGCAAAACTAAGTAGAGTAGTGACAACTGGTTTCAGATTTGCAGAAAACTGGAAAACAAGAGAATAGATAACCGAATGAGGAAAGTAAACAGAAACATACAAAAATAAGTAAGCTTTGAGTACCTCTTCTTCAGTGGGTCTAGAAGGACTGACAACTTTGTCCCCTGCAAAGATTGTCTTCTCCATAGATTTTTTCCTCCAGAGCCATGGCTTGGGATTCATGATTTCAGGTACTATTCAAGAACCAAGAGAGAAAATTTCAAAGTTACTGAATTGTTGTAACTATAAGTAAAAGTAATTTCTTTTCCTACATTAGTTTCTCTATCTGGTCCTAAAAGTTTCAATGCAACAAAAAAGTAAAAAAGACAGAATAATCACAAGACTAAACCAAAGAAATATAGGTTCAGGTTACGTATTCACGAAGTTGAAGATTCATTCCACCCATTAATAATTTGAAGATAAGCGAGACAAATTCCACTATTAATCAACAGTTTTACTGACATCTTAACAACCATTTGAAGCATTGTGCAAGCTCATCCTTTATGGTTAACCTTTTGACCGGTCGAAGCGGAAACTAGCTTCAAATTGCCAAAAAGTAAAAACTCACTCAAAATTGTTAACGACTAGCATATGTTAATGATCTTCGTTCTATTAATATTCTGAAAGTAAGAGGAACCACTAATGAAATCTGGTACTCAATAGCCATTCCTTTTTTCTTCTTTTTGAAATACAAAACTCAGTTGATGATGATGAACTATCTAACGTGAATGAAGAATCGTGAAAATGAACAAACTTCACTACAAACATGGAAACAGAAAAATCCTAAATAAAATCTACGTAAGAGGGAGCATGAATAATTGAACTAACATAAATGTTTTCACATATGCAACATTTCTTCATTAAATTTAGCAACATTAATTAGCCTTTCTGAACAGTCCTAAGCTAATGTTCTTAAAATGGAAATCATACCCAGTGTTCATGGCAGATGCAAACAGTGTATAACTCTAAAACCACCAGAAAATATTTTAGGATAATGACAACAACTGAAATGGAAGAAAAAAAAGGTTGAAAGACAAAAGGACACTAATTGGAAGAGTTTAGAGTGCAAACTGCTAAAACAGCTCATACCTGGCAAAACTTAGCATCAACAAGACTTAAAAAGGCACTAAGGTTCCTGGCCTTCAAACTTCACAACCAATGGAACTTGGAGGTGAAAGTAAAACAACAGGCAGATAAGTTATCAGAAATATCCAACGGATATGTCATAGGATGCTTACCCTTTCCACCGACACCTACGAATCCTTGTCTGTAGTAGACTGTAGGAATATATGTATTTGTATTACCCCATAAAAAAGTTTAAGGTTTGATATGATGTTACCAAAAGGTTAAAAATGAGATATAAAGAAAATCCACAGTCACATTCTTTGTCACTTGTGAATGTATGAAGGAGTGAAAGAGAAGTAACAGTTACGAAAAGGAGAAGTCATGAAATGAAATTGACCACAATGGTAGAGGAGGGTCATAAAAGACACGGGATCAGTATAGGTACAAAAGATAGACCAATCCCGCAACACATTGAATGTCTGTCTAGCTAGCTGTTAAATGTTGTCCAGGTTCGGATGAAATAATGACATCAAACTAACCTAGATGCCACTTCTCCATGAGATATCCTTGTATCCTACCATACTTTTTTAAGAACTAAATATATTTTTTTATTGTATATGATAACCGGTAATTAAATGATGATATAATTCTTTAATACTATCCACTATTATTTATTTTATTTATAATTGATTAAAAAATTAAAAATTATAATTTTTTTTCCTTTTTAACAAATCTTAATCTTATAATATTTAATTTAATAAACTTTAACTGATTATAAGTGTTGGTAGGAAAATTCTATATTGACTAAAAATGAGGTCGAATTATAGTGTATAAGTGAAGTATAAACTCTATCTTTTTGAACTGTGAGTTATACTTCATAATTACTTATTACATGAGTATTAAAGTCGGATTAACAAGATTGTTAAGCCTAAATTACTATATCCTAGCTGGTAGGTTATTCCAGATTATTAGGCACAAGACCACTTGTTAGTAGTTATGAACGGATAGTTATGTAAAACCTTGATTATTAATAAGATCGTTGAACCTAAATTAAGTCACTTGTTAACGGGTCACGTTCGAGTTGAAAAAACTTCTTCAATGTGAGTAAAGAGTGGAGAAATCTCACGTTGACTAAAAATGAGGCCAAACTATAATATATAAGTGAGATGTAAACTTCACTTTTTAACCGATTTTAAATATGAGTTAGAATACATAATCACTTTATTCATATATCTTTTAAATTCCTTAGAATTATACATAAGAAACTCTAGTGTATTCAAGTGAAACTTTCAGAGTCAAAATAGGATAATATTCTAGAAACAGTCGCCATGAAATGCGGGATCAGAAGAATTCTGAATCTATCATAGCATCATATTATAGCCTCCATGAATGATTATGTCTCATGTGTTGGTTGCTACAGAGTGTCCAATTTAGTTATGCTGGGAAGCAAACTTTTATAGCAAGTGGACGTGTTTGTATATATATGGTAGTTTTGTTTTAAAATAAACGAAATAAGCTTATAGATTATCATAAATATATTCTAATTTATATGTTCATTTTCTTAAACAATTCCTTTTCATTGAAGCAAGAAATCAAACTTGTCAACATATGTAAAAATATACACAACTGATATGCATCAGAATACCATGCCTACTACTTCCCTGAGTATTTTCTGAATTAACTCGAAACGCTGCCATCAAAATCAACCCTTTAATCATGAAAGATCTAAGAGAATATTGATGATTTTTATGAAAGCTTTTTCTTTTCCCTTTGTTTATGAATGAATGTGGTCCATGTCCAACCAGTGCACACTCACTTGCTTCAACAGTCAGAAAAAAAAGAAGAACAACCGACCATTTTCTCCAAATAGACGTTATCAGAGTTGACAATGTGGAACCAACCATTTCTTGTTTCTAAGTTTGTGAATCTATAAACTTATGGTAGAAATGTTAACTACTTTTAATTATTGTTTCAGGGATCATTAAGTCACATTTAGATGTTTTACTGTTGATTATTCCCCCCAACGTTATTGCCCCCACATTACCTTCCAATAAATTAGCTTTAATAAAGTGAAGACCATAAGCAATGATACTTTTGACTTTGAAAATCATGAAATGCATACTTTATCACAAAGGGTTTTTGTTTATCATTTTCTTTTTACAAAGGAAAAACTAAAAGAAGGAAATTATGGTACTGGGACAGCACAGGTTGAAGCTCTAGAATGCTAGTACAGATGGCTGTGATTCTTATAGCACCTCAACATACACAGAAATTTAGCTGAGAATGAGATTAAAAGGTAGTTCACCAATGTACCTGCACTGAATTAGAATGTTAGGTATAAGCTTGGCTAACATCACACACTGCTATAAAAATAATGTTTTAAATTATTCCTTCAGTTTTTAAATTATTTGAGAATTTTTAATAATTGATCTTTCAATTTGTGAAAAAAAATCTTGAATTGAGTGGGTTTCTAAAGGCAAGAATACTAATGAAGAATATGTTTGAAATTATTAGGTTTAGAACTTACAAATGTTTGGTATAGAAAAGAGTTACTACAAGAAAAACAAATATTGTCTACGAATTAACAAAAAAAATCATAGATAAAACTCAACTATTTTAAAGAAAATCGTAAAAAATTTCATACAGTACTATCTATGAAAAAATCCAAGAAAATTTTTTGAAATTTTTTTTATAAATTTATTTATAAAAACTATTTTCTAATTTATTTGTATGAAATTTTTCATAAATTTATTTATAAAAATTTTTTTATGAATTTTTTTATAAAAAATAATATTTTATTAATTTTTTATTTATAATTTTATGATAATAAGAAATTTGTGATATGTTTATAAAAAAATTAAGTTTCCTTATTATTCACAAACATAAAAAATTAAGTCTCAGTAGTAGGTAAATCCTTTGTTTCTTCAAAAATGATTTTAAGGTTTGTTTAAGAAACCAATAAATATAATAAATGTATGTTTATTTTAATAAAAATATTTATAAAATTTTCTATTTTACTCTTTTTATTTTTATATTACAATAAATAAACTAATTAATTATTAGGTGAACAATAAACATATAAATAAGTAAAGAATAATTAATATTATCTTCAACTTAAAAAATTAAAATTAAATAAAAAAGATAAAAATTCAGCAGTTAATAAGTAAAGAGTGTAATAGACTATTATGTATAAGCTTGGCAATATTAATATTAACTCCAAGTTTTCAAACAAAAGAAAAATCTTTGAAAATGGGTTTGACCACACAAGAAACAAAGAATAACAAAAAAAATAAAATTCAAAAAATATAGAAGGAGATTAGAAATGGAGAAACCTTCATCTTGATAGATAATAATAAGTATATTGAAGATTTTATCTTGAAAAAGTTTCTAAAGATAACAATACGAAGAAAATCAAACTCGTAAAAACTCAAATTTTATAAAGAAACCACCTTTCTCAAATTTCATAAAGAAATCAATTTTATTTCTATTCATTTGAGTGAGTACACAATATTTAATATTTTTTTATTAATAAATACAATCAGAAGTGTGGTTAGTTGATAATATTACAAAACTTGGTTGAAATTTTATGAATAAGAGAATAAGAGATTTTAAGTGTTCAAGAAAAAAAAAATGTAAAAATTTGACTCTTAACATTAATTTAATAGAAAAACTATTCATAATTTTAACTTTTACAATAAAAATAAATTAAGTATTTATTATTTGATCATCTAAATGAAATATAATTCTAATTTTTATTTTCTCTCACAATTTCTTTAAAATTCTGTTATCCGTAATCAAGATACCATTATAATAATTCAAACATGGGTAAATTAGTAATAATAAAATTTTTTAAAATTTTTTAAATTTGAAACATATAAATTTTTATATAAATATAAGTCTATTCTGATTGAAATTTTTAGATAAGATTTTCATATTCAAACATCCTTTTGGTCAAACTATTTTGTGTTTGTACATAGAATACAATCTTTTTGTATACGACTCTTTCTTCATCAATTATAGATCTTATAAAGAGAACAGATACACTTTTAAATCCTAAAACAGGAAACTAGTCTTGATTTAGGTTGTTTAGGATTTTGGGAATTTAAGTTAGTAACCTTACATTTATATTTGTTTGTCCTTATATTGATATCTTGTCTATAGAGAGCTGGAATGTAGGGGCATTGCTGAAAATCTGCATAAATGGGGTTTATGTTCTGTGTTAGGATTATGTCAAATCGAGCTGTTGTGAGTTGGTTTTGTGAATATGGTATGATTGTTGACTGGTGTCATGCACTTACAGATTGAGTATGCTTAAGATCTAATTGATGCAATAAGTTTGGTTTGAATGAATCTGGTTTGGTTTGAGGTGTGTAGAATTATTTGAAATGCAACGTGATATAACCTGAAATGGAACCTGTTACTCCAAGCCTTTGGAAGTTGGACTATGAATTTTGCAGAGAATCTGTCTTAGGTTTTTATGTTAAAAGTGGCACTAATTTACCTTTTCAGAATTATTGTAATCGATATTAATAAAAAAACAAGTTTAACTAATACGTCAACTAAAAATTGAATTGGTCAATTTTTGCAAAATATTATCTAATTAATATTTTTAAATTATTAAATATTATTTAATATTAAAATATTTTTTTTATATTTAATAATAATTGAAATATTTTATAAAAATATAAAAATATAAAATTTAATAAATTTAAATTATTTTTATTAAAATAAATTATTTTAAAAATAATTAATTTAAAATGAAAGTCATTCAAATTTAATTGTTTAAATTTTTTAAAAATTAAGAAATTTCGTATTCAAATACTAAATTAACGTGTGATTTTTTTATATTTATAATTATAAATAAATACATTATTTATTAAGGTCAGAACATTTTTCGACTGGAGTTCACGAATGAGTTATTATCAAAACTTTTATATATATATATATATATATATATATATATTATTTTTAATAATAATAAATTTTTTTATATATATTCATATTTTTAATCAAATTTAGTTTCATCCCTCTATATTTTAACATTTGAAAAGTGTATCTTTTTAATATGTAATTTTTTCATTACCAAAATTAGTAAAAATAATTAATATAAAAACATAAAAATCAATTAAATATTTTTAAGTTAAAACAGTATTATCATTGGTTTGAAGTTATCGAAACTAAACTCAATATTAAATGAAGATGATCCTAATCAATGAAGTTATAGATACAATTATTTATCAAAATTAATATGTCACATCAATAATATTAGTTATAAAAGTCAGTAATTAAAAAATATTTTTTAACATTTATATTTATATAAGAATTGTTTAATATTAATTATGAAAAATATAGAGTTGTTCCGTCTATAATTTTTATTATGATATTTTATTTTAATAAATTTAAATTTAACATTTATATTAATGTTTATTTTATTTTTATTTTTTAAAAATAAATTATAATTATTGATTTGTATAACAGTTATTTTTTAGTTCAGTAAATACTCTTAAATATTATATCTCTTTAAATTAAGTGAAGAATTCTTTAATTTTTTTTTTTTAAATTGATGTGAAATTTTAAATATGATTAAAATGAAAATAAATATAATTTAATTATATAATATCTGATATATTGTTATAGATATTTATGCGAAGAAAAATCAAGATAAAGTTAAAACATAATTTTAGTAGTAATTTAATATATAGTTTCGCGTAGAGCATGACCACAACAGGTACGTACAAATCAGACGGTGCCACGTGATCCAAAACCACATGACCATATACGTCACCCCCACACCAACACATTTGCGTAATATAACCACCGAACGAGGGCAATCTCGGGAAAACCCTAAATCCCCACGGCAAAATCTCCGATCACTCTCCATTTTCTCACATCTCTTTCTCCCTTTTTTTCTCTCCCATCCTTTTTCTCACCCCACCGACTCTCTCCCTGACCCGCCCTGACTAGCCGCCGACTCGGTCCCCGGCCGGTTCGGTCCAAACCGTCATGGAGATCGCTCACGAGCCACCGCCTTGCCTCGATGGAAGCTCCAACCCCGCCGAGACCCTTGCCAATTCTCCGTCGTCGTCTTCCCCTTCCTCCTCCTCTTCCTCCTCCTCCGCTTCGTCGCCGCGTGGTTCCAAGGGAAAGGAGATCGAGTCCACCGCGTCGGCGGCGGGAACGGCGGCCGCGCCAGCCAAGTACGACGACGAGGAAGAGGAGGAAGAGGACGTATGCAGAATTTGCCGAAACCCTGGCGACGCGGAGAATCCACTCCGGTATCCGTGCGCTTGCAGCGGGAGCATCAAGTTCGTGCATCAGGAATGTCTCCTTCAGTGGCTTAATCACAGCAACGCGCGCCAATGCGAGGTTTTGCCCTATATCTGGTCTTCAACATGAATTAACATTTTTTTGTTGGATTTCTGATCCGAATGTTTTGTGTTTGGGACTTGTTATTGTGTAAACGAGGTGGTAAAAGTTATTTGTATCGCAGAGTGGCGCCTATCATGCGTTGTTTCTGTTTGATGAATGAAGCTATGTCTTTCTGAAACTTGTGCTAGGATAATTAGCTAGGTCTTTCCTAATTTGTTATTTTGTTGCTAAGGATGATGGAAAGAGGAAACAAACTATCATATAGTTGCTTTCCTCTTCTTGTTAAAATATTGAACGGCTAATGCTGAAAATTTATGATACCCATTTTATGCCTAGCAAGAGTTGCTGAGGCATAGGAATTTTCTTAAGCATTGTCAGGAAGACTAGCATATTGAACTAGATAGCATAAATAAAAAATTAAAAGAATCACTCTTGGTTTTACAAGAGCTAATTGGAAACATGAGTATTATACTTCTAAGCATTAAGTAGCTTTGTTTTATATGTTATGCAAATGTTATGTTCAATAGTAGGTTTTGCACCTATACTATATTTGTCAAAAGTTAATTAACCCCTCCCTGATGTACTGCTGCCCCATTTTTATGTACTTGATGTCTTCCTTTTCTTCTCCTAAATGAGCTTCATATGTGCTGCAGGTCTGCAAGCATGCATTTTCTTTCTCTCCTGTTTATGCTGAGAATGCCCCAGCTAGGCTACCGTTTCAAGAGTTTGTGGTTGGAATGGCCATGAAAGCTTGCCATGTTCTTCAATTCTTTTTACGCCTGAGTTTTGTGCTATCTGTCTGGCTCTTAATTATACCTTTCATAACATTCTGGATATGGCGATTAGCTTTTGTGAGGAGTTTAGGTGAAGCCCAGAGGTTATTCTTAAGCCATTTATCTACAGCAGTTATTCTGACTGATTGCCTCCATGGTTTTCTACTTTCTGCAAGCATTGTCTTCATTTTTCTTGGGGCCACTTCTTTGAGAGATTACTTTAGGAATTTGCGAGAAATTGGGGGACAGGATGCTGATAGAGAAGAAGAAGTGGACAGAAATGGTGCTCGAATGGCTAGAAGACCTCCTGTACAAGCTAATCGAAATGTCAATGGTGATGGGAATGGTGAAGATGCTGGTGGAGTGCAAGGAATTGCAGGGGCTGGTCAAGTAATTAGGAGAAATGCTGAAAATGTTGCTGCACGATGGGAGATGCAAGCAGCACGACTTGAGGCACATGTTGAGCAGATGTTTGATGGTCTGGATGATGCTGATGGAGCAGAAGATGTTCCCTTTGATGAACTTGTTGGCATGCAGGGTCCAGTTTTTCATTTGGTTGAAAATGCATTTACTGTAAGTCTATCAATATGATTTTATTGAAACTGAACTTAAATGAGGGAAGCCTTTTGAAAAGCTAAAACTGCATTGGTGCAACTCATTTTTAAATAACTTTAGATTTAATTAATTTTAATAAATTACTAAATTCCTTTAGTTGGTAAGTGTTTACCCAAGTGTCTATGTGAACGCTATAAGCTTATTTTAATCACTTTATGGAAGTAGACAAGCTCCTCTGTCTACTCAAGTATTATTTACATTGTGTATGCAAGACATGATCTTCTTGGTCTGCTTCTCTGGGTAATGGATGAGATATACTCTTGATAATTAACTTCTGTAATTCCATGTGGATGGAAGGATTACATATGATATAAGCTGGTGAAATTTTATTGTCTTTTTTAGATAATTATAAGTATTAAGTACTTGTCTTTATAAAACTTCAATTAGGAACTTGTAATTGCATGATTCTCAATGGTTTGTTCACACAAAATTGATTGTGGGGTGAATTTTCATCATTAACCAAAGCATTGGTAGTTCACTTATTATGATTATTTTTATTATGATGTTTGTCATTCTATTGATGCTACTTTTTGTTTATAGTCTAAATTGTATTATCTTTACTGATTATTTTCCAATGTTTAGGGTTCATTCTACTATTGGCAAAACAAATTCTTATGTTTTGTAAATCATGACATTTTCTGATTAATTTTGTATGAAATCGTTTTGTTTTGTTCTTTGGTGAAATGAACTTGCTACTTATCACAAATCTTAGAACTGAATTTATTTTCTCCAAGCAGGTGCTGGCAAGCAATATGATTTTCCTTGGTGTTGTAATCTTTGTGCCATTCTCATTGGGTCGTATCATACTCCATTACCTATCCTGGTTCTTCTCAACTGCCAGTGGTCCTGTGTTGTCAGCTGTGGCCCCACTTGCAGAAACATCTCTTTCTCTAGCAAATATTACTTTAAAGAATGCATTAACAGCTGTTAAAAATTTGTCATCTGAAACCCAAGAAATTGGTCAGGTTGCAGAAATGGTGAAAGTGAATGCTAGTGAATTGAGTGAAATGTCAAACAACATAACATCTGCCTCAGCTGTTATCTTGAAAGGAGGGTCAATTGGAACTTCAAGGCTTTCTGATGTTACCACTCTAGCTATTGGATATGTTTTTATATTGACTCTAATTTTCTGCTACTTTGGAATTGTTGCTTTAATTCGTTACACAAAGGGTGAGCCTTTGACCGTAGGCAGGTTTTATGGCATTGCTTCTATAGCAGAGACAATTCCATCTCTCTTCAGGCAATTTTTGGCTGCAATGAAGCATTTGATGACCATGGTTAAGGTTGCTTTCCTCTTAGTCATTGAACTTGGGGTATTTCCTTTGATGTGTGGATGGTGGCTCGATGTTTGTACCATTCAGATGTTTGGGAAGACAATGGTTCACAGAGTTCAGTTCTTCTCTGCATCCCCTTTAGCAAGCTCATTGGTTCATTGGGTTGTTGGGATTGTGTACATGCTACAAATTAGCATATTTGTCAGCCTTCTTAGAGGGGTAACTTCTTGTCGTAAGATGTGATTTTTAGTGCTCTGGTTCTGTTGTTATTCACCGTTTCACATGGTTTGTTTGCTTACAATGGCAGGTTTTACGTAATGGAGTTTTATACTTCCTTCGGGACCCTGCTGATCCAAACTATAATCCATTCCGTGATCTTATAGATGATCCTGTGCACAAACATGCACGCAGGGTTCTATTATCTGTGGCAGTTTATGGGAGTCTAATTGTGATGCTGGTATTCTTGCCTGTCAAACTTGCCATGCGGATGGCACCTTCCATTTTCCCACTTGACATTTCGTAAGTTGGCCCCTTAATCAATTTTAATAGTTTCCATGGATTATGTATCACATTTTTTAATTGTGAATGTGCATGTTTTTGCAGGGTATCTGATCCATTCACTGAAATTCCAGCTGACATGCTTCTCTTTCAGATTTGTATCCCATTTGCTATTGAGCATTTTAAATTGAGGACAACTATAAAATCCTTACTGCGCTATTGGTTTACTGCTGTTGGCTGGGCCCTTGGTTTGACTGATTTCTTACTGCCTAGACCTGATGACAATGGTAATCAAGAAAACGGAAATGGGGAGCCAGGTAGGCAGGAAAGGCTACAAGTAGTACAAGCTGGAGTGCATGATCAGGGTTTGGTGCCATTTGCAGGCGATGATTTGAACAGGGTCATTAACACAGTGGGAGAACTGAATGCTGTAGAGGATTATGATAATGATGAGCAATCCGACTCTGAGTGAGTTCCTTGCTAATTGAAATCCTACAACTATTATTTATAAATGATCTTATATTGCGCTCTCCCTATTTGTTTAGTTAACTCAATGCATGAAAAAATCTTGTAGAATCATCAGTCTCTTTGCAGATGCATGTTTTAGCTATTGTTAGTTACCTTGTCACCATCTAATTAAACATTTTGCTATGACTGTAGCAGTTATGCCTTTGTGCTTCGCATTGTTCTTTTACTGGTGATTGCTTGGATGACTCTCCTTGTCTTCAACTCTGCTCTGATAGTTGTACCAATTTCACTTGGACGTGCACTTTTCAATTCTATTCCTCGCCTTCCCATAACTCATGGCATTAAATGCAATGGTATGTAAATGATTGAACTAGCTTTCCAATCACTGCTTTTCAACTTCGCATGTGTTTATAACCTTAATTCTTTCATAGATCTGTATGCATTTATCATTGGAAGCTATGTAATCTGGACTGCTGTTGCTGGAGTTAGATACTCAATTGAACAAGTAAGAAAAAGGAGAGCTTCTGTTTTGTTTGGCCAAGTATGGAAATGGTGTGGCATTCTTGTCAAGAGTTCTGCACTTCTGTCTATATGGGTAAGGATGATTCCTCTTGCTTATTATGTTTTACTGAAGCTGGCACTCTGATTTTGCATATATCTGTATTTGCTTGTAAGTGATTAATCCCTATTTTTTTGTCAGATATTCGTTATCCCAGTGCTAATTGGGCTTCTCTTTGAGCTTTTGGTCATTGTGCCAATGAGAGTTCCAGTGGATGAAAGTCCAGTATTCCTCCTTTATCAAGACTGGGCATTAGGCCTTATATTTCTGAAGATATGGACTAGATTGGTGAGTTTGTTTCCTTTATTATCAGCTTACCTGTCAGCCTTTTTACTGGCTTTAATTCTTTTGGTGCAAAACTTTTACAAACTTATTTAATACTGAAAGGTATGTGCATAAATAAATTGAGTGATGTGATGTGAAAAATCTTTTTTTTTTTCTTAAAAAGTATCTGTTCTGCTGCTGTACTCTATTCCTGGTAAATATATCCTGCTGCATCGTGTTGATATTATCAACTTTCTGAAATTTTTCTCGTATATATTTATTTTCATCCCATGGCATTATATGATTCATGTAGCCTCACACTTAGTGTAAGACTTCTTGTTTCATTGTTTCTTGTTTGTTTCTTCATCTAACTGTGCCGTGCCATGAAGATTAACAAAGTTTTATGCTAGTTGCTGACAACCTAACTTAATCTCATTGTAATCTGGGATGGGGAGTTTGGGACTGGTTATATAAATGTTGGTTTCAAATCATGAAAAAGTTAGTATATAATCCCAATGACATGTTTTATCGATATTGCTAACACCATTCTGGGTAAAGCTTGGTTCTTTTTCATTTTTCTTAAAAAATATGCATAGAATTGGATAAAATGAGTTTAGTTAGGGGAAAGTCTGGGTGAGTTTACTTCTAGGAATTGTAATAAGAGGAAAGTGTTTTTACTCGGAGAATTAGTTGATGAACTATGAGTTAGTTTCTTTAGCATCTACAAGTGTTTCAGATGATCAATAATTGAGCTGACAAAGATGTGGAAATCTTTTCATACCTAGACTTCCTTCCCCACCCCCCACCCCAAATGTGTTGGATGTGCACCATTTGTAAATGATTACCTGTCTCCCGAAGGTTTTTTATATAATTGAGTTAAAGTTGCTATTTTAAAATTGTTGATTTGGTTCTTTCATTAGGTTATGTTGGACCACATGATGCCTCTGGTGGATGAAAGTTGGCGAGTCAAATTTGAGAGGGTGAGAGAAGATGGTTTCTCTAGGTTACAAGGTCTTTGGGTCCTTCGGGAGATTGTACTTCCAATCATAATGAAGTTGTTGACGGCATTATGTGTACCTTATGTTTTGGCCAAAGGTGTATTTCCAGTGCTTGGGTATCCGTTGGTAATCAATTCTGCTGTATATCGGTTTGCATGGTTGGGGTGCCTCTGTTTCAGTTTCTTGTGCTTCTGTGCCAAGAGATTCCATGTCTGGTTCACAAATCTCCATAACTCAATACGCGATGACCGGTATCTCATTGGCCGAAGGTTGCATAACTATGGAGAACATGTTGAGAAAGCAAATGAAGCAGGAACTTCTACAGAGTTGCAGGACACTATTTTACTTGGTACGGGCCTAAACCAACAAGATCGTGATGCAGATGTTGGACTAAGGTTGAGGCGTGTAAATCAACAGGCTGGCTGAAATGTATTTTCAGGTAGGAAGGCCGCTCTAGGTTGTGAAAGCCTCTCAGGCAAACATGGTTCGCGAATCACTAATGTATACTGTACACCTCTGTTGGGTAGTTATAACACCTCGTCATGACAAACCTGTGCTGTAGTTAACGTTTAACACTTTTCTGCGTGTTTACTTGTTTAAATTTAGCTAATAGGGGGAAAATAAAATTGTTGATAGCGCATTTTTTCAAACTAATTCTTTGTGAAATAGGGAAGCGAAAGGCATGCTATAAGATATACGTAATAACATGGTTATAGAAGTTAATTGTTATGGTAATTATTTATTAGTTACTAATGTGACTGATTCAGTGGCCTTAAACTTCAATGCATCAAGTTTATATACGGTTTAGTAGTCTTCGGAATGTAATTTCTTGACCTAGCCAGTACAGTTGGGTAAAATAGTGTTTTGATACTTTTGACAGGTTAAATGTGGTTGAAATCTAATGTACCCGTGCATAAAAGATTTCCTTATGCATATTGCAAGGCAACCTAAAACATCCTTCCAAAAAGGCAAAAGCACAAAGTCAATATTCAAACATGTAATAAGCACTTCAAAAAGCTAAACTAAAACTCTGAATTCGAAACATTTTAAATAAGTAGATGAAATATTAATTTATATTGCTATAATCAAAGAAAAAAAAGAATCGGGCCATTTCTCAACCAAACGGGTTCAGTTTGTTTAGAAAGTTGAACAAATAAGCAGTTTTAGAATTCAACAATTAGGTCAGCTAAGTTTGAAAATCTTCTGGAATTATGAAGATAATTACTTGGTGATTTTTCCTGTAACCTAGGATCATGCATGCAGAATCGTTGGCTAGTTTTCATGGCCTCCAATTAGCTTTGGATAAAGCAAATCGTAAAATGATTGTTTGGCCAATTTGTGGGAGTTTGCCTTGGATATCAGCTGGAACCATTTTTTTTAGAGAGAAGCCAAGCCAATTCTGTGGCTGAGAGCTGACAACTTCCGTCCAATATGTTCACTGCTTTCGTGTTTTTTTAGCTTATTCTTCTAAATCTTTGTCTTTTTAGGACTTATTCTGTTTATTTTTCGCCTCTCGCTCTCAAACACCCCCCAAAAAAAAATCAACCACCAGACTTCAGCAGATATACAAGTACCCAATCTAACTAAATCCACAAGATTAACCTATTTTACTTATCTCACTAAAAATAATAGAAATAAAAAAAATTAAGCAGCATTCATAAATCGAAAAATTCATTTGGGACCTTTCATTTTTAATATTACAATTTCCATATATTTTCTAGTTATTCCTTTCATCCCATAATGACTATAGTTTGTCATCTAAAAATTTCAAATTAACTAATATTTTCTCCTTTCGATGAAATATTAATTTGCTTTTGTTTCTACTTTGTTCTCAAATTATTTTTTTTAGTCAAATTAATGTATTTATTGAAAGAGTAATAAGGAAAATTGTTTCATAAAGTGGTATATTTATTGTTGTTATTAATATGTCAAATAATCTTAATCTATATATAATTTTTAAAAAAAATTATATATATATATATATATATTTTTAAAAAAATAGTAAAAAATACGACATGGAACTTTTGACAAAAAAACGTTTAGTAATGGTGATAATGTTGGAGCCTTACATTGATTGTGTCCCTTGTTTTCAAGGGTTACAAAATTTGGAAAAAAAAAAGGTTTAATCCTAGAGATATTTGTAATTACTTCAAACAACCAGGTTATTAGAAGAATAATTTTTCAAGAAAGACAAAGATTCTTTAGCTGCTACTGTTAGCATGATTCAACGTTTAAGACTAAACTAGTTTGGTGGTGGTGGGAGAATAGTTGAATTATTATGAGCCGTGGGTTATGAACTTTGGTTGTTACTTCTATATGTATCCAAACATAGATTGATTATTAACATATAAGGAGAAGTTTAGCAGTAATGTTCTAATAATCAATAGTGCATCTTGTAGGATCGTTGTCATTGGGTCCGTAAAATCTACATGCTTGATCGATTGATAAGGATGTTGTAAATGATCATCAAGTTCCTAATTTGAACAAAAACTTATTCAAATAGCTGCTTTACACACAAAAGGTTTTTCATGTGCTACAAGTCGTGTGATGCTTATCTTGGGAAGAAGTTTGTGGTAATATTAGGGAACAGGTAAGATAATCTATATATCTTATAAAGATTCATAGTGATAGGCTCGAATTTGGGTGTCTTTTATTCTATATTCAATAATTGTTTATGTCATTTGTGTTTAAGGCATGAGTAGGTGGGAAATGGAAATGTCATGCAAAAAGGGTTACTAGGTAACTTTCAAACCAGTGCTCTAGAGTTTTGTGAAAACTGCATCTATGGCAAGTAACATAAGCATTCGTTTTTTCGAAGACAAAACACAACAAATGCCACTTTAGATTATATTCATTCCAACTATTAGGGTTCTTCAAGAGTTGCATCACTAGAAAGTGTACAATATTTTTTGTCTATCATTGATGATGATTCAAGAATGAGCTGGGCATACTTCAAGCATTTAATGACACTCATGTTTAACTAGACCAATAGGAGTGTGAAGTATTTAAGGATGAACAATGGATTACTATTCTATTTTACAAAGTTTGATAAATTTTTTAGGTATGAAAGTATTACAAGACGACATAGTTTGTCATACTGTGTAACAAAATGGAGTAGCTGAAATGATAAATTGTACCTTGTTGTAGAAAGCACGGTGCATGTTGTCTCATTATGGGTTGAATAAAAGAGTTTTGATTAAGGTTATCAACACAATTTTTTCTGATAAATTGGTAAAGGCGTGACCCAATAAACTAATTAATTTACTCATCTTTGAAAGTGTTTGGAAATTCATCCTACCATTATTAAAAGGTAAGGTAAGTTGGATCCTAAAGCAAATAAGGGATGTCTATGGGCGATTGAGAAAGAGCTAAAGAATTTTTAATCTAGTAACTGTTTAAAGGAAGAAAGGGTAATTTTGAGCATAAATATGATGTTTAATGAAACATATTTTACTAACTCTGAAATTTAAGGTGGTATAAATAAGTTTGATTAGGTTGTCTAATAGGTGGAGATTGAAGACTCTCCTATCTACATAGAGGAGAAATTGTTTGATGTGTCCATACAATGTGAAAGGGATGTTTAAGAACAATACTAACATTTACATCAATCAAAATTTAGAAGTGAAATCCTTTAAAGATTACCATTAATTCAAAGGCCTTACAGAAAATAATATTTCCTTGAGGTATGGATTTTGATGATGTGGTCTTTTAGGAATTCAAGTCCGTTAAGTTAAAATTCTCTAATTGTACTGAATCTATTAAGTGAATTGTGATGATGCAAGAGTTTGAATCCCTTCTAAAAAAAATGAAACTTGAGATTTGGTGGAGCTACTAGAAGAAAGGAGAGATGTTGGGTAAAAAGATTATCTATTGTATCTTAATACCATTTCATTAGTTATAAGATTCATCCAGTAATCAAAACTACAATCAAATGAAATATGTGAAGCTTTAATTATTAGACATATTTTCATGAGTTCTTATTCCTCTATTGATAACAATATATTAAGATCTAAAGTAGTTTGACATGATGTACTCTACAAATTATGGAAGTTGTTGTATTGAGTTAAAATAATTAAGATAATGATAAAAAGTTTCAATAAATTCATATTTTTTAAAATATGATAAATATCTAATCTTTATAATTCATGAGTAATATCTATCTATTTTATGTGAGCAACATACTCATTGAAAAATTAAATTTATTGTTGAAAAGTGAATTTGAGATATACTACATGAATTGTTAAAGAGATTTTAAATAATGAGATCACATCGTGATCAAAATAAACTCTTTGTGAATCAAGATTTTAAATGTGTATCAGTGTACACAACTTATTCTAACACAAACAGTCAATGTTGTAAATAGTTAAATAAGAAATCTTCAAAATGAGCATTAACCAACATTGAAACATATCTTGCAGTATCTTATTTAGTCCAAAAACAATTTTCATAGCACTAATTTTTAAGATAACAAAAACCTTAATATTTCTTACTATTTCATTTTATCACAAAATTAATGTATGTTAAAGTTTTACGTGAATATATACAAACTTCACCTTATGCAGACCAAGTGGAACTTAACGACACCCACTTCACATATTCTTACTGAACTACGCAACGCACGGTTAAAACTAAACACCGAAGAACTCTTCCAGAAACAACAGAAAATAGTTCAAGACATGATAAATTTCATTTTAAAACTAAATAATACTTAATAAAATTCTCAATATATGCACCAACCCATACAAAAAATACAACCAGCATTCTATTAGTTAAACGTTATGCAGAATTTCAAATGTATTACAATTTTATTTGTAAGTGGCAAATCAAAGTTGGGGGAACCTTGCATATATTATTCTTATTTTAACTGTTTTCTAAATCAATCTGTTAAATATGTTGAACAAGTAAGGAAAAACTTTTCCATGCAATCTTAAAGAGAAGACGGAACACAAGGCATCTCATCCAATATGATACTCAAAGTTAAAACGACTCTAGCTTTTACTATCATTTTACAAACTACTGTAAACGATCTTTATATCTTATAGGTTCGAGAAACTTGCACCTGTTTCCCCCCCACGTGCATTCTAGAAAATGATGCAATCCCTTCATCAAAGCATTGCAAGTAATCATCAATTTCTTAATTAAATAAGGGAAAAACAAGATTTGTGCCTAGCCTGCAATTCTCCAAGACATGATGTAAAAACTTATTAATATAACCATCATGAGTCAGGCAAGGACTGGAACATGAGACGAGGATTCACGTCCTCGCAAAATAGGATCACTGATCACCAGTAACCCATCATTTATGCAAAAATCAAACTCCTTCCTCACCCAAACTCATGTAGTCAAAGATAAACCAACAAATAATTCAATGTACCAAATGCAAGACATAATTAAAATCAGTGTTGAAGTATCCTTCAACCAAAAGAAGGTGCATAACAAACCAAAAGTGTCTAATCTAAAGAAACAAACTCAACCTGAAAACTGTATCAAAGCCAGTGCCGAAAATAACAATCCATCATTGCTAAGTAAACTCCAAAATAACCTTAAGAAACAAGGTTGTCATTAAGTGATAAAGAAGCCAGTTGATCAGCAGCACCACCAGCCTGCTGCTGCTGAGCAACATTCCTTAGGACATCCATTGCCTCAGCCACCTTTGCTTTCAGTGCTTCTGGTGACTCAAGCAAATGCAGAACTTCAGGCTGGTCCATCTCAAGAAGCATGCCTGTCACTTTTGCGGCATTATCAGGCTCTAACTGATCCACAAGAGGGTAAAGACTCTCACCCAGCATCTACAAAAATACAACCCAACTAAATAGTTAGTTACACAGACTAAAAGGCTGTAAATGATGCTGGGGCACATCCAAACTTACAACACTGATTCAAGTTTAAAAGTAAACATTAGAGGGAATGAAAGCGTACCGTCCTCTGCTGCTCTGGAGAAGCATTAGCCAGAGCCGATGCCAAAGCCCCAATAGGAATTTGCTGGGAGAGTGATGCATCACGCAGTGGCATCCCACCCACATCATATGGAACAGAAAACATACCTCCAGCAACACCAGGCATAGGAACATCAGGAATACCCCTGCCAGGTGGATAACGATAGACACGGCCCCTAGGAAGCATCTGCCAATCCCAAAATTTAAGGTCAATGTTCTAAACAAGATAGATGATACAAAATTATTGGCAAATAATTGCATCAACCTGCTGTGGTATCATTGGAACTGGCTGCTGGGACTGCTGGACAGCACCTGCACGCCTTCCACCAGGACGCTGTCCCTGTTGTCCCTGCTGAACCATTGGCACAAAGAAATTTGGAACAGGAGCTGCACCTGGCCTCATACCAGGAACAAGTTGTTGTTGATAACCAAATCCAGGCTGAGAAAATTTTTCATGGTTAGATAGGAGAATGATTATGAAATTACTCCATTGAGCAAAATAAGAGTAATAACATTAAGCACCAAATATTGCACTAATGTATGTTAATGTATACAGCAGAGTAGAAGAGATTACCTGCGAAGGAATGATAGCAGGAGGGCCTTGGCCATAAAATATTTGCTGACCAATACCTGGACCACCTGGAGGATACATAGGCACACGAGGACCAACAGATGGTGGCATTCCAACAGGTCGCATTTGAGCAAACTGAGCCTGCATAAAGAAATTAGTCCAACATAGAAACATATTTACAGCCAGAGAGATTAAAAAATGGAATGAAATACAATGCAAAACTAACCATAATTGAATTTATGACAATTTGCATAGCACAGCAACAACAGCCCATGTTATTGATCTCATATGACCAGAATTTTCCAAAGGAAATATAATCGACACAAAAAATCACATGAACAATTATTCAAACAACCCATATTCAGCTCCAATTACAATTCATATTATAAAATGGTTGAAATAAATGGCAGAATGCTTGTGTGTGCATGAACTTGGGAAGACAGAAGACAGCAAAGATTAATCCAGTATTGATAATACACAAATCAACCAAGAGATAAGTTGGGAAGGGATCAGCAATTAAAACGTCATACCTGCAGTCTAGCTCTTCTATCTTCTTTCCGTTGGGCTGGAGTCACATACAGAGGTTTACTTACCACCATTTTGCCATTCATCTCCAAGAGCTACCAAAAAATAAAGCAAACAAAAATCATTTTCAAACTAGAAAAGCCAAGTATTACTTTCAGAACACAAATATGCCCTACGACTTACTGCTCTAGATGCCTCCTCAGGAGTTGAGAATGCAACAAATCCTGATCCACGACTTATGCCATTTGGGTCCCTCATAACCTTTCAAGTGAAAAGCACTTAATACATATACACTATGTAACAAACAAAGATTTAGTGTCAAGCCAAATTATACTACATACCTTGCAAGAGGTAATGGTACCAAAAGGGGAGAACAGCTCCTTAAGCTTATCATCACCAATGCTATCATCTAAATTTTTGACATACAAGTTTGCCCCTTGATATTTATCAGCAGCTTCTTTCATGCTCTGCTCAAATCGTTGTTTCAATTCATTCTCCCTTTCAGATTTCTTTTGAGCTTTTCCAACATACCATTCCTTATCATCAAATTTTTTGCCATTGAGAGCCTCAACAGCCCTAGCAGCATCATCAGCATTCTCAAAATTCACAAATCCAAAGCACTTTGATTTCCCATCTCCATCCCTCATCACAACAGCACTAGTTATAGTTCCAAATTCACCAAAAATTGTCTTCAATTCATCATCAGTAGTTGACTCTCCTAGATTCTTTACAAAAACATTATTGAATTTAGCCTTGTCAATAGCACTTTCTCTCTCTTGCTTGCGAAGGAAGGGTCCCACATACACTTGTTTATCATTCAACAGCATACCATTCAGCTTCTCTATGGCTTTTTGCGCAGATTCCTCATTATCAAATTGAACAAAGCCATATCCTTTTGATTGCCCAGATGAATCTGTAGCTACCTTGCATGAAAGGATATTCCCAAAAGTAGAGAAAGTATCATGTAAGGCCTTGTGGTCAATTGCCCTATCCAAATTCTGTAATAATACGCAAATTCAAAAGAAAACAAAGGAAAAAGTCAGGACCAAACAATATAGAAGCTTAGCAGAAATCCTTCCATTACCAAACAATCTGGAAGAACCAACATATTTATACCTTAATAAATATATTTCCTGCCCCACTTTTCCGGATACTGGGATCACGATGCGAATACATAATCCGGATGGGTTTGTTATTGAGAGGAGTGAAGTTCAGAACATCTAATGCTCTGGCAGCTGATAGGCAGAAAATATGTTAGAAACAGCAAGAAAATAATCTATTTAACAAACTTTGGGGGAAACTTATGATTATCACAACATCATCGACACAAGAGAAAGTATTACTTAAGCATAGAAAACTATGAGGACCTGTTAAAGAAGATAAAGTTTATGGAACCAAAAAGCTAATAAGATAATTGAAGAATCAAATAATTAATTTTAATGATAAAATAATACACACCCACTGGTGTAGAACGGTCCTGGCCATTCAACCAATATAAACTACCTCTGATTTAGTTAATTCTAAAGGATTTAGTTAATTAAAAAGACCAGGAATCCAAGATATGATAAATAAAATAACAAATAGTACTTTAGAAACTGGCTTCAGATACTTGAAATTAGCATAACAGTAGTTAACAGAAGATCTTGTTGAGATACCAAAAGCACTAAAGAAATTCATAGAGTTTTAGCTAACTCAGGATTAATACTGCAATTATTAGATTAGCTTATGCTTTCCAATGAGTATCCATTCACAAATGGAAAATGTCAGGGTTATATTAACTTCATTCTGCAGGGTAAATGCCTTTTTGACTGATATTCTGAATTGTACATAAAAGAATGTACCCTTCCCAAAAAAATATGCTACACAAAGATTTACTTGTGATATTAGCATGCAAAGTTTCTTTTCCCCGTGGAAATCTGTCTTACTTAATAGTAAAATAAAATTCCACTAGCAGTGCACCTATCAGAATGAACACCATACCTGTTTGCAACATTCATGATCAACATTAACGGAGTGATAAATCTCACCACAAAAAGTTACAAACAACATCAAAATAACAGACCTTCGCAAGAAGCTCTTGCAATAAAAGAGATTAAAGGTATAACACATTAATCAATATAACAAACTGTAGAATATTCATCAAGCAAATATGCTAATAAATTCTCCAGCTGCTTTCATGGTTTTCAGTTTCGTCTATATTCTTTAGGTTACACTAGAACAAAGCAGAATACATAAATAATAGCTGGAATAAATATTTCCCCAGAGAACTAGTACTGACACATTTAAAAGTCAAACCACAATTTAAATACGAAATTATTAGTGTCTAAAAAAGGTTAAAAATTGGATGCAAAATTCCTTGATAGTGCAGAAAATTGTGAACAAATCTGATTAATGCGACCACGGTTGAGGTAGAACAAAGCCGTTAACAAAAAATCCAATGGCTTTATCGAATCCTCCCCGAGAGAACTACCAGTGACAGTGACGAGTCAAACCACAATTTAAATCCAAAATTAGGATCTAAAACAAGGTTTTATACTGGTCATCCCGTTCCTTGATAGTGCCGGAAATTGTGGACATATCCGGCTAATGCGGCCACAATTGCGGCCTTGTTGCAGATGAAAACACGGTATAGGACTTATATTTAAAACCAATCCATTCATTCAGAAATAAGATTAAGCACACAAATTTCATCAATCACCTGGAACTGATAAAGCAAAATAGAAAAAAGCCACAATTCAATGCACACACACAGAGCAATAATAACAAGAACTAAACACCAAAAAAAAAAAAAAAAAACTAACCATCTTGCGGGTTGCTATAGTTGACATAACCGTAACCGAGCGATCTTCGGCTGGTCAAGTCCCTGCAAACCCTAACGGACACGACTTGGCCCAATTGGTTGAACAGGTCATAGAGCTGCGAGTCCGTGACGCTCGGGTCGAGATCTCCAACGTAAAGCGACGTCGTCACGAACTGGTTTCCACCGCCCCCAGCAGCAGCAGCAGCGCCGTTGGGACCGGGCATCGCATTCTGAGGCTGAACCTGAACCTGAGCCATCTCAAGCAAAAACAACAAAAGCTACACAAACAAAAACTGAAATTTTCTTTTTCGGAAAAGAAATCCCTAAATTCCCTTTTTTCCTTTTTTTTCTTTTTTTTTTTCTCTTCCCCCTCCTCTTGTTATTGAGAACAATAAAACCCTAGGAAGAACAGAAAAGCTAGCTAGACTCGGGTAGATGCAGGAACGATAACACAGACTTCGGAGAAACTTCTAATTTTTTTTGTTTTGAGTGCGAGAAAGGCGAGGAGAGGGAAGGGAAGAGAGAAGTGGGGTTGGATGCGCGGCGGATAAGGAGTGGCCGCCGGCGGAAATCACGACGGCGCGTGAAGGAAGGAGGAGAATTGAAATAGTGAGGTAAATAGAGAGAGAAAGCGAGAGAGCAGCAGATACTGCGCTGAGAAAAAGGAGTGAGAAAGGAAGAGCGAGAGAGGTTATAGGTAAAAGCGATGGTGGCGGGTTTGGGTAAACCCTAGCACAATCCCACGGAGAGATCTGAACCGTCAGATGTGAGAGGAGGTGGGACCCGAGGGAGGAATGCGAAGGTAGATAAGGATTGCGAAAACAGAAAGGAAAGACGAAAGATGAAGAATCTTACGAGTGAGGGAAAAGGTAACCGGTAGAAAGAGAGAGAGAAGAGAGAGAGGAGAGGATTTACCGCAAACTCCAAAACAGTTACACAATAGTGACAGGCCAGCTCAAGCAAGTAGTTCACTGCCTTTTATTTAATTCTGTTTTTCTGTTCAAATCAAATGCATCCTAATTTCTTTTTATTTAAAAACAATTTAATTATATTTTTTTTATTTACAGAGTAATAATGATCATTGAATTAATTGATAGGAGGTTACTTTTAGCATGTTAGTGGTCCTAAATTCATGTTGATTCTTGACCGGAAAATTCTGTCATCAAAATTTAAATAAATTTCATCAGTTAAAATAAGTACATATATATAATAAAAAAATAAAAAACTGATTTTAACTTTATGTATACTAAGCTGTCAGAAAATATATATATATATAAAATAATTTTAGTTTTTTGAAATTAAATGGAAACTATGAACCTTTCTAGAAATTTTACTTTTGAAAGAACATAATTTTTGGGTAATGTTAGCAAGTTTTTTAAAATATGATTAATAAATATTTAATATATTTTACTACCTTTTCTTTGAACAAATAATATACTTAGGAAATACTTGTGGATATGTTTTACTAGTTTCAAGAAAGATTAAATAATTTGTATGCTTTTAATGTAATTAATGTTTTAAACATTTTTTTTTATTTTCGCATCTTTAATTATTTTCTGAGAAGACTCCTTAACAATATCTATTGTTACAAAAAAATATCTATTGTTGGAAAGTTTTAATTATTATAAAATGTAAATATTAATGATTTTTTTATTTTTGATATAATATTATTTTTATTAAATATGTTCTATATTTTTAATAAATGGTTGTTTAGAATCTTAATAATAAATTGCATTAAAGAACATTTAAAGCAATTAATTAGATGTGTTTAAAAATATGAAAACAAAAATATTAAATAGTTTTGGGTTTTTAATATAATAAACACTTTTTACTATAATTATTCCATTATTTATTTTTCTGACAGCATTATATTCAATTTTTTTCTTTAAAACAAGAGGATTAGAAACCCTCTTGGAAACCAATAGAAGCAGAATCTGCTCTGAAAGCATTCATAATGAATGTTTGAAGAACATCATAGATGTGCATATTGTAACACGCAGTCATATCGCAGTAGAATCAGACTAAATTCTAATTATGTGAAATCATCTTCCCAAGCAATTTTGAGGCCATAATAGATTATCAATAATTCAGCAGAAAGGAAAGAGCAAGTACCAATCCTTTTGGAGAATGGCCATAAAATGTATACTTGATCACCCCTCACTACTTCACAAGATGCAATTTTGCCATTTTAAGACATTGTTCAATGTTAATAACAATTTGTCCTTAGTTGAGGTTAGTTATATTATGAGTTAATAGAGTTTCAAAACTTTGAAAAAATAAATTATTAGTCTAATAATTTTAAAACCTTTTTACAAAGATGTTTTCATAAAACTTGAGGTTTGAAAAAAAAAAATAAGTAAATAAATATTTTAAAGAAGCTTATTAAAAAATCTATGCAACTAAATATTTTTAATATGGTAATAATTTTATTAGGAGAAAATTATTATAATTATAATTCTCAAAATTTAGATGGGAGTAGATGATATTGAATTTAATTTTATAGGAATTTTTTAAAAAAATTATATATGCAATCTTTTGTGCATGTAGAATATCCATTTACATTAAAATTTCTTTTGCATGCAATATTTTTCACTTTTTATAAAGATTTTCAAAAATATATGATCATTGAAAGATTATATATTTTCTTTCTTAAATTTTGAGCTTATTTATCATTATATTGATGTGTGATTAAAAAGTAATTTTTCAAATTTTTAACGCTTTTAATTATCTTTTTAGAAGGATTTTGTTCATTGGTACAAAATTATTTATTTTGGATTCAAAAACTTACACAAAAACACATATTGACTTAAAAACATGTTATTTATCAAAATCAACTTTGTGAGTAGTGAAGTCAATTGAACATTATTAGTAGAAGGTCAAATAAAATATTTATATATGATAGAAAGAAGACTTTGTAAATATTTATTGCCTAATAAATTTTCAAGTATTTTGTATGATAATATAGATAAAATATAAGAGTATTAGTGATTTGAGCTAATTAAGTAATTTTATTGATTAAATATATGTTGGTATTGTGATATTTGTATATATTTAATTATATTCAGATTTTTTATATTTGTTTATAATACGTGTGAGATATATTTCTTAATTTTTTATTATTTTTTGAATGTTTTTATTTAAATCAGAGATTCTTTCAGATGAAAATATTTTTTATAAAATAAAAAGATTATGATAATAAAATTTTTACTTTTTTTTTTGTTTTGTGTGATATCAAATAGAAAAATTATACCTACATTAATTTTTTAGTAGTTATTTTGAATTTTGTAATTTTATTATTACAAATTAGTGAAGGTCATTTTAATATTTAAGAGTTTTGATTTTAAAATCTTACTCTCTTTTTTAGTTTATTCTAGAGAAATAATAAATATCAATCCTCTTATTTTTTATTTTTTATATTTTATTATTTATTAAAGAAATTCATTAAGGGATGGAAAGTTATCACATTATTATATTAATCCAACAAGAAAAACCTTTTAAAAGAAACATAAAAATTCATTATACATAATACCTAAATTTCTATTATATTTCATAAACATTAAATCTCATTATGTTATTATTTTTATCATCTAACCAAACTACTGTAGTAATTATGAAACATTTTTTTTTCATTTCTCAATATTTAGATTCTTCTACAACTTCCCGATCTTTTTCCTATGCTCTTCAATAACTTTAAGAATCCTTTTATTAACTTCATTAATCTCCTCATTATTGATATATGTCTTTAAAAATAATCACAATGTACATTTTTCTATAAAAAAAATGAAAATAAACAATATCATAAAAAATTTAAAATAATAAAACATTGTTAATTAATAATTAAAAATAGAACATCATATATATACAAAGAAGTCATTAATTTTAAAAAAAAAAACAGACTAATATTTTTATTATCACTTTATACTTTAAAAATAAAATAAACATATAATTTTTAAAAAAAATTATTATATTTTAAAATATCTCATCTTATATATTATAAAATTATCTTATATATTATAAATGAAAGGAAAAAAAATATGAGGTGATAATTTTTTTCCATTTTTATAAATATATATTCAATTAAGTTAATTAATATAAAAGATTAAAATATTGATAATTGATAATTCACAAATAGAATTCTTACATTTAAAAAAATATATTAATTTAATATAAGGATTAAGAGAAAAATAGTTTTATTGAGGTGAGAAAACTTAATTAGTGAAAGATAAAGTGTTTGAGTATGTTTTTAAATAAAATATAAATATAAATGAAAAGTTGAACCTTCACCCTTAAAATTTATTTGTCTTTTCTCTAAGGTTATTAATACTATTCTTCATTATTTTTAAGACTCAAGTACACTTTGGGAAGCTCTTAAAAAGAGGAATGTTTATCACTAATTAACATTTTGAATTGATTGAGTTTCGATATTCTAAATCTCCATTAAAGATTAGTGTTTGAGACTGTTCTTGAGGAATCTTTCATTCACTATGAGTTTGAGTCAATAGGAGTTTGTAGTGACGTGTTTTTGCCTTGTTATTTAGGTGCTCAAAGAACTAGTTGGGCACCAAGGTTTCAAATTCATTTTAGAGGGGAAAAACACCATATACGGGCTAAAGAAAGGAAAGAGAATGGGGTTTGCATTGTTGAGAATGTGTTGATTTGATTATATGTTGCCCATTTACATCACACTTGCTGAGTTTTGGTTTTGAAACCCTTTTGAATCAGATTTTGCAGTTATGTAAATTCTCTATTCAGTGGATTAGCTTTGGTGGCTCTCGGGTTTAAATCCACTGAACTAAAGGTGTTGCTTTGGGCGGACTAGATTTTTCCAATCCATTGAGCAGAGCATATTTGCGTTAAGCAGAATTGGTATCAAGTAGGACGACCACTCTCTGGTCCAAATTTGTTGAGCGGATTTGGTTTTGCTAAGTGGATATCTCTATCCACTAAGTGAATCTTTATCTACTGAGTGGATCTCTAACTGCTGAGCAAACAGGCCCTTTAACAAAGTATTTTATTTAGTCGATTTTGGATGATGAAATAAAATGCATGGTTATATATTGTTTTGAAAATTTATGCATGATGTATATAAATGGAAATGAGGCTTGTGGGACTCATATTAAGAAGATGTTTGGAATTAACTGTTTTGAACTTATGACGAAATCTTTGATAACTTAGTGTGGATGGACCTATAAATATGTTATGAGATATCTAAACTTTAATGTTAACCTAAGTTACGTAAACTAAGATAATAATTAGTCAAAATTACCTGAACAAAATTGATAAAGGAGAGTTATAGTGGGATGATTTTATAATAAAAAAAGACTCAGTAGTTTGTTAATTAGGCCTGTGGTTCAGGAACATACATAAGGTATGCTAATCCCATATATCTAAAGTTCTATCTAATTTTAAAAAGATATCTATTTGATTGTGATTGATAAAAAAGTAAAACCTTATATTATTATTAGTAGCATATTTATAAAAAAAAAAATATAAAAAATAATAAATTATCTAAATATATTATTAGAAAGTATATATTATTTTTATAATATAGTATAAAAATGTTGTAACAATTCTTTTATAGTGTTATTATTTACTTAAAAACAAAATATTTTAAACTAAATTTATATTTTGTTCATAATAAATTACAAAAGAAAGAATTAGAAATTATTTATCTACATGCACATTTTCAAATTACGGTTTAAGAGACCAAAATTTCTCCTTTAATACTAAACTCATATTTATATCTTAATGTACATAAAAATATTAAAATCTTATGAATTTTATTGTTTATATTTTTATTATATATATATATATTTTATATATAAACTTGTAAAATAATATAAATAATATATTTTTTCTCACTCTTTAGTTTCCTTAACATTTTTACATATTATTAATATCTGAATTTTCTGAGTCTATTATTTTTTTATCTTGTGTTGAAATTTCGTGGTAGCTTATATTATAGAATAAATAATTTAATATATTTTTTTTTAATATGAATTCTTTAGCAGAAAATTTGGAGTTGATAATTTATTATTATAATTAAAATAAAATTATATTGAATGAAGTGGTGGTGGTAACTGACAATATGGCTTATGATATAAAAAAAATGAAATAATTAAAATTTAAATTTAAATATATTTTAAGTAAAAGTTTGAATTTTTCCGTTGTGAAAGAGTATATATATATATATATAATATATATATATATATATAATACTGGCTTTTTCTTATCGTAATTAATTTTATCTCTGTTAATGGAAAGATAATTTGCTATTGTAATCTAATGCAACCTTAATTTTTCTTTTTAATTTTATTTAGTCAACTCTAATTTAATTTAATGTAATTTAATTAAAAAAACATAAAAAAAATATTTCATATATTTTTGTATGCCTTATTTAATGAGAAAATAACGATAACATAATGAAATTGTATATTTTTATTAATAATATTTTAAGAAATATACGTATTAAAAGTTATTTATAATTTTAATCATTTCAGTTTAAATTTTATTATGAATGGAGATTAATTTTTTCTAACATACTCCTACCAATATCTAGATATCAAAATAAGAGTTAAAATAAAATTAAAGTCTACAGTTTTTATAAAGTTTTAAAACTATTTAATTTCATTAATTTTAATTAAATTACATGGATTGAGTAATACTTTTATTCCGTTTATATATGATTGGCTTCTGGAAGGAATATTTTCGATTGAGTTTATTATTTTACATGTTATAAACTTATATTTAAGGATTTTTTTTTTCAATTTTTCTAATAATAGATTGATTATTGAACCAATACAATTCTTTAAGATTTAATAATTCAATAATTTTTTGAATATTGTTTTTCATATTAAAGAAAAAATTTCTGATCGATTCTGCAAGTTCAGTTTTGATATTGTTTTTCAACACAAAAAAATAACAATTTTCTGTTTGGTCAAACGTCACTGAGATGTTAATATCATAGAATGGTCATGTGCCTATTTCTTCAAAAGCTAAGTTACACGTGGATGATAACTTTAGTATTTAACGGACTCAAAGAAAAGAAAAACAAGATACTGCTATATTCTTTTGGAAATATTCTTAAAACATTTTTGTTAATAATTTATTAAATAAAAATTAATTTATTTAATTTTTAGAAATTCCAAAATATTTAATATTTTTTAATAAAATTAATAAAAATAAATTTTCAATTAACAATTAATTTTTAATTTGTGCCTAAGTTAACTTTAGTTTATAAAACATTATTTTATTTCTTAAAATTTTCAAAGAAAAATATTGTAAATATTTTTGTATAATTTTTTCTAAATATATTCTATATATTAGAACTACTTCATAATTGATATTTTCATATTCATTTTTATAATTAAAAATTTTAAATAAATTATTAAAATTTTTATTGTATTTTTATCCAAATAAATATTCGATATATATAATAAATTTTTGGTATTGTACTTATAATTTTTCAAATATAAAAATAATCCCTATTTGCCATATCCATTAATTATATATTTCAACAATACTGCACTGGAATATCTCATTAATCAAAGTGCATTTATAACAATTACGAGAATATTGGGCAGTTTATATATGCACATAAGTTATAATAAATAACTTCTATTGGTGAAATTAAATGCTGGATTTTTTTTTATAATTATTTTGTTGATAGTGAAGTACTTACTATTTTTTTTTTTTAAATTTGAATGATTGATTTTTAAAAGGTTTTTTATTCAATCACAATTTGAATTAAAGTATTTAATAAAATATGAGAAAGAAAATAAAGATATTATGATAAAATTATTTCATGAAGCAAGTTATTTGCTCCCTCTTTTTCTTATTAAAGAATTATCACTGGATAATTTAAGTTTATTTTCTTATTCAAATAATTTAATTGAATTTTCAATAGATTAATGATGAATTCTTTTTTGATGAATTTAAGTTTTAACTTAATTTAGCGGAGATCAAAATTATTAACTAATATTAATTATAACAACAATAATGTAATTATTATTTAATTTATTTAATATTTTATTAATTAAATTAAATATTTATTTTTAATTATTAAATAATATAATTTATTTTTCAAAAAAAACATTTGAAAAAAATCTAAGAGAAATATCTTGAAGTTTAAAAAAAAAACATTTTAAAAAATATGTGACTCAAATAACTTAATCTAATTCACTCTAACTAAATTTTGGTTTGAGTTAAATTAGGTCTACCAAATCCAATTCAAAATATTTTTATGAGTCAAGGGTTTGATAGAAACATTCAACTTAATATATATACATTCTATTTATAACCAGAAATATTTTAAAATAAATTATTAGTATTTTTATAAACTATTTTATAATTTTTTTTTCAAATTAAGATTTATTTTTCTTATTTACTTGATTAAAATATTATGAATATTTATGTTCTGTATTAATAATAAATAATGAGAGAATAATTTTAAAAATCATTAATAATAAGGATTAATTTAGTAAATTGATAACAACTTTTAAAAATTGAACTAAATTAATTATTTTTACTAGTATGTGGGGTTATGTTAAAAATATCTTAAGATGAGATAAAGTATTTTATTTTTCAAATTCTTTTAAAAACTTCATTTTAAAAGAAAAAAAAAGGATGAAATGAAGGATAAGAAGTAAATAGAAAAAGAGATTGATTGTTTAGAAAAATTTGGAAAAAAGATATTTTTTTTCATCATCAATAACTTTATTTTATTATTTTTATAATTACCGTTATAATAATAAAAAAAGGAAAAAAAATATACTCCCTCAATCACGTATTGATTTTAGTGTCTCGTAAACTATTATGAATGTAATATAATCATTAAATTTATAAAATTTTTTTAGGGTTCCTAAACCCATAATTATAAACCTTTTTTTATCATTTTAATGAAAGTATTTTTTTTTCTTCTATTATACCTTAATCAAGTGTGGAATCACAGTAGTATCAAATAGGTTTTTCAACGTGTAATTAATGAGCTATAGACTACTTTAATACAAAATATAGTTTTGTTTTCTTCTAGAAGTTCTAAACACATTTAAAATTTAAAAATTAATATTATTGAAAAATTGTGAGACGGAAGAAGATTTAGAAACGGAACAGTTGCTTCAAAAGAAACGGAACAGGAAATAGGGAAGGTTCCCACGTGTTTCTTCAGTGGGCCAAGGGCCAAAGCCCAAATGGACGAATTAGAGATCAACCTACAACCACGTAAAAGCAAAACAAAAAATATTGCAAATTGGAAATGTCAATGATCGTACACCAAACGACGCCGTTGTGAAATGTCCGATGCCGACTGTTATGCGCGAGTGTCATCGTTGTTTGCATGTCCACCGCCTTCAACGGAAAAGTAAAGAACATTCACGTCTCCGCTTTTTCCTTCAACCAATTTCTTATTCATTCATTTATTATTATTTATTTATTATTATTATTATATAATTATTCATTCACAGCGCCATTATCGCCGTTTACTTTACTATTTCACGATTTGATTGATCTCTTTGATTCCCCTTCACGCTTCAACCTCAGCAGAAGAAGAATCATCGAAAACCCAAATAAAAAAAGGGAGATTGTCTTCTTTACATAGTAAATTAAAAGAAAAAAAAAGCAAGAAATGAGTTCGATTCATTTGATAAACACTCTTGCTGCTCCGCTTCGTTCTTTTTCTCCTCCGTCGCTTTTTCCGCAGTGCCATTCACCTGTCCGTTCTTCTGCTGTACCGAGACGGCGTCGTTCCTCTCACTCGTCTGGCTTCCGCGTTGCCTCAGGTCCAGCCGTGAATTCGGTTCCGGTGAGTCTTCTTCTCTTCTCTTCTCTTCGGATCAAGCGTCTTTCTTACGCTACCGTGTTCCTTAACATTTTCTTTTGCGGTTTGCGATTTTACCTTCTCAGCGTGGGAATGGAACTTATTCAGTTGCTGATTTCATGACAAAGAAGCAAGATTTGCATGTTGTGAAAACCACCACCACCGTTGATGAAGGTAACTCAATGTTCTATGTAGTTTTATTATGTGATTTACTGTATTTATTTATCGTTATTTTTCTCGGATCACAGCTCTGGAAGCTCTTGTAAACAACAGAATCAGTGGTCTTCCGGTAATTGACGATAACTGGAATTTGGTAATTTTCTAGTTCCCCTTACTTTTTTTTATTTTTTTATTTTTATTTTTATTTTTATTGTTATGCTCTATTCTGTAATTTAATGCTTTTTTTAAAAGAAAAAAACACGTGTATTTCTATTTTGGACTGGGTTCAATTCCTCCTTTAATTTTTTCTACCTCTTTTGGCGTTGCAGGTTGGAGTTGTTTCAGATTATGATTTATTAGCTATTGATTCGATATCAGGTACTATGGATATCAAGGATGCAAAATTGGAAATGCGATCTTGTACTACTTTGTTTTTCGTTTAGAGTAGCAGAATTTATGTTAACTACCAAGTCAAATAAATGTTCATATAGGTTGAATGGTTGATCAGAATGACTATACTTCGTATTTTTTTTCAAAATTTTTGTGCTATAACTGACTTATGGTTGGAGAGATTGAAGATACCGTATGTTTTGTGCATGCTTTAGTCAGAAAGTGAGTAGTTTCTGTTTTGGTTGGTCAGGAAAAAGGACGATGGTACTCCCTCTATTTCTAACTAAATGGAGATTTGGAAGTTTTTATTTCTAAATTTCGAACTTTATAAATCAATAAATTTTTTTTCTAATTCCACTCGTACTTTCTAATACACTTGTAACATATTCCCTAGTATTGGTTAAAATTTATGCAAAATAACAAGAGACTCATTACAAATAAGAAGTGGGGGCTACAACAATTTGTTATATCCAAAGAATTTCAGCACATAGTAAATTGTTTTGCTAGCATTTCACTTTAATTAATTCACAACCATGCTCTGACATTGCTAGGAAGGGTATTTTAGTCAAATGAGACTATTTTAATTTAGTAATTGGAGCAATTAACAATTGTCTTATGATGTGTGCATTACTATAAATGACATAATTTGAAATGAAGAGATTATTTATCATTTTTGCCAAGTCTGAGACACAGCCATACTCCCATTGATGTGCTTACTCTTGTGAACAAGTTCTCTGCATGCTGCTGCTAAGATTTTGCTAATTGTTATGCTTGAATTTTAGGAGGTCCTCTGAATGATGCAAACTTGTTCCCCAACGTTGATAGCAGTTGGAAAGTAAGTGTAACCATTTTATCTTCTACTTCGTGAGTGTGATTTTCTGTTGAACATTTAGTATGCTACCATATGAATTCTAATTATATGGAATATATTATCATTTACTGGTAATTGCAAATAACTCCTCTGCAAGTGATGCCAAATGGTGCTATTGCTAATGTGGTTTTTTAATTTGATGTGGGAGCATTCTATAATGTTGAATGATGATGTTCAAAAACTAATGTTTGGACATAGTTTTTAATGCAATAATTAATAATTAACCTGCTCCTTCTAACAATCAGTTACAAACATAATCTGAGCCCACTTTTCATTTGACAGCGTTAACTTTGTTGGTTGGATAAAAATATAAAGAAGATATATGGATAATTGAATACTTAAATACTTGATACCAAACCTCTGTTTACAGTTCCTTTTTTATTGCAGCTTATATCTGATTCGTATATTTTGTTTATAGTTTGGGCGTGTTTTGTCTGTTTGGATTTTCATGTTTGACCAATATTCATTGGTAGAATAAGTCTTCATCCCTTTTACCTTGTCTAAATTGTATCACCTGTTTCTTGGTCTACAACTAGATCGTATTTCTTAAAGCATGTAAAGATTTCAAAGGAAAAAATAATATTAATGTCCCATGGTTAATTAACTAATGCACTTCCTTGTGCCTCGGTCTTATAGGATAGAAGAAAAATGCTTTGTGAAGTATAATGTGGATGTTTACATCCCTATATGTCTACATTTAGTATGCCAGAGTCAACCTTGATGATCCACTAATACGGTGCTGTAGTGTATAAAACTTTTGTTTAAAACATGTGAAAGTCAGCTAATTGTAAAGTTTTACATATCTGTCAATTCTTGAAATAATGAATTAATGCCTTTCTATATATTTGGGTTGTGGGTTGCCTTTTTTTTTTTCCCTTTTTCTTGGAGAGGGGATGGGGAGGATTGAACTAGTTGAGAAATAGCTGTAGGATAGATCCATTTTAACGAAGTTAATAAAAGCCTAGAAGGCGTGCAAATGGAGTGAAAATAAGCAAAGGGATTGATTTGCTGTATCAGTCAATGTGAAGAACAAGAAAACTATAGATCAGATAGAGTGAGCGGACGAGTACATGTAAGAAGGAAGGCATAGTAACAGCAACAGAAAAATGAGCGATAAGCAGTTAAAGGGTGCATAAAAAAAATGATGGGTGAAAATTGGAGAGTGGTGGGAGAGATAGGGTTCATTTCCTTATTGTGGAGAGATAGGGGTCAATGGGGAGGAGGCCAGGTAGTGGTCAAATGGCTTTTGCCTTGGTGTGAGTTTGCTTCTTGGTATTAGGTGTCCATATTCAGGTCAGCCTGTGACGAGTTTTCTTTCATTTTATAGTAAAACTATATATTACAGTTTCTCTTCTTCATCCCTATGCTGTTTTTTTTTTTAATCTATCGGGCATTTATTGTTTTAGTCCTAAGTGTCTGTCTTACCAGCATATCTCTTTTGTTCCCTTTATGGTTTATACTTAAATTGGTAGTCATATAATTCTTTTTTAATGAATCTGTGCAAAAAGTGAAGCTCAAGCGGCTCACTATGTTGGGTGTCACTAATCAATATTCTTCCATACGGTAAAGGATATGTGCAGGATGAGCATTTAGGAAATACATACATCTAACCATGATTCTTAGTAGTCCTTTTGGTTTCTTCTTTTCTTCACTTGCCCTCGAAGAGAATTGGAGTTTAGCAAGAACTGTTGTTATTCTATTGAATGGCTACCCTTCTGTAGCTCTAATTATTGTTTTGCATGACAGACATTCAATGAGATACAAAAGCTGCTTAGTAAGACTAATGGCCAAGTTGTTGGTGACTTGATGACTCCAACTCCACTTGTTGTTCATGAATCGACTAGTCTTGAGGAAGCTGCTAGGTACGAATTTGCATTCATACATATCGAATAGTGTTAAATTCTATGATTCTTTTGTTACCGGCATGGGCGATTTATTGCTATCAGTGCTACCATTTACGTTAAATACTTTCATGGAATTTAAATTCTATTAAATACGATTCCTAAATCTCACAACCATCATAGTTTAGCAATCTAGCTTGCAACCATTGACCACCTGATGCACGACACTATTACTTCTTGTGTAGGCTGTTGCTTGAAACAAAATATCGTCGACTACCTGTGGTAGATGATAATGGAAAGCTGGTAAGGAGATTATCTATTCTCTCTTGCAAGTTTAATTTTTTGTGTTTCTTCCACTAGTAACTGTTGCTTGCGTTCTTGCTAGGTTGGACTTATTACTAGGGGAAATATTGTTAAGGCAGCTCTGCTATCTAAACGCGCGGGAGAGTGGTGACAGTTTGAATAAACGTTATTGAAATAGCTCTGCTTGCAGGTTGTGCTGGCGAGAGTCAGGGTAACCTCGATATTATTAGCTACTATAATGTATGTATGTAGTGTCTGTCATATATAGTGAATGTTTAGACTATTACGAATTTATGACAGGCTAAAAGAGGAGCTGAAAGCAACTTTTGACGGCCTTGTGAGATCATAGTGGTGGGTAACAAACAATATAGAGACAATTGATTTACGGATCACCTTTATCAGGTTATCAACATTATTTAGTGCATTGGATTGTTACGAACATGGAGACACTACATCCTGTTTATGTAGTCTCTGTTAACTCTGATCTTTGAGGCTGGGGTAGATCATTTGGAGCCCTGTATTATAAACTTTGTATTGCAGATTGCTTAGGATTTGAACTTATATGTAATCATGCCCTGCTCGCTTTCCTTTATTGGATTGTTCACACCAGTTTATTGACGTATTGAAAATGTATAGAACAATCAATTTGAGTGAAATATAAATATATTTTTTAATATATTTAATTTGTTGGTTTATCTTAATTTTGCTTATAATATGATATATATTTATTAAATTTATTTTAGTTATAAGTTCAATTATGGTTATATTTTTAAAGTTTATTTTGATTTTAATGTGAACTATAATATTATACTTTAGTGAAAAATGTTTCTAAAATTAGTTATCTTTACTCTAATTTTAAGTGTATTTTTTTGTAATTATTTAATTAAAATCATATTTATATTCTCTTGTGAAACGAGAATAATTGCAAATAATATTTATGTTTTTGGAGTAAGAATAATAAACACAACAATATAAAATTTTAATGGTGTAACGGATAAAAAGATGAGTATTAATCATATATATATATAATACTACTAAATTTCTTTCAGGTATGAATTAGGTAGTATTCATATATTTTAGAAACATGATAAATCTTTATGTTATATTTTTTATTCAGTTTGAAGTATTATCAAACCATAAAGTAATAATATTGAATCATTGATATAGACGTGGGCATAAAATATTACTTCAAAATTTGGACAAGAAAAATGTATCTAAACTTTTCAAAATGAAGACCATAAAATGCATACTATTATCAGTGTTAGTCAAAGAAGTCGTTGATAGTCTCCCATGGTCAATATGCTATAATTCTTCTTATCGTTAAAAGGGTGATGTTTGGTATAATCAATTTATAATTAAAAACAATATCGTTGTTTTTAATCACATTTTTTATGATGCTTTTGCATGTCATGTAATGACGGTCTCAACCTTAACTTACCTGTAAAAGTCTTTAATCACATTTATTGATGATGCTTAAGTGTTTAAAACTAAGAGACTATGTACCCGTCTGATTGATAATTGACAAGTTATCTTCCAGTTTTTCGTACTTAAATACTTCAAATTAAGAATTGTTATCCTCCTAAACTACTAACCCTTATGTATACTCTCAATACAAAGAATTAACCAAGTTAGCATAACTACTAAATGGCTTACAAATAATTTTAAAACTATATTTATGTACTATATGATGTACTTTATTTCTCATATCTTACTTGAATATTAATGTAACACTATTGGTAATGATGACAAAAAAAATCTCATTAAATACAAAATATAATATAAATAAAAAAATCAAACATATAATATCATGATAAAGAGACTTAATAAATGTTTTAATAAAATTTAAATAAGATCTTTCTAAATTTTAGAAAACATTTAATCAGGATATCATTGCAGTACTCGGTAGAAAAAAATAGAGAAAATAAAAATTAAGAAAAAAAAGAAGAGAAACAAACAAAAATGGAGTGTAGTTGATGATATGTACAACATCTATATTCTATATGACGAATTTTAACACATATCGTTACTTCTTTGAATGAAGAGATAATCGCTTCCTTCTTTCTTCCCTCTTATTTAGAGTTATCTCCAATCCTTCTTACACTTCTAAAGAAAGACATGAAGCTCTACACCGATCAAACTTGAAAATTCTAAATTGCAGAAATCTCTGGGCTTCTAGAAAAGGTGTCATGCAAGAATGCTTTACTTCCACACGTGTTTGACAATTCTAACCAATAACAACGATTGGAAACTTCAAACAAACACCCCAAGTCAAAAAGTCTTGTCACCTTGCTTGTGTAATATGTCACTCATGACGTTTTAATTCCAAGTTTTTTCTCGAAGGAGGAATCTCCAGGTCCAGCATCTATCTCAGGAAAATAAAATAAATAGAAGCTGAGATTAGACCAGTCACTCACTTGTCCCTCACCTTAGTTGCTCCTCCATCTAACACCAATCTAAGCAAACATTTCGATTTGAACATGAAGCCCGAAACATCTTCAGTTGAAATGTTCTTTTTTCCCTACTTAGGGGGAGGCCATCAGATCCCAATGATAGACGCAGCAAGACTGTTTGCATCTCACGGAGTCTCATCAACCATTCTAGCCACACCCTCCAACACCCCCCACTTTCAAAAATCAATCACTCGCGACCAAAAATCCGGTCTTGCCATCTCCATTCACACTCTCTCCGCCGACATACCCGACTCATCAGACATGTCTGCTAATCCCTTCATGGATACCTCCGCCCTCCTCGAACCTCTGCGCCAGTTCCTCCTCCAACACCGGCCCCATTGCATCGTCGTCGACATGTTCTATCGTTGGGCCAGCGACGTCATTTACGAGCTCGGAATCCCCAGAATCATCTTCAACGGTATCGGGTGCTTCTCTCGCTGTATCCACGACAACTTAAGCCATGTCCTGATTGAGGGTTCGATTTCAGACTCGGAGCCTTTCGTCGTTCCTAATCTCCCCGACAGAATCGAAATGACAATGTCTCAGTTTCCCCCTTTTCTGAGAAACCCATCTGACATTCCTGAAAGGTTGAAGGGCATGAAGCAATTAGAGGCGACTAGTTTCGGTACTCTTGTAAACAGCTTCTACGACCTGGAACCTGCTTATGCCGATCAATTGAAAAACAAGTGGGGAAAGAAAGCATGGATTGTAGGACCAGTGTCCCTTTGCAACAGAACCAAAGAAGATAAAACCGAAAGAGGGAAGCCACCCACTATCGATGAACAAAAGTGTTTGAATTGGTTAAATTCTAAGAAACCCAGTTCAGTTCTTTATGTCAGCTTTGGAAGCCTTGCTCGGTTGCCCGCTGAACAGCTGAAGGAAATTGCTTACGGCCTCGAAGCCTCTGATCAATCGTTCATTTGGGTGGTGGGGAACATTCTCAATGAAGCATCAGAAAACAAAGAAAACGGGAGTGGGAACTGGCTTCCAGAAGGGTTCGAGCAAAAGATGAAGGAAACGGGTAAAGGGTTGGTGCTTAGAGGGTGGGCTCCACAGTTGTTGATTCTGGAGCACGCTGCGATTAAAGGGTTTATGACTCATTGCGGATGGAACTCGACTCTGGAAGGTGTGAGTGCGGGAGTGCCAATGATCACGTGGCCTCTGACGGCTGAGCAATTTTCGAACGAGACGTTGATAACGGAGGTTCTGAAGATTGGAGTCCAAGTGGGGAACAAGGAGTGGCGGTCGTGGAATGAAGAATGGAAAGAGTTGGTGCCGAGAGAGAAGGTGGAGGTGGCAGTGAGGAAGGTGATGGAGGAGAGTGCAGAGGCAGAGGAATTGAGAAGGCGAGTGAAAGACTTTGCCGGGAAAGCGAAAAGAGCTGTGGAAGAAGGTGGAACGTCTTACGCCGATGTTGAGGCCTTAATTCAGGAGCTTCAAGCTCTCACAATTGAAAACCAGGGTTAAAATTTTGAAAAAGAGAAGAAAGCTTTCAGTTCATATTTTCATGTAATAGTTTATATTTTCATGCCAAGTAAGAGTTTGTTTCTTTCCTGCATTACATGAAATCTAATGCTACATGCCTAGATCTATGCATTCAACAAAGGGCAAATTAAATAAAAGTGAACAAGATTTCTTTTCGCTAAAAGATTAACATTTAGTTTTACTATTACTGTATTAATGATTTTTTTTTTACAAAATATTCTTAATATTTTGTTTATTTTTAGTCTTTTATTATATCAATAAAAATTCAATATAATAACTCTTTAAAATATATATATATATATAATATAATAATGTTTTCGTTAGTTGAAATTCACATTGTTAATTTTATAAATTATAAAATAATATCATCATGTCTATTGATTAAAGAGTGGTTATAAATTTAATTATATATGAATTAAAACTGTCACTATTTATTTTTTAACTATTGTATTGATAGTTGGATGAAAGTAATAATTTCAAAAATAAAAATAAAAATAAAAACTTAATCCAACATTTTATTAATAATAATATTAAATAAAAAATAATAATAAAACTAAAAAAATTTAAACCTTCCAAATACTTCATAAATTATAACCCTTACCACACTACATAGATGGAATAACTATATGATTCTATTAAAACTCAACTAATCACGTTAACTTCATGCTAATTATTATAATTCACCATTGTTATATGCTGGGTAAAGTTTTAATTTCTTTAGAGTTTGAAAAAAAACATCAATATGTTGATTTAGTAATTATTAAATCTAAAAATAAACAGAGACATTTAGAATTTTGATTAGTAAAAAAAATTAATTTTTTATTTTAATTAAAATAGAATCTGTTGCATTATTATGTTTTATGGATATTATATAAGCTGTACAATAACATTGTCTATCGAAATTTTCTGATCCACGCATTTATATATGTTGTGTCTAATAAGTATTTTACCTCATGCTAGCTATAATTTGTTGTATGATTTGGTAAAAAAATATGATCATATCTAGTTCAAAGAATAACTTTAACTGGTGCACAATTTCTATTAATAACATATTAAATAATAAATAAATTATAAAAGATGAAATTAAAAATAAATAGATTAATTAAAATAAACACATATATTATAATTGAGAACTAATTAATTAAAAGAAATAAAATAAAAATAAATTAAAAGAAATATATTAAAATTTATATTAATATTATAGATATTTTTCTTCATTTGTTATTAATTCTCGTTTACTTTTTTTCATAGGTGGTTGAGAATTGAAGATCAATAGTTTGGATAAACAACTCGATCTTTCTCCATGTTTGATCATGTTACATGCTTCTATATATTGTTTGAACCTTTTTCTATCTTCTAATCATTTGTTGCACATCAGAATCAATTTTAATTTCTATGGAGTTGTGGAATAACTTATTGTTGACAACTTGTATAAGACGTTGATAATTGATATTTGGTATCTGTTTGCGGTTTCTATAATCTAGTATTTTAGTAAATTTTTGAAAAAATTGGTTGAAAAATCAATTATGTTGAATCATCATTTTCCTTGGATAAAAATTTGTGTAAATAAGTCTAATGAAGATTCCTTTATGGTAGTGTCGCAACCGGGGTTACGACGGGGACTGACGAACGTAAAAAGAATAATTCACTTTTTTTAGGAGAACCAAGGAGTCGCCACCATAGTTTATTAAGGAAAACTATGGAAAAACTAAAATGGTCTTCGAAACAAAAAAAATGAGTTCGGGAGTCGATTACGTGTAGGAAAGGTATCAGCACCCTACAACGTCCGTCTTAAGACGTACCTTTCAATTAAATATGCAAAATAAATATGATCTTATAATATTTGTTTCCCCTATAAACAAATAAAATATTATAAAATAAAAATAATTTTTAAAATTATTATTGTTAAAAAGAAAAAAATTAAATTAGAATTTATTTGGGTCCGACAAGATATTAACCTTGCTCCTACGTATTTTCATTTAGAATGAAAAATTAGGGTTAAGTAGTTCTTCCAGGTGTTATTTGTTTTTTTTAGTAATTTTAAAGAGAAGTGAGTTTTAAAAATAAATTATATTTTTTATTCCTTTTTTATCAATCTTATATAAATCAAGATAGTGTAAACTATACATTGATATTATAGATTGCTATATAAATTGGCTTAAAATAATTGAAACATATTTATTTTATCGGAATAAGTTTTAGTTAAAGGTTAAATATAAGATGACGTGTATAGCCATACATATATTTAAATAATTATTTTATATATAGGTGATATAAAAATATAATAAGCATTGGAGGTAATACAATGCACATGATTGTACAAACATCTAAACAACTTTTTAATATGAAAAGGAAAAGTAAATTTCACAATCATATTAAAAGTTGGTACCAAAATTTTTTAATAAAAAAAAAGGGGTTTATTAGAAAATCATTAGTAAATATTTATAAAATTAAAATTATAATTTGAGTAAACTTTGATAAAAATAACAAAATATATAATAACGCGTGTGGTCATATATATATATATATAAAAGGAAATGTAGCATAAATCATATAATTTAATGATTATAAATTTATATAAAAATATTAATAAAAGATGAGAATATAGGATATAAGATGATGCACACGATCATACTTGATCATTATCCTTCTTAAGATAAACTGATATAATATAGATTTATTTAAGCAAGTACTTAATTAATTAATTAAAATTATATCAAAATTATTATTTAAAAACCGTACATAAAATTATGCTTTATATGAATGCTAATTATAAAATGACGTGAGTAGCCATATATATAATTAGAATTCATATAATTTTTTTTATTTTTATTTTAGTAACGTGGTGAATATTAGAATTATCTAATGAATTGCAAGTTAGGCAAAATGTTAAATTAAATTTTAAATTTATTAATTTTTTTTTTATAAATGATCAAGATTTTTTATTATTATATAATGAATAGACTAATTTGAATAATAATAAAAAAAAAAAAAAAAAAAAAAAAAAAAAAAAAAAAAAAAAAAAAAAAAAAAAAAAAAAAAAAAAAAAAAAAAAAAAAAAAAAAAAAAAAAAAAATATATATATATATATTATAAAATAAACCAAACTAAAATAAATAAATAAATAAATACATAAATTATAATAACTAGGTAAATAAAAGAAAGAAGAAATGATAATAATAATAAAAAAACTCTTTCGAGTCGCAACCCTTCTCTCAAAGATTTCATTTCTGTAGGTTCTCTTTTTTTTATTCCAATGCTTTCATCTGCTATGTCTTGAGTGGGTTAGAACCCCTATTTCTTTGGGCGAATCATGTGCAAGCTGCATGAACAGTTGCATTTTGCCAGCCTGTTCATTTAGAGCTGATTCTGGAAATGGTTCAATCAATAAACCCCTGACAACAAGAACATGATGTAACCCAAGGCTAGGATTCCAATCCTTTTTAAGTGTGTTGATACAAATCTCACCATTGGTTGCAATGTTCGGATGGAAAATCTTAGTCAAGAAAAAAAACTTTTAGGTGGAGAACGAGAAAAAATCATGAGACAGCAGCAAGATTTTTCAACTCCTTGACAAGTTGCTTTATAACATTCGGTGGAAGATTTTCATTAGTGGCCATCGGTACAAAGGCACCTGCTTTGTTTTGTGCTAAGGAGGAGTGACCCTTTTCAAACTGAATTCAATTTGCTGCTTAGACCAAAGGATGCAAACGAACAAAAGAAGAACTGCCTGCAGAGAACAGAAGAAGCTTTTGGGGTGCGAGAGGAGAGAGAAGAACAAGAGGGAGTGAGAGAGAGAAAGAGAGTGGACTGATTAAGGGAGATGGGAATGGAGAATGGAAAGGAAAGTGTGATTGTGAATGAGAATGAGGGGAAAAGATTCATTAGATTTTGAATGCCCCTGCCATCAACATTGTGTCACAAGCACACTTGGGAGGAGTGAAATGGTTTCTGTGAGAAGCTAAATGCTACGGGGGCAGAAGAGGGCAAGCCATGTTTTTAGAACGTTATGAATAGTGACCCACAACACATTCCGGAAACAAAAAAAAATGCAATAACCAAAACGTGCCAAACAATAGTCATAAAAGCATGAAAAAATAACAGAGATAATACCTCAAAGCCTCTTCCCCTCCTCTTTTTTGGTCCTCTTCTTCTCCTCTCCTTTATCCTCTTTTTTCGTGCCCCCCCTCCATTTTACAGCCACCAATCCCTTCTTATTACTGCCCCCCTTGCTTTTAGGGTTACCCTTAGGTTAAAAAAAAAATTGGGTTACTACTTGGGCCAAGGGTTCCTTCAATTTGGGGCCTTTTTTTTTTCTATACTTCATTTTTTTTATTTGGATCCCCTTTTTTTCTTTTCTTTTATTTAAAATTTATTATGATTTTGTAAATTTTTCTTTTTAAAATATGTGTTAGAAATGCATTTTTTTATATATCTATAAAATATTATCCTATTTTTTTTTTAGCATTTTTCAAACATAATTAAATAATAATATATATTTTTCAACCTTTTATTTTTCAATATTTTTTATTTTTTATTTATTTTTATTTTAAAAAAATATAATCCCCGGACGAAATTGGGTATTGATAGGTAGCATGTTGGAAAGATCTACCGAAATAAAGTATGACTTTAATAGAAGTAATAAGTTAATGGTTTGATGAAGAAGTTGTGAGAGGTGGATTTAGAAGTATGGTAATTTGTTCAGGTGTTCTGACCAACATGAGATGCAATTCGATTATTGTATCTATAGAAAATTTCCAAGCAAGCATCTACGTTACATGAACATCAATTAATATAGGAACGATACTATATGTTAGTATATTCTCAACATTAAGATTTGGTTGACGATAATACAACTTCCTGAATGTGTTGTCTCCTAAGGAAGTCCTAGAGTAGTGCATATTTTTTATTTCAGATCCATGAAGGTGTTGTTGATTATTTCACCATTTGAAAAGATAACAGTTAGGTAAGAATTAGTGAAATCTTGACTATTGGTGATGTCAAAGTCTTTCATCTAAAGATTGTTTAGAGAATGAGATTGATAATGAGAAATATTGTATTTCTTAGGATGTAGTGTATTTGTCGAAAGATGTAATATATGTTATTTATACACATAAATGATAAGAAATTTGGATGGTGTAGATTTAGGATTTCCCTAAGCATTATTGATGATGTGTCACAATCTTTATCAAAATGATGAGAAAAGTGATCAAAAAGTCCTGCAGTGACAAAGACTAAACAATATTGATGTGTCATAGTCCTTATCAGAGTGATGACAAAAGTGATCAAAAAATTTTGTAGTGATAAAGATTAGCCATTATTGAGTTTGTGGTTTAGGGTTTAAAGTTTTTTGTAAAATACAAAATGTTTACAAGACATAATAAATAAGTATGAATAAATTAGGTACAAATTGCTTAATGACGTGAAATAGTTCCACAATGTGGTCTTAGGGTTTGTCTCCTTGGTCACCTCTATGATTGTTCTAGTGGTAGTGGCGTGACATATCACTTTCATTGCTCGCATCCTCTTCTTCTGTACTTTCTGTGTTTGATTCTGATGATCCAAGTTATCTGTATGTTGATGGTGGTGTAGCAAATAAATTTGTCATTGTAGGGAAGATTTGGAATATCGAACCAACTTGTTGTGCTCCGAGATACAATTAAGCTGGGAAGAATTATAGTTAACCCATGTAAACACAGGAAGGTTGACTGACCAAAATTTTGTTGGCTAATTTGACCGAAATTAGCTTAACTACTTTGATCGAAATTAACTTGACTACTTTGACCAAAATTAGCTTGACTACTATGATCATATTGATGTGAATTTTGACCATATTGTAATTGCAAATAAAATTAGAATAACAAAATTAGTGAATGAACAAATATTATTATTGAAGTGAAATAGATGGTGAGTTACAAAAACCATTGCATGTAGAAAATGTTTTCACGCAAATGATCACTTTCATTTAACTCATCTCCATGCATAAGATGGTTGTGACGATTATTCTATAAAGCAATCCACTACTGTTAATATAGTGACAAAAATATATCGATTCTCCCTCTCATCTGGTTTGTGTTGTTGATAAAGATTAATTGGATCTACAAGAATATATTGGTGAATGCCAAACTGTCTCATAAACTAATCAGTTTGGTGAAACTCTACAGTCTCAAAACAAATAATGGAAACCGTAACACGACAGAAAAGAGACACATTAACGTTTATTAATCAAGGTATTATACCCCTACGATAAAGAATCCATAAAAATTGCAAAATAAAAAGAAACAAAGTTATTAAAGTAATTAAATATCAATTTACTTATACATAATGACAATCAAAATAAATGTAATCACCTCCTTTGATTGTAGAATGTATATCATAAAGATTGAGACGAATTCAATCTTTGTTTGTAATCAAATTAATAAGATTGTTATTTAAGAGACGATAAATTAATTATTGATTGTCACTACACTGAAGTCAAAATTTGTACTATAACCTTTTGTTGCAATTGTCTTTTTCTATTTAATTTCCAATTTTTAGTTATCTATGTAATATATTTAGAATTAATTTACTAGTAAAATATTTTGAATTTTGATTTGTAAAATGAAATCTACATACCTACCTTCATTCAGATGTCTTTATTACATTTACGAGACAAATACGTAACAAAGGCCGTATGGGAAGCTAATGAAAAATTGTTACGTCCATAAAACATACAATATGGCCAGTGAAACATTCAAACATGTTAGACGAACGTGTGAAAACCTCAATTGAACAAGTTGAATTTGGTCAATGGAGAAGTGAAACTCACACTTTCACTTCTTGGAGAGACCACTATGACACTTGAAGACATTGCATTACAATTAGGGCTTCCAATTGATGTGGAAGTGGTTATCGACATAACGAGCCGTGATATCACAATTTATTGCAAACTTTTATTAGGTTCGCTTCCAGCAGAAGGTGCTGTAAAAGAAAATTCAATTAAACTTTCATGATTGAATAACTCATTTTAAGAATTTCCTGATGATGGGTATGAGATTGTCATAACACAACATGCAAGGACTCATATACTAGAGTGCTTACTAATATTGGATACATTAGCAACTACAGTGCATATGATATATTTAATATTGTTGGAGAACCGGAATAGAGTTCAACAATTTAGTTATGGGTCTGCTTTGATTATAGGGCATCAAATGCATATTCTAAAGATAGAATAATGTAATCTTTACCCTGGTTGCGACCATCTATTTCATAACAACAGTCAAAATTCTAAAATAATTGAGTATGATAATACTTAATAATGACTTGTTAAACATGAATATATTGCATAAAAAACAAACTCTAATTTCCTTTTTGTAATAATCATATACTTATACATTTATAAAATTTCTAACGTTTACACAAAATTCTTCTAAATCATTTTGGAAGTTCATAGGTTCCTACTGAAAATTAAAACATGTTATATAACTCAAATAATATTTTAAGTCCATCCTTACATCAAAAAATCAATTTGAAAATAGGGTATTTTCGCTCAAGCAAAAACGTTCCAAATTCAAAGTACAAATTTGTTAAAAGGGGTTCACAAGTTAAAAACGAATATAATTCTAAACCCCAAACCCTAAACACTAAACCCTACATGCAACTTATAATATTTTTCTAGATCACATACCCTTAAAGCGTGATAGTACCAGTGCCATAAACCTTACTAGAAATCCTATCATGCATTCTAGGACAAAACATATTGAAATTAGACACCATTTCATAAGAGACCATATAATTAAGGGAGATTGCATAATTGAATATATAGATACTAAGAATCAATTAGCTGATATTTTTACTAAGAAGAGAATTAGGAATAATGGATGGTAATTCTGTTTTGTGAAAGTTGTTCTGGAATTAATTGCGCTTATAATCAATTACGTGCTTAGCCTAATCGATTATCTGGAATTTTTCTTGTAGTTCTTCACTTTGCTATAATCGATTATGATCGCAAGACTCGTCTGTCTTAATCGATTAAGAACTTAACATAATTAATTATCTGGGCGTTAATAATCGATTATCATAAAGAACATAATCGATTATTTGCGACAGTTTCGGTTTTGAATTTTCGAATCCACGTCAAACTAGCCGTTACGTCTCTTGGAATTCGTTCTCTATCACTCAAAACGACTCTTTTCTTAACTCTGCACAATCAATTGCTATTTAAAACCCCTCCATTTGCAGAATCATTTATCTCCCTCACTTCTTCTCCTTTGCACCCAAAAAAAACCATTCTCTGCTATTAAAATCCTTCTCTATTCTCTCTGTTATTTTCCTCACGTATACATCTCCAGAATACTACATGGCATCCTCATCCAACCCCAGAAGGAAACTAACTGCAAGGCGCAAGAACAAAGAACCCATGATCAATCTTGAAGTACTTCTTGTAGAACGCCCTCATGACTTGAGTGGCTGAATTTCGGATGAAGAGATTCATCCATTGTTTATCAGGGATTTCAAGACAAGGAAAATGATTCCTCCAAAGCGTCTCTCCATAAATTTCTTTAGGCATGAAGGTTTTTCTTTTCAGGAATTGCTACAGGCCCAAGGTCTAAAACACTTTGTAGAGTTGAGACATACAACCATGGGTGGAGCTTATTGGAAATGAGACTATTATCCAGATTTGGTCGGCACATTTTACTACAACTTGACCAAAAGACAAGGGGGAATCAAGTCACGCGTCAAAGGTATTGACATTCACTTAGATGATGATATCTGGATGAATGTGGCTAAGGTTCCTATTAATAATGGAGGAATTAATATAACTATTGGCTATGAAGGTTTCGACAAAATGGAAGTTTACCGTTCTTATTTGAAAGATAATTACAATGGTAATTTCAATCTCTATAGGACTAACCCTATGCGTGTCAATGAAAGATTATTGGCTTATATTATAAGTTGGTTGATCTGTCCTAGAGGATCTAATCATGCACAGCTGACCACTGAAGATCTTTTGTTGATATATGGCATTAATAATGGTTACCTTTGGACTGGCCTACTATTATCACTGATTATATGTTTAAGGCTAAGAGATTGCATTCCCATCTTCCTTATGCTCTGTTCATTACAAAAATTTTGATTCACTGTGGTGTTCTTGTTGAGGGAGAATCTCGTGATGCAATGGACAGTCACAATACCATTGGGAAGAATGTACTGAGATTGAGAGGAGGTGTTTTTGTCTTCCTTGTGTGATTCAAGGAAGGTATTTCATTCCTTGTGGGATTAGTGGTTGTAAATCTCTTGGGGGTTTCAAGAGATTGAGAGGTTTGATCTTTAATTTATGTATTTTTGCATGTTTCACTTGTGATTAGTGGTTGTAAAAATTCTCATAAATTAAAGATATAAGAGTGTGTAATGATCTCAGGTTGAGGTGATTGGGAACTAGACGTAGGGTTAAGGATTTAACCCGAACCAGTATAAATTCCTGATGTTCTTCTTTCTTTCCCTTATCTTTTAAATTTTCCGTTGCGTTTTATCAAATATCTGCTAGATTAATTAATTCAAGAAGGTTAAAATTTGAATTAAATAAGAGTTAAAGTTTTAATTTTTATTGCATCAATTCACCCCCCCTCTTGATGCCACTTGACAACAAGTTGTATCAGAGTTTGGTTTAATAAGGTATTTCTAAAAGATTCTTGAGATGTCTATGCAGAATCAAATATACAGGAAATGAGCGTCAATCAACCGACCACCACTCTTTGAAGGAGACAACTATCCGTTCTGGAGAGCAAGAATGGAGATTTTTCTTCAAACCCTCGACTATGGAGTATGGGATACAGTACAAAACGGTCCGCTCGTACCAACAATAATTACACCAAAACAATTTCTACAGTGGACACCGGATGAAAACAAAAAGATGTAAGAGCAAGAAATGCTATTGTTTCTGCACTAACATTAAATGAATTTTATAGGATTTTCAAGTGCAAAACTGCCAAAGAAATGTGGGACACACTAGAAGTCACACATGAAGGAATAGAAGAAGTCAAGCGTGCAAGAAAAAATACCTTGACACAAGAATATGAGCTTTTGACCATGGCACCAAATGAAAGCATCGGAGACAACAAGATTTACACACATAGTAAATCACTTGGAAGCCTTGGGAAGAAGCTTAGCCAAAGAAGAGCTCAACACGAAAATCTTAAAGTCCCTGGATAGAAATTGGCAGCCAAAAGTCACAACAACCATAGAATCAAGAGATCTTACCAAGATGGATATGGCTACCTTATTTGGAAAACTCAGAGAACATGAGATTGAGCTTCAAAGACTAAAGAATGGAGAGGATATAAAAAGAAGATTCTCGCATTCAAAACAGAACAATCTGTAAATGAAAACGAAGGTGAGATTATTAATGATGATTTTTCTTTGTTAGCAAAACAATTTTCCAGGTTTTTGAAGAACAAGAAAAGGAATCAGTATCAAAAGAAGGAGAAAGATAATCCCTCTTCAAACTACAAATGTTTATGCTACGGATGCAATAGATTGGGCCACATTAAATCCGAGTGCCCATTTGCAAAGAAAGAAGAAAAAGGAAAGAAGAAGGGTAAGAAAATCCTTAAGAAGAAAAAGAAGACCAATATAACATGGGTAGACAAAGCATCGACCACCTCAGAAATTACCTCTAGTGAAAGCGAAGAAGAAGAGGAGGCAAATCTTTACTTAATGGCAAATGAAGATCTCGAAACATCATCACGGGTAAGTAATTCTAAATCTACTGACTATTACGATGATTTATATGATGCGTTTCAAGAACTTTTTCAAAACTTTTGATGATTTATCCAAAAAAACATTCTACTTTGAAAATTAATTTTTAAAAATTAGAAACTATTTCAAAAAGAAAAATTTGTGAAATTCTTGGAAACAAAGTTTTTAGTCTTGAAAAAGTAATTTCAAAGTTTTCTAAATCAAGTGTGCATCTTGATACAATTTTGAGTTCTCAAAAAGAAAGTTCTAGTAAAACTGGACTTGGTTTTATTCCTAAGGAAAGTCTAGAAAAACAAAAAGACTATTTTTGTAAAAGAATCTATACAAACAAATTTTCAAAAATCTTTTGTGAACAATTTTCAAAATAAAATCTATAAACCTACATTTTTCAGAGTGTTTTCTCAAGAAAACTATTTTCGAAAAACTATAAAACTCACTGTAATAATTGATTATATGAAGAACATAATCGATTATGTTTCTGGAAAATTTTTAAGAAAAATTTTGTCTTTGGAATAATCGATTAATCGATTATGCATTTTGAAAAATGAAAAGCTCTCTGGAATAATCGATTAAGTAATCGAATATGTATTTTGAAAAATGAAAAGCTCTCTAGAATAATCGATTAATCGATTATTTTATTTCTGGAATAATCGATAACTGAAAGTTTTTCTCTCTGGAATAATCGATAACTGAAAGTTTTTCTCTCTGAAATAATCGATTAAGTAATCGATTATTTATTTCGAAACTGAAAGTATTTCTCTCTGGAATAATCGATTATGTCCATAACGTAATCGATTATGTCCAAAGATTTTTGAAAAATAAACGTTGCAAAAAATTCTCCCAAAATAAAGGAGTATCTTTGAATGGAATTTTTTGAACGTTGGAGTCTCTGAACAGAGTAAAAATTTGATTTCGAATTAAAATAAAATAAAAATTATTTTATTTGGGAATATTTTGATTATTTAATAAGGATATCAGGGTTTTTCAAGATACCTCATTAATACGTTCTTTGACACATCCTCTTCTGAAAAGCTTTACACTTTTTTCTCTGAGTTTCTTGAGCCACGAAATTTCATGTTTTGAAAGTGGGAATATTTTTCTGTGCATTTATCTTTTTGTGAAAAATCTTGAGGAGACTCTAAGCAGAGCAGGTGATATTTTTGATTATAATCATCCTCTAAGGCTGTTCAGAGGAGGTGTTTTTATCTTCCTTGTATGATTCAAGGAAGGTATTTCATTCCTTGTGGACTCAAGGAAGGGTTGGAAATCTCTTGTGGGTTTCAAGAGATTGAAATGTTTGATCTTTAATTTTGTATTTTTACATGTTTCACTTGTGATTAATTGTTGTAAAAATTATGATAAATTAAAGATATAAGAGTGTGTGATCATCTCAAGTTGAGGAGATTGAGAACTGGACGTAGGGTTAAGGATTTAACCCGGACCAGTATAAATTCTTGTGTTCTTCTTTCTTTCCCTTATCTTTTAAATTTTTCGTTGCGTTTTATCAAATATCTGCTAGACTAATTAATTCAAGAAGGTTAAAATTTGAATTAAATAAGAGTTACAGTTTAAATTTTTATTGCATCAATTCACTCCCTCTTGATGCCACTTGACAACAAAAATAAGCAAAAATTAACACACATACACATAAGAAAATTCTCCCCCTTTTTACTAGATCATAATTAAAAAGGACAATAAAGAAACACACAAGAATACAAAACTCAGCTCAAAAGACCTAAAAACACAAAAGGCTAACAGCTAACTTTAAGCGTCATCATCATTGTCTTGATTTTGAGCTTCCCTCAATTCACGTTCCACAGAAGAAATACGGTCTTCAAAGCTTCTTCTGATTGTAGTATTGAGCTCCTCAAAACTAGTTCTGACATAAGAGTTTAGGCTGTCATAGTTTTGTTGAAGGGCTTGATATTGCTGTTCAGAAACAGCACTGAAATCCAGCATTTGGAAATACTGGTCAGGAAGGACAGCCTGTGGTTGAGGATGAGGCATGTCTTCATCCATAGCAGCAAGAGCAGTCCACATATTATCTATTTTTTGTAATCCCATCTTGTTCAGCACATTCTTCCTAATGTTACTGTGACTGTCCATTACTTCACAAGTTTCCCCCTGAACAGGAACACCACAGTGAATCAATTTTGGTAATGAACAGAGCATAAGGAAGATGGGAATGCAATCTCTTGGCCTTAATCATATAATCAATAATAATAGTAGGTCAATCCAAAGCTAAACCATTATTAATACCGTAAATTAATAGCAGATCTTCAGTGGTCAGCTGTGCATGATTTGACCCTCTAGGACAAATCAACCAACTTATTATGTAAGCCAATAATCTTTCATTGACTCGTATAGGGCTAGTCCTATAGAGGTTGAAGTTATCATTATAAGAACGATAAACTTTCATTTTATCAAAACCTTCAAAACCGACAGTAATATTGATTCCTCCAGTATTAACAGGAACCTTAGCCATATTCATCCAGATATCATCATCTAAATGAATGTCAATACCTTTGACAAGTGACTTGATTCCTCCGTGCCGCTTGGTCAAGTTGCAGTAAAAAGTTCGGACCAAATCTGGATAATATTCTCCATTCTGGAAAGCTCCACCCATGGATGTACGTCCCATCTCCACAAAGTGCTTTAGACCTTAGGTCTGCAGCAAGTCCTGAAAAGAAAAACCTTCATTTCTAAAGAAATTGATGGAGAGACGCTTGGGAGAAACCATTTTCCGTGTCTTGAAATCCCTAATAAACAGGTGATGAATCTCTTCATTAGAAATCCAGTCACTTAAGTCATGAGGGCGTTCTATAGGAGTCACTTCGGGAATGATCATGGGCTATTTGTTTCTGCGCCTTGCAGTTAATTTGGGATTGGATGAAGATGCCATTTAGGATTCAGGAAATGGATTCGTGAGAAGTATAACAAAGAGACAAGGAATTTAGAAGGCAAATAGGTTTTGTTTGCAAAGGAGAAGAAGTGAGAGATACATGAATCTGCAAATTGAAAGGTTATTTATAGCAATTCATTGTGTAACGTTTAAGAAAATAGCCGTTCTGATTGACAGAGAACGTTTTCCAAGAAATAAAACGACTAGTTTGACGAGAATTTGAAAATTCAAACCGAAACTGACGTAGATAATCGATTATGTTCTTATGATAATCGATTATTAACGCCCAGATAATTGATTATGTTAGCATTTAATCGATTATGACAGAAGAACATTGCGGTCATAATCGATTATGTAAAATTCCAGATAATCGATTAGGAGAAGCACGTAATCGATTATAAACTCAATTAATTCCAGATAATCGATTATGCTAAGCACATAATTAATTGCAAAACAATTTTCACAAAACAAAAGAATTACCATCCAAAATTCCTAATTCTCTTTTTAGCTCAAGAAATCTATCTTTGGGTAATGGTTTAGTGAAAATATTAGCTAATTGATTCTTAGTATCTATATATTCAATTATGCAATCTCCCTTTTAATTATATGGTCTCTTATGAAATGATGTCTTATTTCAATATGCTTTGTCCTAGAATGCATGATAGGGTTCCTAGTAACCAGTATAAATTTCTGGGATTTCTATTTCTTTCCCTTATCTTTTAATTTTTTCGTTGCGCTTTATAAAATATTTGCTAGACTAATTAATCAAGAGGATTAAAATTTGAATTAAATAAAAGTTAAAGTTCCAATTTTTATTGCATCAATTCACCACTTGAGAACACTAACCTCACTTCCAACCGCCTTTTCATCAAGCCATGAACTCATTATTTCTACTAAAATTATACTTTATTTTGGTGGACTTTACATAAGTTTTTTACTCAAAGAAAATGATGATTTACCACAATTGGTCTTTCAAACAATTTTAAAAAAATTTATATAATTTTATAATTGTTTATAAGTTATTTTATAAATGATTATAGTTATTTTTTTAAATAATAATAAATAAATAATATTAAAATAATAAATAAAATTATTAATAATATTATTAAAATAATATTTTATTTATTTATTTATTATAATTTTAATATGTAGTTAAAGTATTATTAAAATAATAAAAAATTAAAAAAATTCAAAATTTATTAATAATGAATAAAATTATTATTTTTACTTTTTTTTCTTATTCTAAACAATTTTTTTATTTATTTTTTTTATAACAAATAAACTTAAAAAAAAAATACTTTTAAGCTTGAGAAACTAATAAAAATTAGTCTGTTGTAGGCTTAGAAATATGTTTTCAGTAACTAAAACTTGACCTGATTATTTTTTTTTTAAAGAAGATGAAATAATATAAAAATATAAGTATAGTTTTCTCTTTTATTATTAATAACTTAAAAATATTTACAAAAGTAACAACTTTACTGTTGATTTTTTTTATTATTTTTTTTTATATAAGACTGATACATGTCCATTTTCAAAATGTTTTCAAAAGTTAATTAAAAACACAATTTTTTATTATATTTTTCCTAGTTTATAATAATTTTAATATCTACGCACTATCAAAAGAAAGTGAATATAGTATCCCACTGTCACTAAGTAGTTTCAATTTTAAATAAAATATTCGTTAATTTAAATATAAGAAAATCTGGGTGGACGTTTTTCCATTCAAAGTTTACAACGTAAAATTTTAAAATTCAAATGATAATATTTGTAAAATTTAATGCTAAAAATTTTACGAAATTAAAAAGTTCAGTCATAAAATTTGTAAAATTGACAATTTAATAATAAAAAATATAAAAATAAAATAAATTCAGTAATAAAATGTATAATTTAAAATATAATTATTAATCTAATAATAAATTGACAAAAGATAAAAAATATATAATTTGAAAATTCACATGATAAGATTTTTGAAATTTTAAATTTAATGATAAAATTTGTAAATATTAAAGTCTAATGACAAAATTTTATATAAGCAAGTCTGAAGAACTTTTGAATAACCGAAGAAGAAAAACAGATGGGTTTCAGAAACTACGTCAAGTATAAAATGATATTTCTAGAGAAAGGTATATGAAAAACCAAACTGACAAAATTTTAACTTTTGAATAGATAAAATGATTAATAAATAAAACATGAATGTGGGGCTTAGAGTAAAGCATCTCCCTCTGCTTTACCAATTGATTAGAGCTTCTTGAAGCAAATTTTTTCATTAGTCAACAATGCCCTGACGTTCAAATTTGTTTAAAATTAAGTAAATTATATTGTCAAGCAACTGTAAGTAAGACTTATATTTCATTCTCTATTAATCAATTCTTCGCTAGATTTAATTCAGAAAATTCATAATATACTGATAACTAAACAATAATAAAATCAGAATCAAATAGCAATGAAATCGAGATCCATCAACACGAAATAAAATAAAATATTACTTTACTAGAACGATTGGCTAGTAAAATTTATAAATGCACTATCTAATCATCAGTAGTGAGTGTTGGAGTGGCTGTTCTATGAAAATCGGGAATTACTAAAAAAGCAATTGAAATCAATTACCTCAAGAGATCTTCCTATGTCTGGATTTTTGGTGTAAAAGCTGGTATCGATAGTAGAACTGGAACGTGACCATTGTTGCAATCTTTAATTTGACTGTAGAAAGGGAAAGAGATATACATTGAATAAAGCACGACAAAAATAGCGGTGATGGAACGGTGTTTCCGTTCAGAAATTGAATAGTAGATGTAGGTGAAAACCTGGTTGAGGTGGCTATGAGCAGAATCGAGTTGAGAAAAAACGAATACCTGAGAAAGGGGAAAGAGAAAAGAGAAAAGAGAAGACAAATAGAAGAGGAAATTTGGGGGAAAATAAGAAGGGAAGGAGAGCAATCAGGGCTAGAAATAGGCAACGGATACAAAAATTTAAGTTTGCGTAACGGTAATAAAAATCTTAACGGTAATAAAAATTTTAAATATTATAAAATTCCCATAGCGATTAATTTGTTTTTATATGTTCTTTATCCAATATTTGTTTGTACTTTTTTATTCAATCAATTTAATTAGTAGTATTATTAGGGTTTAACAATTAAAGTAATTAATTTTCAAATAATAATGAATTAATATAAAAATTAATTAAATTTTCACAAGAAAATAATTAGAATTTTCACAAAATATTACTTAATTAAATTTAATTAATTTATATTAATAAATTTAAAATAATAAGTTGTTTAGAATTATTTAAGATTTCTTCTATTCAAAAGAATTACTTAATATTTCTCCTATTAAAATGAAATTGAATATAAATTACTTATATTTTTTAATAAAAAAGCAAAGGTAAATTTAAACACCTCCACTAACCTACACTTTTAATGAAAAATATATACATCAACATCCAAATTTTTTTTTAATATATTTATACAATAATTATAATTTGTTGAGCATAAATTTTAGTGAATTGCGTTTAATGTAAGTAGGACAAAGCCTGGAGCCCATTATATTGTGTGTGCAAGGTGGTAAATTGGAGAATGTAAATTGGATCAGGCTCCTTGGCCCAACTTCATTCACACGACCTACTAAGCCCTGAAAATAAGTTAGTATCTAAATTCTTAACTGAAAGCTGAATGGAACAATGTGGGATACGAACCTTTTCAAATACTTCGCCTATGCTTATCAATTCACATAATCAATCATGTCAATCACTTATCTATTTCTTTTTCTTTCTCTACCTGTCTATATTTTGGTAAGATCTCTAGTTCTCTATATCTCACAAAATGTTTAGTAAAAATAAAATAAAAAAGTAAATAGAAAAAAAGGAAAAAAAAAAACAAGTAAAAATAGAATAAAAAATATTGTTTGGTTGGTTTTTAAACTTATTATTAAGATTATCTATTTACTGTTATTATAATTGATTATGAAAAATGAAAATATTAATAAAATAATATTATTTTATTTTTTAAAACATAATTATTATTTTTTTAAAATAATCAGAAATTTGTTTAAATTATTCATTAAAAGAATTTGATAAGAAATAATTTAGTCCAATTTAAGTCGTCTTTTAAATTTAATCTGACATATTTTTTGAAATTTTCAGACTAAAAAATTAGACAAATCATATTTTGACAAGTTTAAAAAATATATCAAATGTTCACTTCCATTTTTTTTTAAAATAAATAACACTGCTCTTTCGTTTTGGCAATTCCTTTGATAATCTGTTTTGGTGTGATATTCTATTCTACACAATACTATAATGATTTATATTTCATATCAATTTTTTTACAAAAAATTATAAAAAATAAGTTTCTCGTAATTTTTATATGTTATTTGTAAAAAAATACATAAATAATTAAAACAGGAAACATGATTGAAATAATTAATCTTTAAATAAAAATAACAAGAGCTTGAAGCTAATTAATTTTTTTAATATATATATATATATATATATATATTAGAATTATTCACAATTCATGTATTTTTTATGAAATTTCTATAAATTTTAATGTAAATTTTGTAGAATTCATAAAAAATTTATAAAAAAATTCATAAAATATAAAAAGTTCTTGTAATAGTATAATTATTCAAAATATACTTATATGATAACATTATTAATATATAATTTTATATTTATAAAGTGCTTTTCAATTTAATCAAATATTATAATTTCACAAATTAGTTTAAGTATTGATAATTTGACTAATAGTTTTATATTATTGGTTTAGGGTTCAGGTTTCACGTTATTAACTATTTTCATTAAATATAAATAATGAGAGGAATTGTTCAACATGATAATTTTTATCAGTGACAAGATTTGTTAGTATTTAGGTATAAACGCTGATAAGAGAAAACAAAAATTAAATAATAAATAATCAATTTAATGAATTTATAATTATAAATCAAAGTAAATATAATAAAATTTTCTATTGTCCAAGTAAAAATTCTGATTAGGATATCTATGTAAATACGTTTTATTATACACTCGAGGATCACGCATTACAAAAATCATATTCTAATAGATAGATAGCATGCATGATGTGAATAAATAAAAAATAATAATTTAATATTTACTCGTGCAAAACGCGGTTTCTTCCTCCGTGGCGGTTTCTTTTATAAGGAGAACCAAACTATCACAAAAACTATGGCCACTATTGTTTCTGTCTAACAGCAAAACAATTTATACTCACAGAACCACCATGGGTATCGACAATCGCGAGCTTCACGTATTCTTTCTCCCCTTCTTCGCAAATGGTCACATCATACCCTCCATAGACCTGGCCAGAGTCTTTGCCTCAAGAGGAGTCAAAACCACCGTAGTCACCACTCCCCTCAACGAGCCACTCATTTCAAGAACCATAGGAAAAGCCAACATCAACATCAGAATCATCAAGTTCCCGTCGCCGGAGAAAACTGGCTTGCCCGAAGGTTGCGAGAATGCCGACAACCTCAACGGAATGCAGGTCATCCCGTTCTTGAAGTCCACCGTGTTTCTGCGGGACTCACTGGAGCAGCTGCTGCAGCAAGAGCACCCTGACTGCATAGTCGCCGACATGTTCTTCCCATGGGCTACCGACTCCGCGGCCAAGTTCGGGATTCCTAGGATCGTGTTCCACGGGATGGGGTTCTTCCCAACGTGCGTGTCCGCGTGTGTGAGACAGTACAAGCCGCAGGAGAAGGTTTCCTCGTACACCGAGCCCTTCGTGGTTCCGAATCTCCCGGGGGAAATAACACTCACCAAGATGCAGCTTCCTCAGACCCCGAAGCACGACGAGGATTTCACCAAGCTTCTGGATGACGTTAACGCGTCGGAGTTGAATAGCTACGGCGTGATCGCCAACAGCTTCTACGAACTCGAACCGGTTTACGCCGATCATTACAGGAACGAGCTTGGAAGAAAAGCATGGCATTTGGGACCAGTTTGTTTGTCCAATAGGGACACTGCTGAAAAGGCTAGTAGAGGAAAGGAAGCAGCGATTGATGAGCACGAGTGTTTAAAGTGGCTTGACTCCAAGGAACCCAATTCAGTTGTTTATCTTTGCTTTGGTAGCATGACAACGTTCCCAGCTGCGCAACTCAAGGAAATTGCTTTGGGTTTGGAGGCTTCGGGGCAGCCTTTCATATGGGTTGTGAAGAAAGGGTCGAGCGAGAATCTGGAATGGCTTCCAGAAGGGTTTGAAGAAAGAGTGATTGATCAGGGAAAGGGTTTGATCATAAGGGGTTGGGCACCCCAAGTGATGATTTTGGACCATGAAGCGGTTGGAGGGTTTGTGACTCATTGTGGGTGGAACTCAGCTTTGGAAGGAGTGTGTGCGGGTGTACCAATGGTGACATGGCCCATGTACGCGGAGCAATTTTACAATGCTAAGTTTTTGACTGACATAGTCAAGATTGGGGTGAGTGTTGGGGTGCAAACGTGGATTGGGATGATGGGAGCGGGGCCTGTGAAGAAGGAGGTTATAGAGAAGGCTCTGAAGAGGATAACGGTGGGGGAGGAAGCAGAGGAAATTAGAAACAGAGCGAAGGAGCTTGCTCAAATGGCGAAACGTGCTATGGAGGAAGGAGGATCCTCTTACTCCGATTTCGACTCTTTAATTGAGGATTTGAGATCGCGTGCCCATTGATGTGTGCATGTAGAAACACTTTTCTGCAATAATATGATGATCAATTAGGGCTTAATGTCGATTTTTTTTCACACATGCTTGCCTAGGACCATCTTTGCTAATAATATACCTCTTCAAGTTGCTCTGAATCTTCATACACATTTTATTTAATCTTATCTAATTTTTAGTGGTATAATTCTATTAAAGGAACCTTACAATTTACCTTACATATTAATTCACATTTTTATTTTACCTTAAAGTTTTGACTCACTTCTATTTAAGTTTAAATAATAAATGCATACAAATGTATAGTATATTAAAAATATAACAGATTTAGTCCTATTGTAACAAGCTTTATTTGCGAAAATTGGAATACATGAAAGATATTAGTAGACAGTTTTTATTAATTAAAGTACTTCACAATATAATAAATCATAATATATCATAACATTGAATTATAACCATAACGGATTTGAGGTTTAACATTTTTTTTCTTAATCATATTGTTATTTGATGATGATGTGTTTGTCTTTTTTTTTTCTTTTTTTCATTGAGAATGTATTCATGAAGGATATTTACATTTCATCAAACTTCTTCTATATATTATTTTATAAATCAGGTATATTTTTTTTGTCTTGCTGCAAACCTATTATATTGATATTTATTTAAGATATTAATCTCTCACATAAGATTTTTCTATTTTTTCTATTCATATAAACTAGTAATCTTACTCCTTATAACATTAAGGAGAAAAAATATCAATAATGTAAAATAATGATTATATAACATTAAGAAGTTCCATTGTCGTCAATGTTCTTAAGCCTCTAAAATTGTTATTGTTTTCAAAGCGTTCGAGGAAATCATGGGCAAAGTCCTAACAAAGCTCTTTAATGTTTCATTCAAAATTTAAAAGGTTTGATTTTTTTAATCTCTCTATTCTTTTTTATACTAGCTTAGTAATACACTACAAACCCTTGTGGGCCTAATAAGATTCAAAATACAAGTTAACGGTCCCAACTAGATAAATGCAATTTAGTCATTAATCTTGACCTATTAACTTTTATTCTTATTTAGTTTTGTGTTTCAATTAATGAATGAAAAGGAAATTATTATCTTACTCTTAGTTTTTTCATGCTTTACTCTGCCACATATTTTTTTTAGAATAATTGTAGGGAAAATCTAATATTGATGTTTCCATTGTTGCCTCAATGTGTCCAAAACTAGTCTCTAAATAGCTTGATGATACCTTCTAAGCCATCGAAGAACTCCTTGCTATCATTCAAAACCACTTGAAAAACTAAGACCATTTCCATTAAGATATGAATACCAAATATGACCCGTTCCAACCCTCTCAAAAAACCATTGACACAATCTTTTAAGTAGGATTTAACAATGTTCACTTATAAATCTTAACACACTCTCCTCACGTCAAGAATTCCCTTATTAAATAGGTTATATAGATCTAAGTTTAACTCATCTTTATAAAACCAACTCAATGAAATAAGGTATGTACTAATTTATAAATCCTAATTTGATCTTATCTGGAAACGATGTGGGATCTCTAATACTAACCTCCACCACATTCTACTTTGACTCCCCCACTAACACCATAGACCAATTATCACCAACATGACAACTTAAATCAATACTACATCATAATAATTCATATTTAAAGGCCTTAATAGTTTGAATTGGCTATTTCAAATAAAATAGTATTTTTCTTTTTATCAAATCCTCTTTAAACTCCAAATCTTAAACTCAAAATCTTTAAGCGTCTGTTTGGATCAGACAATGGAAACATAGGAATCTTAAACCCAAAATCTCTAAGCATCTGATTGGATTAGACGATGAAAATAGAGAGTAAATAAAGACTTACAAGAAAAATTCATAAATCAAGAGTTAAAAATAAAAATTTCAAGAAAAACTGTATTAGTTTTCTTTTTTCCAATACATGCGAAAAAAAGTGAGAAAAAATATAATTTCTTACTTTAAGAAATTATGTAATATTAAAATATTAATATATTTTATATATTATTATAATAATAAATAATTAATATAGTATTAAAATAATAAATATTAATAATAATATATATTAAATAAAATTATTAATAATTATTTATTTTTATTTTAATATAAATAATTAAAAAATTTTATTAATAATATTAAAATAATATATATTTTCTTATTTTTTATTTTTATTATAATAATAATTTAAAAATAATATTATCAATAATATTTATTTTTTATTTTTATTTTATAATAATAATAAATTCAAAATAATTAATAAATTTATTAATAATAATATTAAACTATAATTTTTTTATATTATAATAATAATAATTATAAATTTTTAAAAAATATTAAAAATTTTATTAATAATAAATAATATTATTTTACTTTCTACTCTCTTTTCTTTAATCCAAACAATCTCATTTTCTCTTTTCTTTTTTTTTCATTTCTTTCCTTTTCTATTCCTTCAAATCCACTCTCTTCTTAATATTAATATCCAAACACACCCTAAAACTCAATATATAATTTTCTCTTATATTTGTTCCTTTCACCCATATCCTAGAACTATGTTTTGGCCATTCTTCATACACCAATCACTAAGCCAAGTTGTTCAAACTTCAACAAATTAGTTGTCACAAATTATCAGAGAAAGTTTGAAAAATTTTATACTCGCATCATTGAATTGTCTCCTCATATCATCTTTAACTCTTTTTTCTTAGGCCTTAACTTAGAGATTCCTAGGAAGTTAACCATTTTGAACCCTTACTCCATCTCCAAGTCATAGAACTTTCAAAGTTAGTGGAGGACAAACTACAAGACGTCAGACCCAAACCCTTATGTGGTCCTCCCACCACTTCTAATAATACCCCAACCCCTATCACAATACCCTCTACAACTCCTATTCGTAATTTCCCATTAAACGCCTCACAACCACCCAACTGTAAGAATCTCACACTCAAGGATTATGTTACAATTGTGATGAAAACTTTTTTCTAAATCACAAGTATACCACCTCCCAATTTTTATTTATTAATGGATGAATTTGAAATCGACAATCAATCCCCATAGGAGGAGTTACCAACAATGGAAACCATGGATACCATCATCTTCCATTGATCCCTCAAGCCTTCATGAATAACCCTTCCCTTCAAACTCTCAAATTTATTGAAATGACAGATATGATAGAGTTTAAAGTAAATTAAAACATCATAATAATGAGAAGGTTAAATAATAAAAAAAACACATAAACTTTTAATTTTAATATTTTGAATAAAAAATAAAATCATATTCACTCATATAGTTATAATTTACCTATTAATAAAAATTTCCTAAATATTAATTTCATTCTTGAATACTTAACAAGATAACCTCTTATCACCGTCTTATTGATTATATTAGCTCACATAACATCCTCCACATTAAAGGTTTTTTGTCTTGGTGCCAATATCTCTTCGCAAGACTCCACCTCTTCTATCCCATTCTCTCTTCTTCCCATAGAAGGTGCCAACATAGTACTAGGGTTGAATGGTTACAAACATTGGGTTCCTTATCTACTAATTTTTCTATACCAAACATCTCTTTTATATAAACTAACAAACCATCACTCTTAGAGTCAATCACACAGAACCCCTACTCATGATACCTAACACCAATTTTATCAATTCCTTTCTACCCATTTAATTGTATCCCTATACCATCTACTCCTACACCTTCACTAGAAATCAACCTCCAATCACTCTCTTCCCCTTTTTACACTTTAAGCCCAATCCATCCTTTTACAACACATGGCTTACTTCCTACCATAACCTATGACCACCACATTACCTTCCTACCTAAGACCCCATATTAATGTCAAACTCTATCACTATTCCCATTCCCTAAAGAGATCATCTTCAATATTATTACTAAGATATTTCACTAAAGATTAATCAAATATAGTATAAGTTCGTTCTTTTCCCTAGTTTTCTTAAAAAAAAAATGAAGGTTCACATTTTTGTTTCTAAACTAATATACAGAAAAGATATATATTAAGAAAAAAAAATTACGATGGAATAAAAATTTTATCTTTTTAAAAAATTTGAAATTTTACATAAATTTTTTTTTTAATTTTTTATTCTTTATTAAAATATATTACTCTTTTATAATTTTTTTCTAAATTTAGGATAAACAATTAGCTGCTAAGTAAATTATAGTTTTTTTTTTCATATTTTACAAATATTAATTAAAGCTTATAAATTAAGATTAAATTTATCATCGAATTAGTAAACAACTCGGTAACTATATGGATCATTATATAAATCTAGATTATTTCAGGTAAACATTAAAGTTTTGAACTGATTTGATCCCATAATTCTTTTTTATTTATTTAAATTTAATTTATAACAATCTAAAAATAAGTAAAGCGTCATATTTAGTTAGATTTATAAATTTATGAGTTATTATATAATTTTTTTTTTATAAAACATATAATTTAGTCATTAATATTCGTTTATATTATTTTTATTTTTTCTGCCTGTATAATTTTATGTTATATTTTATAAATTGCCTTTTTAGATTCATTATTGTTAATGGAAATTGTTGTATTTTATAAATTTAACCTAATTATCATATAATAGTTAATTTATATTTGTATATTTATTTCAAATGCTAAAAATCAAATATTATAATTTTTTATTTTACCTTTTAATATTGTAAATTTATGATATTATATTTATTAATAATATCAGTATATTATTGAATTATTATTTATTAAAATTAAAATCAGTTCGATCACGACTCAATCGTAATTATAGTGTTAAATCTTGAACCAACTAATATAGAATTGATCATCTTAATAAGTAATTTTGAGTCTGAGCTGATTTACAATTATATTAAATACTAATTAATAAATGGTTCTAGATAGAAATTTAACGAAACATTTGACAGGAAATACTAAGACAATGAAGATAAAAATAAAGAACTGCTGGAATTGAATTTTTTAATCATCAAACATAAATCAAATTCAAACACTTTCTTTATAGTCCCTTATTCATTGGTTATGAATCTTTCCTTTTTCTTGCAACAAACATCATAAACAAAGGAATGTTCATTATGTTTGAGTCAAGTTAATGAGAAAGAGAACACAGTTCCTGAACCAAAACATCCAAATTTGAGTCAGAAGATCCTCCTTCTTCCACTGCTCGTCTTGCCATATGCGCAAACAGTTTTGCTCTATTTCTCATTCCCTCTGTTTCTTCCTCTGCCAATACCCTTTTCACAGCCCTCTCTACAGCATCGCACTTAATGCCACCATCCTTATCCCCCACAAAGTGACTCCATTTTCTAACACCAACAGGCACACCAATCTTAAGCACCTCAATCACCAACTTTTCATTGTAAAATTGTTCAGCACCCACTGGCCAAGTGATCATAGGCACCCCAGCTACCACACCTTCCAAGGTTGAATTCCATCCACAATGAGTCACAAATGCTCCAACAGCTTCATGCTCAAGAATCAACACTTGAGGTGCCCAACCTCTTATAATTAGTCCCTTCCCTTCCATTCTTTTTTCAAATCCTTCTGGTACCCATTCTTCTTTATCTTCTTTTCTCTTCCCCACCACCCACATGAATTCTTTCCCTGACGCCTCAAGTCCCAAAGCAATCTCTCGAAGCTGAGAATCAGGAAACTTAGTCATACTTCCAAAGCACACGTAAACAACTGAACCAGTTGTTTTCGAATCCAACCACTTTAAGCATTCATCCTCATCATAAGATGCTTCTTTTCCTCTATATCTTTTTTGCACCTTCTTGTTGCAAAGAGACAAGGGGCCTATAGACCATGCTTTTCTCCCAAATTCCTTCCTATAATGATCTGCATAATCCTTCTCAAGTTCATAAAAGCTGTTAACAACCACCCCATAGCTCCTCGCCTCTGATTCATGGATTTGCTTCCAAAATCTTTTAGCCTCCACGTCATCTTTCCTAAAGAAACTTCCCACCTGCAACCTTGTCATTTTGATTTCACCAGGAAAATTAGGAAGAACGAATAATTCTGAGTCAAAAGAAGTATTCTTGTAAGGCTCGTAAAGCCTCATTACTTCGTAAGCACACAACGAGAAGAAGTTCATCCCATGGAACACTAGCCTGGGAATTCCAAATTTGGTAGTGGAATCAGTTGTCCATGGGAAGAACATATCTGCAACAACACAATTTGGATGCTGGTGAAGCAATAGTTGCTCAAAGGGCTCTTGAAGCAACTTAGTAGCTTTATGAAAGGTTAGCAATAAATCTAGAGAAAGGAGTGAGTTAACATGTTCACATCCTTCAGGTAAACCAGTCTCAGTGCTAGGAAACTTGATGGTTTGGATGTTGATCTCTTCGGTTTGATAAGTTTTGGTTTTTTCTATAGCTTTGGAGATGATGGGTACATTGAGTGGTGTGGTAATTATGGTGGTTCTCACACCCTTTGCAGCAAACAGTGTGGCCATATCAATACAAGGTATCATATGGCCATGAGCAGGGAAAGGGAAGAAAAATATGTGTAGAGAACCATTTGCCATCTTTCACACTTGAAATATTGTAGTAAGATATATTCTGGTTATGCACATAAACAAGTAGAATGAGAATTGGTTTTCATGGCTGAATGTTTATAATATGATATATGACAATTTATAAATGGAAATTACAATATGTTAAATCACATGAAAAAAAAATATATATATATATAATATATATGTTCTTTATTTTTTAAACATATATTTATTTTATTCATTCATTAATATTTTTATTTATCTTTTTTTTAATAGAATAATATTATCCTATTTTATTTTATTTTATTTTATAGAAATATTATATTAATTAAAATTTAAATAAAATTATGAAAATTAAAAATTAAAAATCAAAATTGTAGAAAATATATTTTTATAAAAAATGAATAATTTAAATTTATATATTGAAAATATTATAAAATTTATATTATTAATAAATTATAAATTATCTTATAAAAATATAAAAAGTTATATTTTAAGAAAATATTTTTTTAATATAAAAATATATGATTAAATTTGTTAACTTATTATTATATTTATATCTAGTTTTAATAAAAATATAAATATACTTTAAATAAGTAATATGATTATTATTTTATTGATAATATAAAATAATGAAGTTTTATTTTAAAATTGATTTCATTTATGATACTATCACTTTCTTGAGATCTATCTATCTCTATATATATATATATATATATATATAATTTAATCATTTACTTATTTGTTTATAATTTGAGTTTTTATATTTTTAAAAGTAATTTATAATTTTCATTAATTTTATTTTAGTTATGATAAATATTTAAAATAAAATAAAGAAGATAAATGTAATTTTATTAAAAATATAAAAAGATAAATATTTATTCAAAAAACTATAAAAATTAAATGTCATTTAATTACAAATATAATAAAAATATATATTTATTTTAAAACTATAGAAAATATATAATATTATATTAAGGTAGAGATAAAAGTAAATGCAATTTCATTTTTAATTTCATTTATAGAACATTGATTTCTTTGTATGTATGACTTTTGACTTTTTATTGTTTTGGTCAATTTTTTAATTATGTAATATTTTTAATTATAATGAGTTATTATAATATAATGCGTTATTAGACAAAATTAATATTGTAATGTTGTAGTATATTTAATATTTAAAAAATTAATTATTTAAGTAAAAATTATTGACAACTTTCATAATAATTCTTCCATAAGATATATTATATATCTTATGTACCGTTCACCCTATTATTTTAGTCAATGACAAGATAAGAAAGAATTTAATTATTTCTTAAAATTACTTTCATAACAATTGAATTCTTTGAAGTCAAATTAAAACCTGTAACATTTAAAAAAAAATAATCTTTAAATTTAATGCCTTTTTATTTTTTATGGTTTTACTTATGTTTTATTTTTATTTTTTTATGATATAATCAATAGTGACAAGAAATTTTTTTTCTAATTTATTATTATTTTTACTTCTGTATCAATTTTTTTTAATTATATTTGTTTAATAATTAAAAGAAATACGTCTTATAGTTATATAGATTAAATTATATATATATATATATATTTATCTCAAATTTTATATTAGTTAATGACATGATATTTAATTTCATTACAAGAACAAGAAATAATATATTGTTTCTTTCTTTTTAAAAAAATAAGATAGTCTCCTAAATAAATATAAAAACTTGTAATAAACTTATAATCACCGATCAATATCAGAATAAACATAATTCTAAGGAGGATAATGAGGGAAAGAAAAGACTTTACAACTGAGTATTATGAAGATATACAAAAATACAAAGAACAACTACCTAATACACTATAGTAAGAAAATAGAACAAATTAACTCACAACATGCACAACATAAAAAATATCAAAACAAGTAATTGTAAGATATAGTAGATTGCCAACAGTAGTATGATATAAGTGAAATCAAGTAGAACGATATCATTAAAAGAGTATATTTCATATTAAGCTCAATAGCGAATATTAAAAATATGAGTTTGTTCTATAATAGTGACAATATACTTAAATTGAGAGATAAGATAAAATCTAAGAGAATATACAACTTCAACCCCTAAAAAATAGTAAAGAGGTCCCAAATTCATTTCAAATTGTTTTGTCAACTATAATTTTAACTCTACAATTTCATCCACATCATTCGATGATTATCATGTCGTCAACATATAAGAAAGAATAATATGATCATGAAAAATTAGTTATAAAAAATAAAGTAAAACCATAATCATTAGAAAAAATTCAAGAGAAATAAAAGAAAAAAAAGAAAAAAAATAAACAAAATCTAATAATTAAATGGACTTACGAACATATTAAGGATAAAAAATAAAAGATAAAAAAATAAAAGTTTATATTATAATAACATATATAACAACTAATTTAAATTGGTAAATTTTTTTAAGAATGACTAAATATTTAGAAATTTAAATATTATTACAAAGAAAAAATTTAAAAATAAATTAAAAAAATTGAAAATAATAATATAAAACTTGAAAATAATAATATAAAACTTCCATGAATTCATTTGTTCTTAATGACCAACAACAAATCTCTTGGTACTTATGATAGTAACATTAAGGGTTATTATTTCTTCAAAACTAGATGATTTGCCACTAAATTTGAAATGAGAAATTGAATCATTCACCTCCTTCCCATTCTTTTAGTATTGAGTTGGTAATATATTTATTGTTATTTTCTTATTGATAAAGACTTTCCTTATCTTTTATCTATATAGTTTAATAATAAGTATAATAGATTTTAAATGAGTCTTCATTTTCTCCATAAGAATATTACTATAAGTTATGTTGTGCTTGAATGTCATACATACAAGTATGTATGTGTGATAGTAATATAAGAGCACATAACACAAGCAACAACTAAGTCCTTATTTAGTTTTATTAGGACAAATTACTATGATACCATTAAATATAACGTCAACTTATTAAATATTTTTTTTTCATAAATATTTCAAATTAAATTAATTAAAATGAATAATACTTATTATTTAATTAAAAAAATATTAACATAAATTTAAATAAAATAGAAAGAACTTCAATTCAATTCAAACACATATAATTTAATATAATTTAAAAACTAATAATGATAAGAAAATTTTAAAATTTTCTTATAGAAAGTTTTAGTGAAATACATATTTTTACGAAACTTAAATAGAATATTCATAAAAAAAATACTTTATGAGCATTCACTATATATAAAAATTATAATTCTTAAAAGAAACTAAACTTTACAAACTAAAACTAATTAATAAACATGTCCTTTGTTTAAGTATAAAATATCTTTTTGATATATCAAAATTTGTTTAAAATATGAAAAATATTTAGAACTTGCTTATAGAAAATTTAGGTTAAACATTACTTAAAAAAAATTACTTCATTAAAATAAATTAAAATTCTTTAACAAGTTCTATCTAAACAAAACATCTAGAGTATAATTTATAAGTAGTCAAACATTCTCATAACTCTCCTTATAATTCTTTTAGTATTTTTAACTCTTCTCGATCTCTTTGATCATTTTTAATTCCTAATACTTTTATACACACATTTTGAAACAGTTTCTCTGTACTCGTACTATTATAGGACCTTTACATTTCCTAAATACCACCATCAAGTTTTCTAGGTCTTACATTGGGTAGATAGTCAACAATTGATCTTTAAAAATCCAATGATACAACATGATACAAGTCACAACCTCTTAACTAAAATATATGATCATAAAGTCAAGTAAAAAAAAAAATGAAGACATGATTTTCCGTTTACCCACTAACAGAATACATGGATTGGAATACGATTACTATTGTTCTTTTTTCCAAGATCATAACAATTGTCTTAAATCTTTCATATTCTAGTGTATCTTTATAATTATCTACCAAACAAATGTATAATGATTCTCTGATGGCACAAGACTGGTTAAGGTAGAAAACTTGTTACTTAGCCTTTATCAACACTTCTTGAATATATTTTCAACCACCCTTTGTGTCATAGGAACCTTTATTTTAAAAATCATTACCCAACAGTCACACACAACATTTCACAAATCTACTACCTTTTGTGTAGCACACTTTTAGAGTCAAATCTTTCTATTTTTAGTGTCATCCAAATACCAATCACATGACATTAAAATCACAATCACATTCTTAATCATATATTTATCATTCCATCACACATGACAAATTTCAAAATTTAATTTATCCATATATACTATAAACTTTTCCAATAAAAAATTGACATCATAACAATTGTATTTTGAATATTTCCAAAATTTATAAATAACAGAAAAAAAATTACAACAATAATCATATTCACAATTTTTAACTTATCATATCGCTAAAGTGAGAAATTACCGCTTTCACTATCATATTTTTCTTAAGTGAAATCACCTATTTAAACGAAAACATACCAATACATAAAAATAAAAGTAAAAACACATAAATTTAAAAATATAGTAACAAATATTCATCATTTACAAATCATATCTTCAAAATCTCACAATTTTCAATTAAAAAAAAAAAATATTGTAATTCAATATTTTCATCATCAAATAAAAAACAATACCTATAATTTCTTTTCTAAAGAAAATCAATTATCCTTATACATAACAAAAAAACATATATTTAATATAAATATTATTTTTAAATAATAATTTTTCATTTACTTACTCAATTTTCTAGTAATTTTTTTCTTAAAAAATACTCTAAAATAATATATATATATATATATATATATATTTAATTTTGAAGAAAAAAATATAAATTTATAATTGTGTGAAATAACTTTAATTATTACATATTAATTTGATTAATTACAAATAAAATCTGGAGTATTTATTATTTTATTAATAAATTTGATGACAAATAACTATCGGTACACCGTAATCTATACAAGCAAATGGTTTATGTTAGCGGTGACCTTTTATTAATTTCAAATTTCTCTCTTCCAAAGTTATTAAAATTATACATTTTAAAATTTTACTTTCATTTAAATTTTAATTTATTTTTCTTCAACTAAATAATTTAAAATTCTCTTTTTATTTCTTCCTTTATATACAACAAAAAAACTAATAGATGAAAAAAAATCAAATTATTAGAATAAGAAAACACAATTAGAAATAATAAAAGTTAGGTTGAAAAAAATATCAAAAGAGATTAGTAAAAATTAAAAAAATAATAAAAAGGTATTAATAAACTAACTGTAAGTCTCACCACTCATTTAATTTCATTATGTTTTTTATTCTTACATCATTCTTTTCGATCAAACATACCATTATTGGTCTCACCACTCATTTAATTTCATTATGTTTTTTATTCTTACGTCATTCCTTTCGATCAAACATACCATTATTGTACGCACAGAGAAAACATAAACCAACTATTGATACTAATATGCTTTTTTCGGCTTTTTTACGTGGAGGGGTCATTTTCCCCGAAAAATTACAGAGAAGGGTCACTTTGACCCAATATTATATTCTAGGGTCAAGTCGTGCTTGGAAGCACGATTTCACTCTGCAGAAGTCGTGCTTCCATGCACGATTTTATATTTTTTTTTATTTGAATACACAGAAGTCTTGCTTCTATGCACGACTTCTAATTTTTTTTTATTTTTTTTTGAATGGACGTGAAAAAGTCATCCTTGCATACACGATTTCAATTTTTTTTTAAATGAATGTGAAGAAATCGTACTTACATGCACGACTTCGTTTAATTATTAATTTTTTATTTTAAAAACTATTTTAATACTATATTATTATTATATTTCATAATAATATTATTATTATTATTATACTTCATAACATTATTATTATTATTATTATTATTATTATTATTATTATTATTATTATTATTATTATTATTATTATTATTATTATTATTATTATTATTATTATTATTATTATTATTATTATTATTATTATTATTATTATTATTATTATTATTATTATTATTATTATTATTATTATTATTATTATTATTATTATTATTATTATTATTATTATTATTATTATTATTATTATTATTATTATTATTATTATTATTATTATTATTATTATTATTATTATTATTATTATTATTATTATTATTATTATTATTATTATTATTATTATTATTATTATTATTATTATTATTATTATTATTATTATTATTATTATTATTATTATTATTATTATTATTATTATTATTATTATTATTATTATTATTATTATTATTATTATTATTATTATTATTATTATTATTATTATTATTATTATTATTATTATTATTATTATTATTATTATTATTATTATTATTATTATTATTATTATTATTATTATTATTATTATTATTATTATTATTATTATTATTATTATTATTATTATTATTATTATTATTATATATTTAAAAAGTTTTGAATTCTATTTTTCATCACTGATTGAAATAATTTCTTTTTATTATTATTTAATATATTTAATTAATTAATATATGTAAAAATTATTATAATTATGTAAAATATTATTTTAAATATATTTTATATCATTTAAT